>OY986437.1:263305654-263727270 GCA_963920525.1 Dichetophora obliterata
GCTTGTCTCTCGAACATCTTGCAGAGTGCATGTGATTTGGTTTCTGGTTGCCAGCTGTTTCTCCTGCCCGACATTTCGTGGGACAAGGTTATTGTGATGGTTTTTGTTTACTAGCTCACATTCAGACATCTTGCAAGGTGCATGTGATTTGGATGTTATAGCTCTTAAACATTTTACCGAAACATATTACCGAAACACATGTAGGATAGTGATAGTTTTTAAGTTTATATTTTATTTATTTTTTATTGTATTTTATTCTTCTACCTTGTTTTACTTTGTACCTCGGGTGTTTGGCCGGTGCGGCTGATGGCTCGTCTCCCAAACATCTTGCAAGGTGCATGTGATTTGGTTTCAGGTTGCTAGCCGTTTCTCCTGCCCGACATTCTGTGGAGCAAGGTTACGTGACGGTTATTTTGCTTACTAGCTCGCATTCAGACATCTTGCAAGGTGCATGTGATTTGGATGTTTATAACTCTTAAGCATTTCACCGAAACACCTGTAAGATAGTGACAGTTTAAGTTTTTAGTTTATAGTGACAGTTTAAGTTTTTACCATATCACTTGGAAGTAGTGACATTTTAAGTTTCTAGTTTATGTTATTTTTATTTTTATTTTTATTTTTTAATTTATTTTTATTTTATTTTATTTTATTTCATTTTATTCTATTATATTTTATTTTTAATCCTCTACCCCTGTTTTACTTTGTGCCTCGGGTGTTTGGCTGGTTGCGGGCTGATGGCTTGTCTCTCGAACATCTTGCAGAGTGCATGTGATTTGGTTTCTGGTTGCCAGCTTTTTCTCCTGCCGACATTTCGTGGGACAAGGTTATTGTGATGGTTTTTGTTTACTAGCTCGCATTCAGACATCTTGCAAGGTGCATGTGATTTGGATGTTATAGCTCTTAAACATTTTACCGAAACATTTTACCGAAACACATGTAGGATAGTGATAGTTTTTTAAGTTTATATATTATTTATTTTTTATTGTATTTTATTCTTCTACCCTTGTTTTACTTTGTACCACGGGTGTTTGGCCGGTGCGGCTGATGGCTCGTCTCCCAAACATCTTGCAAGGTGCATGTGATTTGGTTTCAGGTTGCTAGCCGTTTCTCCTGCCCGACATTCTGTGGAGCAAGGTTACGTGACGGTTATTTTGCTTACTAGCTCGCATTCAGACATCTTGCAAGGTGCATGTGATTTGGATGTTATAACTCTTAATCATTTCACCGAAACACCTGTAAGATAGTGACAGTTTAAGTTTTTAATTTATAGTGACAGTTTAAGTTTTTACCATATCACTTGGAAGTAGTGACATTTTAAGTTTCTAGTTTATGTTATTTTTATTTTTATTTTTTAATTTATTTTATTTTATTTTATTTTATTTTATTTTATTTTATTTTATTTTATTTTATTTTATTTTATTTTATTTTATTTTATTTTATTTTATTTTATTTTATTTTATTTTATTTTATTTTATTTTATTTTATTTTATTTTATTTTATTTTATTTTATTTTATTTTATTTTATTTTATTTTATTTTATTTTATTTTATTTTATTTTATTTTATTTTATTTTATTTTATTTTATTTTATTTTATTTTATTTTATTTTATTTTATTTTATTTTATTTTATTTTATTTTATTTTATTTTATTTTATTTTATTTTATTTTATTTTATTTTATTTTATTTTATTTTATTTTATTTTATTTTATTTTATTTTATTTTATTTTATTTTATTTTATTTTATTTTATTTTATTTTATTTTATTTTATTTTATTTTATTTTATTTTATTTTATTTTATTTTATTTTATTTTATTTTATTTTATTTTATTTTATTTTATTTTATTTTATTTTATTTTATTTTATTTTATTTTATTTTATTTTATTTTATTTTATTTTATTTTATTTTATTTTATTTTATTTTATTTTATTTTATTTTATTTTATTTTATTTTATTTTATTTTATTTTATTTTATTTTATTTTATTTTATTTTATTTTATTTTATTTTATTTTATTTTATTTTATTTTATTTTATTTTATTTTATTTTATTTTATTTTATTTTATTTTATTTTATTTTATTTTATTTTATTTTATTTTATTTTATTTTATTTTATTTTATTTTATTTTATTTTATTTTATTTTATTTTATTTTATTTTATTTTATTTTATTTTATTTTATTTTATTTTATTTTATTTTATTTTATTTTATTTTATTTTATTTTATTTTATTTTATTTTATTTTATTTTATTTTATTTTATTTTATTTTATTTTATTTTATTTTATTTTATTTTATTTTATTTTATTTTATTTTATTTTATTTTATTTTATTTTATTTTATTTTATTTTATTTTATTTTATTTTATTTTATTTTATTTTATTTTATTTTATTTTATTTTATTTTATTTTATTTTATTTTATTTTATTTTATTTTATTTTATTTTATTTTATTTTATTTTATTTTATTTTATTTTATTTTATTTTATTTTATTTTATTTTATTTTATTTTATTTTATTTTATTTTATTTTATTTTATTTTATTTTATTTTATTTTATTTTATTTTATTTTATTTTATTTTATTTTATTTTATTTTATTTTATTTTATTTTATTTTATTTTATTTTATTTTATTTTATTTTATTTTATTTTATTTTATTTTATTTTATTTTATTTTATTTTATTTTATTTTATTTTATTTTATTTTATTTTATTTTATTTTATTTTATTTTATTTTATTTTATTTTATTTTATTTTATTTTATTTTATTTTATTTTATTTTATTTTATTTTATTTTATTTTATTTTATTTTATTTTATTTTATTTTATTTTATTTTATTTTATTTTATTTTATTTTATTTTATTTTATTTTATTTTATTTTATTTTATTTTATTTTATTTTATTTTATTTTATTTTATTTTATTTTATTTTATTTTATTTTATTTTATTTTATTTTATTTTATTTTATTTTATTTTATTTTATTTTATTTTATTTTATTTTATTTTATTTTATTTTATTTTATTTTATTTTATTTTATTTTATTTTATTTTATTTTATTTTATTTTATTTTATTTTATTTTATTTTATTTTATTTTATTTTATTTTATTTTATTTTATTTTATTTTATTTTATTTTATTTTATTTTATTTTATTTTATTTTATTTTATTTTATTTTATTTTATTTTATTTTATTTTATTTTATTTTATTTTATTTTATTTTATTTTATTTTATTTTATTTTATTTTATTTTATTTTATTTTATTTTATTTTATTTTATTTTATTTTATTTTATTTTATGCACTAAAAAATCAAAATCCCAGCTAGTTAAATTTAGCGATAAAGTTCCGATATCGAAATGATATCTAATTCGAAAAATGTCGACAATATTTTCGATAATTTATATATTTATTAATTCTAAGATGTACAGTAACGTAGTGCTATAAATTAAATTACATGTTAATTTTAAAGAATTTAGAAAATTCTGCATAAAAATTACCCTTCAATTCATACAAAATCAAGTATTATTTTCTTTGCTCTATTGGAAAAAATCTTTTTCTCATTGATATTTTTTAAAAACGCTTAAAAAGAAAAACTAATCGGAGCATAATACAACTTCTCTTCCGAAATAGACTCAATGTGCTCTCGGGAGAAAAAGTAACGTTCCTGTACTCACAATTTTCATTGAGGTTATACAGCGGGAGACTCCAAACAATTTAAAAATTTTAACTTGTTCTAAGTTCAATTGATAGTCATTAAGTCATAAGCGTGATATTATGAATGTAAAAATAACCAACTAAATTTGGCCCATTATACCATTGTTTATTTTGATGGAGAGTCTATACCAATTGATAATTTTTATAAGTGGGTTTTTCCGGAATTTCCATTTCCAACTCGCATCTTAAGAACTAGACTTGAATAATTATCGCATGCAAAATATACAGACACCTTGTAAAACAATGTTTACCATTATTCATTCAAAATTAAATTTTTTTTAGGTAAAGTAAGGCACTGAAGAGGAATTTTTTCCATCACCTTAAACTTTTTTCAAACAATTTAAAACATCTCAATCTCTATCGAAATCTTGAATTTCGTATGTTATTGGATTATATCAAATTCTTTGAATATCCAGATTGTATTAAATCATAAAAAACATTCCAAGCTTATTTGGTTATCTTGCAATCTTTGATATCTGCTATGTTGTTTTTATTTTTATTGACCATTATGCACCACCCTGACTGAACAAATTAAATTCTTCTTGAACCGTGAACCCCAACTACGTCCAAGTCTTATGTTTCTACCTCACTTTAACCCTCACTCACTACTCCAGTCAACCTCACCATCATCCTCATCTCCTCATCCCCACCCTCACACCATAGCGTATAAAATACCAATTTGAATAACAAATGAATGCCGAATAAATTCCAGGCTGTGTGCTTCGGGCGCGGTCTCAGTGCTCATTATTCATTTGCTTTTGCTGTCCACTAGATGGCGCTTCGATGCGGCACTCGTTAACCCGAATTGTTTGTTTGTTTGCTTACTTGTTTGTCTGTTGGTTTGTTTGTTTATTGGTCTGTGCGTCAAAATTAATGTCATCGTCATGTCAGCGCAAATTTGCATTATTTTATTATTATTATTTTACAATGAATCCTTCACTTTTTACACTTTGTCCCAGCTGCAAATGTTGAAATATTTACGCAGACCATTGAGCACCAATGAGTGCAAAAGCAATGAATTTATTCAAAATTCGCTACAAAAATGTGTAAATTAATTTATAGCATTTAATACAAAAGTTGCATTTTTTTCCATAACTATTTAAAAATTGCATAAATTTAATAAAATCTAGAAATAAAAATCTGTTTACATATAACAACAAGAAGAAACCGTGGCATATTAAGGACTCTTCCAGCAAAAAAGCGCTTAAGGTCATCTGCTAAACCACTCGGCTATCACAATGACGTTTTTGAAAACAAAATCACGCAACTAAAATTGAAAAATTAAATTCGCAAATCTTGTTTGTCAGCTCACATGTGCTGCATTATCCGGTTTCATCATGGGCGATGATAGTGTCCTCAGCAAAAACAGGAATAACAACAACAAAAACAACAACGACATGACACTGGAGCAGCATGCTTGCTGCTATACACTCCACTTCGCGGGGATTGCATAATATTTTCGTACACTTAATTTTGAAATTTTTGAATTGTCACAAAAGCTGCTTTTGTTGTCATTCATTTAAGTCCCATTAAATTTGCATTTTATTTAAAGCTTGTTGAATTTTATTTCGTTTTGTTCTTTTGGCTTACGATTTTAATTTTTTTTTTTTTTTTTTTGTTTACAAGATTACAAAACTTTCTTAGTTAAAATTCAAAAGCAATGAATTCAATTTATTCATTACAAATAAAGAACATGCAAGTCTAGCTCGGAAATAGAACTTTCGAACTGTTCCAAATCAGTTTGTTGGAGATAAATGCAGTAAAGTAATCGTAGCTTAGCCAGAGCTTAGTGTTCAGTTCAAGGGCGTAGGCAGGGAAAAGTGGTGGGGCAACTGCCCCCTTAATCTGGGATTTTTTATTTAATCGATGGTGTTTTCAGTAGTTTCTATTTGTGATCCCTTTTTCATGTGTGGTTTTACTTTTTTTTAACTAAAGCTGGAAAAGTAAAAAACAAATCAATATTTTTAATGCGATATTGTATAATTTTGTCCAACCCGGTGTGACTAGTTAATATTTTCTGGAAATTTATACTGTTCAAACGAAAAGTTAAAAACTTATATATTTACGTGGAGTAGATAACACTGTGGGGAAGTGGAAAGATGCACGAACATGCCAAGACACGTATATTTATTTTTTGATCGTAGAACTTAGTAGCATACTCAGTTTTTCCCAAGCATATCAAAATCTCGAGATATTTGCGATTGAGTTTTAGTAACTTTTAGACCAATTTTTAGCTTAATTTTCCTTATTTTTGGAGACCAAAATTTGTATCACGTCCGATTAAACTTTCAGAATTTAATCTACTTATACAAAAACTCATTTGAGTAAAAAAATTTCAAGATTTTTTTTAAAGCTTTTACGTTCAACATTCAAATTTTTTCAAAATGGAAGATAAAGCGAATTTGCTTAACTTTTGAAAAATCGTAGATTCAACAAGGCTAGCTCGATTTTCACTTTGGAGATATTTTTGAAAAGACAATAAAAAGCTAATGGTAAAAAACTATTCAAAATTTTTTTCAAATGAAGGTCATATACAAAAAATCTGATTATCTCGATGTATTGATCTGATTTGGAAAAACTGAGTATTCCACTAAATTCTACGACTGAAAATTAAGTTTACGTGGCTGGGCGTTTTTTTGTGTCTTTTCAAAAGTGGAAAATTTACCTACATTTCTATATGAGCATTTTTATTTTATTATTCATTTTTGTATAAAAATTTGGAATTTATACAAAATTTCAAATTTCCCTCCCCCCTAATTTTAATACTGCCTACGCCCTTGTTTAAGTTAGTAACTATCTAAGAATCTTTCAAAAATATCATGCATATATATTGCAACTAGGACAATGGCACTTTATTATTTTCAATTGTTTTTTAAAAAGAGATCAATTGAAATTCAAAAATTTAAATTTACCTCATAACCTATTGATTATTGATCTATTACCTTTACCTTTAACTTAGCCATTACTATAGCTGTTACCATTTCCATTTTTCGTTTTCTTTCCTGAATTTCCATTTATTTTCTCTGAATTTCAGTTAATCTTTTCTGCATTTAAACTGATCTCTTTTGCATTTAAATTAAATTTTTTAATTTCAAATGGATCTTTTGAATATAAATTTATTTTTTCAGATTTTCAAATGAAATTTTTGCATTTGAATTGACCTTTTCTGATTTTCAGAAATAAGTTCTGAATATCAATAGACTTTTCTGAAAAACTAAGGGACTGGAATAGCTACTAGTTCTTAATCAAAACGAAGCAGATTAGTACTCTGCAGTAGCGAGCATTTTGTGAAGAGCAATTATTCAACCATTGAACCATATTTGATGATAATGTCTGAAATCATTACAAAAATAAAGGAAATCTTAGCAGCAGCGACTAAGAAATATTAACCAAAACGTTTTAAAGATACTGTTTTCAGTCTATTGGTAAACTTTGTTTTGTTATGGATAGTCAAAATACAAAGGAACCAACCAACAAAACCAAAAACAGGCCAACACACTACCAACTCAATGGACTCAAATGAAGAGCCCAGCAACGCAGGAGAAGCCAACAAAGGAAGCGATACCACAAACAGCAAATGTTCGAAATTCATTTAAATATGTAGCAATTTCAAACTCAACACATCCACACACACACTCACATACTTAAACCCAACCGCACGCATACCAATGCAACATATTTCGCGGTCACTTTGATACACATTAAACTGCACTTTACGAAATAAACAACTAGCTACTTCAATGATTGGAGCACCCGCCGCACAGTGGCACAATACCCTACTGTTCCACTCAAATTTATATTCTGGTCATAGAATTTGAACTAGGCGAATATTTTTTTTTTAATGTTCGTTATTGAATTTCAATCAATGTCTTGCCCATGGTGTAAGAATTATGAGGTGTTCTCATCACATGACATTTTTCAATATTTTTCTGTGACATGCTGCCTTATTTTGACAGTTGAAAGGATTTCATAAAAAAAATTCAAATGAAATGCCAAAATAAAGCAGCCTATTTTTTCTGATATTCCGAATGAGAACACCTTGTCAAATTTTCGAATTTCGTTTGCTGCTTTTTTTTAAACTTTTTTAGTAATTTTTTGTTCAAAATTATAAACATAACAAAAAAGATTTACTGTTTCTTATGAAAATAAAAAATATATTTAATCTATATATATAAAAAAATGTTGTCAAATCTGTTTGTGACGAGTGTTTGAGAGTTCGGCTGAGTAAAAAAAAAATCTGCCGATACCATTTTGTAGGGTACGTTCTTTAGATGGTTTTAAAAAAAAATTGTTTGAAAATGTTTTGATTTGGTCGAGTTATATGTGTTTGAGTGAAGGGTTTTGGACCTATTGGAAATTTTTTTTTTGCAAATTTGATTTTAATTGATATGAAAAGTAAATGTATGAATTTTATGCAGTTCAAATTGTGTACATACGCGCTATTTTTGTTGGAAATAGCAATCAAAATAGCTCGCAACCAATAACAAAGGGAAAAAATGGTCATACGACAAATGAACGAAATTTAATTGAATCTATATAAATAAAAATCAAATGTCGTTCGTTGGTAATTGCATCAGTTGAGAACGGCTGAACCGATTTGGATAATTTTTTTTTTAAAATGTTCGTAATAGTCCAACTTAGGTTTTTACGGAAAGAAAAATTGACCACGCCCACTTTGCGCCCACTTTTTTTGATTTATCTAAAATCGGAAAACGGCTAAACCGATTTGGATAATTTTTTTTTAATGTTCATAGTAATCCAATTTAAATTTTTGTCGGAAAGAAAAATTGACCACGCCCACTTTTGCGCCCACTTTTTTCAATTTATCTAAAATCGGAAAACGGCTGGACCGATTTGGATAATTTTTTTTTCAAATGTTCGTAGTAGTCCAATTTAAGTGTTTACTGAAAGAAAAATTGACCACGCCTACTTTTGCGCCCACTGTTTTGATATCTATATATATAAAATTAAGTGGCAAAACTTCCTGTTCGCATACTCCTCCTAGACGGCTTGCCCGATTTCAATGAAATTTTCAGGGGTGATTGGGGTCTGTGTGGAGGGTGCACATAAGAAATTGCATGTGTGTATCTTTGCAGGTTTTGTACCACACCCCCTTTTGTCGCCCACAAATCAATAAAAATGCTGTATTTAAGACGGTTTTGGTCGTATGAAATTAAAATTTGGTAAATAAGTTCGTATGATAACTATAATTAACTTTGAAAAAATGGGCGTGGTCACAATTCATCTATGCCTACTTTAAAGAAAATATCAAAATACTTCGAAACCATTGGTCCGATTGAGCTCAAATTTTGTAAGTACGCTTTGCTTTGAGTACGAGATGGTTTAAGGGGCAATGCCACACCCCCTTTTACCTCCCACATATAAATAAAAAATTGTTGTTATCGAATAGCTTTAGTTAGAGTTATGGGACGCACAGCTTAGAAATTCGGTATTCGACCACAATTTAGACGTACCGTTTCTGTGATGAAATTTTATGGGAGTGGACAAGGGGGAGGGGCACCTCCGATACAACCCAAATTTGTGATATCGAATAGCTTTGAAGTTATAGGAATTCAGTTTTTGACCTCAATTTACACATGCAGTTTCAATGGTTTTATTTTATGGGCGTTGGACAGGGAGGCGTGACATCTCCCTTACAACCCAAATTTGCGATATCGTATTGCTTTGAAGTTATAGGTTGACAGCGTAAGAATTCGGTATTCGACCTAAATTTATACATGCATTTTCAATACTTACATTTTGTCGTCGTAGGGCAAAGGGGAGTGGCACTTCCCATACAACCCAACTTTGTGCTATCAAATAGTTTTAGAGTTATAAGTCGTACAACGCCGAAATTCAGTATTCGACCTCAATATACACATGCAGTTTCATTGATTCAATCTATGTTCATTGGTAAGAGGGGCGTGGCACCTCGCATTTAACGTAAATTTGCGATATTGAATATCAGCGTCAGAATTCAGTATTCGGCCCCAATTTATACATGCAGTTTCATTAATTACATTTTATGGGCGTACGACAAGGGGACGTGAAACCTCCTATTTAACCCAAATTAGAGATATCAAATAGCATTGGGGTTATAGGTCTCACAGCTTTGGAATTCAGTATTGGACCTCAATGTACACATGCAGTTTCATTGATTACATTTTATGAGCGTTGATCAAGGGGGAGTGGCACCTCCCATACAACGAAAATTTGTGATATCGAATAGCTTTGTAGTTCAAGGTCGCACAGCGTCGGAACTCAGTATTCGACCAAAATTTACGCTTGCAGATTTACTGATAAAATTTTTTAGAGTTTGTCGGGGGGCGTGACACCTCCAATTTAACCCAAATTTGCGATATCGAATAGATTTGGAGTTATAGGTAACTCAGCCTCAAAATTCAGTATTCGACCTCAATGTACTCATGCAGTTTCATTGCTAAAATTTTATGGGCGTAGGGAAAAGGAGAGTGGCACCTCCCATACAATCAAAATTTGTGCTATCGAATAGTTTTGGAGTTATATGTCGCACAGTTTTGGAATTCGGTATTCGACCTCCATGTAGACATCCAGTTTAATTGATTACATTCTATTAGCGGTGATGAAGAGAGAGTGGCACTTCCTATACAACCCAAATTTGTTATATCGAATAGCTTTGTGGATATAGGTCCCACAGTCTCAGAATTCAGTATTTGACCTCAATTTAGACATGCTGTTTAACTGATAACATTTTATAGGCGTTTGAATAGGGAGAGTGGCAGCAACGCGCCGGGTTTCAGCTAGTTTAATAATAAAAATTTAATTTGATTCCAAAATTAAAGATACTGCTTTAAGTCGTGTAACTACCGTCAAAGACCTTGGTATTTGCATGGATTCTAAATTGTCGTTTAACATGCATATTGATAGAATTTGTAAAAAAGCGTCTTCTATGCTTGGTTTAATAAAACGGTGGGCCAAAGAGTTTGATAGCTTAATAACAACTACAACTCTGTATTATTAAATCGTGCGTCCTCACTTGGAGTACGCAAGTCAAGTATGGTCCCCACATTACAATGTGTATGTTGATCGGATAGAAAGAATTCAAAAACGTTTTGTTCGGTTTGCTCTAAGAGGCTTGAGTGGAACTGACACATTTAACCTTCCTCCATATGAGGATCGTTTAAAATTATTAAAGATGCAATCTTTAAGTGAGAGAAGAAAATCTGCTGATATCGTCTACTTACACCAACTTATAACTGGTGTATTCGACTCTCCAGAGCTTCTTTCTTTTATAAATTTTAACACTAACCGTAGAAGCAGCAGAAACTCTAACAACTTGATTTATTTACCATTTAGTAGAACAAATTATATGTTAACTGCTCCATTAAATCGCATGAGTACCTTTGTTAACAACTGTAACGTGTTTGATGTTAACTTGTCGAAAGGTCAACTCAAAAGTAGATTGAAAACTAATGTATGATTAGATCTATGTAAACGCATGGTTAGTTGTTATGTCTTGTGTTGTCCCTGAGCCCAACCCATATTATGGTGGGTAAATTTTTCTCCCTTTTGGTTTTTTATTGGACCACTTTTATCGATATCTTTGAGTTATTTCAATGATATTGGATTGGTTCTTAAAATGATCTATTGCGGAGAAAGTGTGAAAAAGCTGTAGTAGCTGAACTCTATTTGTTATTGCATGAAAAAAAAAATGAATTTTTTACCGTCGATACATTACTCATGCATTCCCAACAATCATTGAAGCGATTTTGGTTTTTTTTTATAAAATTTCGAACCTTTAAAAGTTTCCGCGTTCAATTCCATTTCTACACACGAAAATAAATTTTTCCAAAACTTTACAGTCAATTGTTTCAAAATATTTTTATGTGGCTTATCATGTGCTTGCAATAAGCCCTTCAATTGATTTTTTTAGATAAACAAGATAGCTTTACTTGACGTAATTCCCAGTGAACCAAAACTGCCGTTTTCGATTTCATTTATGAACCTTCTCGGGTAGAAACGTTCATTTTTGACACTCATAAATCAACCCTTTTTGTATCATTCGTCGAACTAAAGTTTCTCTTAAAAATTAACCTTATTTTATTCGGAAATGAGTTAAAAAAAGAACCATAAATGGTACTTTCTTCGTTCAGAAATGAGTTAAAAAAAGTACCATAAAAAGTTATTTTTCGGCACTCGGATTCTCGGTTCTTTTGAATCAATCGTTGGACGAAAATGACTCTGAGAAACGAACACTTTTTTTCAGAAATGAGTTAAAAAATTAACCATAGAAAGTTATTTTTCTACACTCACAAATGAACCCTTTTTGTACCAATCGCCGAGCTGAATTTTTAGCTTCTAAAATGATTCTTTTTCGACTCAAAATAAGTTTTTTATGAATTGAAAGTACAGTTTTTATTTATGGGAAAAGTTTTCAAGATTTTAATATTCTATAGCAAGCACTTTTATGCGACAAAATAAAAAATCAAAAATTAAAAAAAAACATTCTATCCAAAAAGTTTCGCAAAACTCTCACCTTACGCAAAATCTTCGCTTATGGTTCAGTGGGGTTTTTAACCCTTAACTGGTACACCTGGTCTGTGGGACCAGAACAAAAAACCAAAAGAGTTATTTCTCTTAATATTCATTTTAAAATTCAATTATATTCAGTTCAATTATTCAAAATAATTCAAAAAATTATATCTAATTAGGAAAAAAAAAAACTTTATTAAAGACGTTCTTGAAAAAAACAACATGCATTTCTAACTAGATTTGTGTTTTTTTAGCATTTGAAGTTGGTGTGGTCCGTTGGACCAGAAGAGCTGTTAGTGTAATTTTTTGAGGTGTACCAGTTAAGGGTTGTTTTTTGTTAAAATCTACAGACACATCAGTTTTTAATGTAGAATTTATTTTGTAAGTTTTTCTGTCCAAAAATTTTGTTTATCTAAAAAACCTCTTAGTGAGCCCCCAGTACTTACGTGAGATGATTTTTGCGATTTTTTGACCACTCCCCTCCCCCTAGTGAGATTTTATGAGATTTGGCTCGAACACCTGCCACCCCACTAATCTCACGTAAGATTGTTCAAAATGCGTGTTTTCGTGTAAATATGTTAATAAATGCTTCATTGTATTGGATTTATTAATATAAATATTAAATATATATATAAATATTATTGTGAAAACTTTAGTCATATTTAAGAAGAGAAAATTTTTTTACTCAATTCAACCAGCTATCTCATAATTCTACACTATTTCTTGCGTATAAAATATAACGTCATCTTTGCGAGAATCCCCCCTCTCCCCCACGTGAGAGTAAGTGAGATTCGACTTAGTCCCCCACCCCCCTAAACACCTCACGTAATTAATGGACGCCCAATTATATTTATTGTTTCTATATTCTTACCAAACAATTAAGAATAAGAAATCATTCGAAATTTTATTTTTAATTTTTTTTCTTAATAGAAAGTTTTAACATGTATAACATTAAATCCGGCTATGCAGCTTGATAATTCAACAACAAACATTTAAAAACAAAAATTTCTTTGTTAGCTCAAATTTTTCGGAACATTATTCAGAGCCAAAAAACATAATAAAACAAAAAAAACAATAAGATTTCGCTATGGTTTTCATCGAAGAAGATTGTCTTATTTAAACTATAGAGAAAATCTTATTAAAACTTTGAGCATTTTTTATAAGGACATCCACTAATTTTAAGAAGAATCTTATTGTTTTTTATAAGAAAACTTTTAAAAACTATAAGAAAATCTATTCAAAACTTCTTGATTTTTAAAAAGAAATCTTATAAATTTAATAAGATTTATTTCTTAAATTTGATAAGAAAATCTTATTGATGTAATAAGATTTATTTTTAAATTTTAATAAGGAAGTCTTTTTAAATCAAAACGGAATCTTATTAACCTTTTAGCTATAAATAAGATAAGATAAAATTTAATAAGATTTATTTCTTAAATTTAATAAGGAAATCTTATTGATTTAATAAGATTTATTTTTAAATTTTAATAAGGAAGTCTTTTTAAATCAAAACGGAATCTTATTAACCTTTAACATATAAATATACTTTTAATATCCTGTAGTCCTGTGATCATAGTCTGTAAGAACTCAGTTCATAGGCTGAATTAAATAAATAAATTAATAAATATTAAATAAAGAGATATTTTGGTGGTCTCATTACAACTTTTAGGAAATAAAATTTTTATATAAAAATAAAATACACATCTTCGCTTGAGAAAATTAATGTGGTATGTAAAAGTTTCCACTTTTGAGACTATTGAGAAAAAGTAACTATAATTCAAAATCAAGCAGAGCAAGATTCTTCAGAATTTTAGACCTATTTGCAGACCCATGTCATAATAGATTAGGAAATAGTTTTGTGGACATACCGCTATTGTTTTAGAATTTATAGCAATTTTTTCAAAAATCTTATAAGTGCAAATTTTCACATACGACATTTATTTTTTCAAGCGACGATATGTTCAAATATAATTTCACGAATTGTAAAAAAAAATGATAAATTCAAAGTTGTTACCTAAAAGAGTGTTTTGAACCTAGAAAAAATTTATAAAAACAAGCAAGACAATTTTTAAAAATTTTGTTAATTATAAAACATTAAAATTTATAAAAAACAAATTTTATAAATATATTAGAAAAGTGCATTTTAGGTGTACAGTGGAGAGTACTGTAAATTTAGTTAAGATGACATACGCTTTCAGAATTGAAAAAGAACTCATGTTTACAATTTTTTGTATGAAATTTATTATTACTATTGAAAAAGTTTATTTTACCATATTTATACCATATATTCTTTCCACATTGTCTTAAGCCAGCCTTAAATTTGACTTTGCCACAAAAATGCCCGGCACTGTCGAAGCCTTCAAAGAAGGTGGCGACATCCTTAATCTCCATTTTTTCAAGAAACTCGTTCGAGTTCACACCGTAAATTTTTGATAAAGTCAAAGTTGAGTCACTCAAAAGCCACGACTGAAATATGGCTTGAGGTTCGAGAATTTCAGCCTCGTCGAAAACAAGTTCTGGAACACAAGTATCATTCTCCATTATAACAATTTTTTTATTTTACTTTATTTAAATCCGCGGATAACTTCTCGAATTCACTTCAGAACAACGACTGAAAGCTAAAGCAAACAAGAAAGAATAAGTGGTGAGTAATTTTCACCGTTATTACCTTCTTAAAAGAGTGTTCACATGTGTTAGCAATGGATACCTACAATAGAAATAAATATAAATTTTAGGTCTCTACTTGTCCGAGCACCTGAGATAATGATAGGGAAAAATTTTGCCCCTTTCAGGTAAATCATTCATAATACACAGGTAAATACTCCAATTGTACCAAAATTTCACAGAATTGAAGCCCCATTCATACTTCTCAATATTTTAAACAAAAAGCTACGAGCATTTAGTCTAGAAGGACAAAGGCAAAACTAACTGTCCGAACATCTGAGATAATGATGGGGCGAAATTTCTCCAACTTCAGGTAAATCTTTCATAATACACATCTGAATACTCCGATTGATACCAAAATTTCATGAATTGAGGCCTCGTTCATTCTTTCTTACCTCAAACAAAAAGCTATGAGCATTTAGTTTAGAACGCTAGAAGAAAAAATACCTATTAAGGGGTGAAATTTCACACCATCAGACTGGAAAAGGTTAATAAGAAAATCTCATAAAAGCAGATCAATAAGATTTTCTTATTAATTTTAAATGGTCTCTTCTGAAACTTTGGAGAGAAAAAAATTTTCTCATTAAAAATAAGTATTAGTAAGATTTCCACATCATTTCATTCATTTAATCAGAGATCTTATTGTAAGAAAAATGTTTGATAGTAGTTATAAATTTTTAATAAGATTTTCTCTATGGATTTAAAAAATTTCTCTTTGAAAAATTCTTATTATTTGTAAGTATTAATAAGAATACCTAACAAAATAGCTCAATGAGTATTAATAAGAATACCTAACAAAATAGCTCAATGAGGTGATCTTATTTATTTTATGTGGTGGTTTTTGGCACTGTGTGGGTAAATTTGAAAAACTCGATTTGTAGTAAAAATGTACTTTTTCAATAAAATTGTTACAAAAAAAAATCCAATTTGAAAATACGGAAAAACAAATATATAGATAATTAAATTACGAACATTTTGAAAAAAATGTTGAACTAGCTAGAATGGTACGAACACAAAAACATTTGGGTGGAACTGTAGAACATTGTTCCACTGTGCGCTGATAATGCTTCCAACAAAAGCAAAGCACAAGAAATTTATTAACAATTAAGTTGTACGCCGATTAGTATGTTTTTTATTAAATATATTAAATCGTTACAAAACACACATACACACAGGCTTCAGTTTTTTACCATAAATATTTATTTAAAGCGCACATAAATCGAGCAAAGGTTTTTCCAAGGCTTTAGTTGACACATGGTTGAAAATAAATTTAAATGTACGTTAGCATTTGAAAAATTAAAACAAGTTTATTCCTCCAATTTAAGTATTCAACTTTAAAAGAAAATGAAACCTCGTGCATAGATGTACTTCAAATAATATTTCCTATAAATTTCATCAAAATCTATTGGGAATTGTACGAAATATCTTGACTACCGATGCTCAATATGTCATTTCCGAAAAAAAGGTTTAAACTTTACTTGCTGACAAAAAAACCGTTAGAGATCAGAAAGATTAATGGATTTCTCTGTGAAATTTGCAAGGAACATTCGTGAAACTACACTCGTTCGAATAAAAATGTTTTGGGAAAATTAAATTTTCTCATGAAAGTTAAAGTATCTACCCCTTAAAATCATTACGTTCAGTTCTTAAATTTAAGGTCATCAGTTAATCAAAATAGTTCCATGCAGGTTTTTTGAGCCTTTGAATATGTACGTGTTTGTATATTTAATGTATAAATTTATATATTTGTGTATTTCCATGCGTGCATCTTGCCAATTAGCACGTGTAAATAAATGGCACTATTGACGTACAGTGGGGAACAGCTAAAGCGAATGGAAATGTAAACATATTTTATATACCTAAAAAAGACTTAATGATGCAAAATTATTTCATTTGGCATGAATTTTTGAGCAAAAATTAGGTATCTACTTTTCGAAATCAAAACTGTCTTTGTCCCAAACCGTCTAAATAAAAACTTCTAATTATGTAAAAAGGTATAATGAAAAAATATATTTTCCTTTTTGATAGAAATTCGAATATGAAAATGTTGAAAATGAGTTTCAGCTACATTTCAGTTATTGAAGAATTTTAATTATTTTGTCAACGTTAAAAAATTTGATTCGATTCGATTCGCAGCAAAAACAATATTCTGTAAATGTTATTTTTATGCCGATGCAAACTTTTTAATTTTTATTATTCTTGTTTAAACAAAACCTGAATCAAGAACACAATGCAACATATGAAAACTTTATATTCACAATATTTTATAAAACTAAAATCTGTGAGAGTTAGTAATTCCCTTTTTAGCAAATGAGACACTACACGGGATTTAGTAAAAGCCTTGAAATTTCATACACACATTTTCAATATTCAAACAAATCTAGCATAACGCAAACAACCAATTAAAAGATACATTTTGTATAATTAAGATCAGAGGTCGTCAAATGGTAAACAGCGACTCGGAAGCGACTCGGAAGCGACCCAGAAGCGACCCGGAAGTAAAAACCAATTATATTTCTTAAAAGCCTTTAATATGGGCTTATATGAATATACTAAGTAAATCAAATATTTTTAAATTAGTAGTAAGTCTAGTAGTCGAACCCTGCGAATTAGTCAGGACAAGATCTTTTTTATAAATAGTTTAAATCAAGCACAAATTAACCAAAAGTGGAAGCATTTGCTGGCGAGTGTGAAGTACGACGACATGCGCGAGATGCATGTACTTAAAAATTAATAACTTCGAAGCCATTGCGAATTCCACTATGAAACTTTTTGTGTATTATCTGCATATTTCAAGCTTTAATTTCAAAATGTTAAAAGAATCCCAAAAATGACGAAATACTTCGAGTTTTGATTTCAAATGCAAACTTCCGTTTTCGAAATGGGTAAATTTTTGTAATTTCGAATTACATCCCGTAATTCGAAAATACAATTAATTTTCAATGTGAATCCATAAACAACTACTTTTTGTAATTTTTTATCAATAAAAATATTTTTCAAAAAAATTGTGTTTTTCCAAAATTCGACACCCATCATTTTTTTGTGATCCGTTACACGTAGAGTGCGCCAAAGGCTACATAAAATATATTCGAAACTAAATTTTTAAAAGTTGCGTTTCGAAAAAAATTTTATAGTAAAAGCAACTTATTCTAGCACTCAAACGAATGGGCGTGGTAGCTTTTTTTTTAAATCAAATCGTTTGGTTCTATGAAAAGAAGATAAACCCTGAGCATGATAAAAATAAATTAAGAGAGATATTTGGCATTAAATTCAGTTGAATTTTCGATTTGGTGCCGAAGAAAAGCAAAAAAATTTTTGTTAGCCTATTTGTATAACAAAAAATCAACCAGACAAAAATCAAATTTATGTTTTTTTATCTTTTTATGGCTTTAATGATAAGAATATAAAGAGGGTTACAAAAACAAAGATTCAAAGGGTTGAAAAACCTTCAAGAAATTAAAAAAGAAAAGATTTTGTGCCGAACAGGAGCAAAACAATTTTTAATTTGTACAAGCTTGCAAAACGTAAGCAGCACAGTTAAAAATCAAAGGCATGTTATTTTTCTCTTTTTAGTACCTAGGCGCAGTTAAAAATCAAAGTTATGTTTTTTTTCTCTTTTTAGGACCTACATGAAAGGAATATTACCTCAAAAAAATTATTTTGTGCTTAGTTTAGCCTAGCCATTGAAAGGGTTAATACACTTTTCGCATACATACAACATGATTAAAAGTAAAAAAAAATTGTTCGTGCCACAGAAAAAAAATTGCAGTGGAAAGGGTTAATACATTTTTCGCACCTATTTCATCAAAAAATTGTAAAATTTTTTAATATGCTTAACAACTCTCGGAGCTTAAAAGGTTCAGTGGTAAATGAACACATGATGTTACCGATTATTTTTAAAATATAATGTAGCTTCGATGCCTCGACAGCCCATTTACAATTCTCTTTTATATTTGCTCGGCCTATGATCGCTAAAACACTGATGATATGTACCTTACACAGTAAGCGATTGTGTAAGTAGGTATTCTGCTTAAAGCAAAATAGAAGGGCACACAAAAATTTGATCAAACTAATTTCTATGCCAAAAAACAACAAAAACATAAGAGAAAATACACCAAAGAAAAAAACTCAATCAAAAAACGCCGCAAACTGTTTTTGGACTAATTCTACCATAAAATAAACAAATTGTTTGCCTATCAGAAATAATGTTTGATAAAGATTTTATTATTTCATATTCAGGGTATCCCTCAATAGAGTGCAACAATTTACGGAGGTGAAAGGTGATGTCGAGTTGAGCAAAAAATCGTATGGAAGGGGGTCTATTTTCACACCCATATGAGTAGCAGGGTTAATTAATTTTTCAAGACTTTGATGCACATTACATATGTTTTTAGCAGAAAACCTAACTCGCAGAAAAACTAACTCGCAGAAAACTTATTTTAAAAACTCATTTCAAAGACAACGAATTGACCTTTCTAACGGTGCATCACCGAACCCACCCGATTTATTCACTACCGAACTGTTCTCACGTGAAGATGAACTCAATCCGTTGAAACTACTACATTTCAAGTTTAAATGTAATTTTCTCAGAATTTCGCGTAGCAAATCAAATTTATTTTTACAATCAATTTTGTGACTTATTTAATTCTCTTTTCAATGACATCAAAAACATAAACATATCTTCAAAAATAAAAAAGTTGTTTGTACTTCAAAAGTTTAACTGAGTTGTTAATTGTTAAAATAATTTGCAGATGCAAATTGCAAACTTAAAAAATCCATTTGTTTTTCGCGTTAAGGTTCATGATAGAAAAGTCTAATAAGATATAAACTCACATATGTTTACCATCGCAACACTGTAAAATCCGCCAACTACATACTTAGACAATCTTCAAGCTTCATACTCCAATTGGTATGCATAATAATTAGGCTTATAATAAATTCATTAACTTTTCAAGATCACAAAAATTTTCATCAAATTTTAATAAAAAAACGTGATCAAAAAGTAAACAAAATAGAAAACGTATACACAAAAAATTGTCAAATAAATATGATATATATAAAAAAAAACAGACTTACAATAAAGTGGCAAAAACTAATTGTAAACATGATGATTATGAGGCAACAAAAAAAAAACAAATACACGCAATAACAATGCAAATAAATTGCGCTGTTAACACAAACAAAACAAACACAAAAAATGTTAATCAATGGTCAATGAACAACTTTAAGCAACATGAACAACAGCGATCAGTGCTGATCACTAACCACACCAAACTATTCGAAAAAATAACAACAACAAAAACAACAAAATACTTGGCATTTTTTAAAGAAGCAGCAGCACTCAACGAAGAAAAGAAAGAAGAAGCTTTTTAAGCAAAGGGTTTTACCCAAAAAAGTACACACGAAAGAAACTTCAGCTGTTTCAGAAACGATCACTTTAGCCGCATCCATCTGTTTAGTAGGCGTGTGGTTTGGCTTAGGTATTGGTTTAAAGTTGGGGAATGAAGTCGGCAGACATTGATGCTCGTTGAAGACACTTCAACGCTCATGATCGTTCAATGATCGTGCGCAGATGAAGAACAACATTTGAGCGCAACGGTCAACGGAAACCGAAAAATGCAAAAAATTAACGTCGCCTTCATAATTGGTGGATAAGAAGGATTTCTTTTTAAACCAAGTGTTAAAAATTTTGACAAAAAATCGACGATCGAGCTCAAAAGTGTTTGTGTTCAAATGTGTTTAAGTTTTAAGAATATGTCAAAATATATGCAAAAATAAAAATGATCGCAAAAAACATATAAATGAAAGAAGCATTTTAAAAATTATTTGCAAATATAAAAAAAATATTGTTTTTAAACTGCAATATTACAAAAAAAAATTCAACAAAACGTGCGATCATTGATTCTATTCATTGCTATTACATAGTAATTGCCTAATAACATGAAAAAGTGATCATATTCTTGAGCCACAAAATTGATCGTGATATTTTAGATAGTCAGAAAAGTTTATAAACGATCTAAACATAAAATCACACGATCAATAAAACAAATAATTTATAAAAATTAATAAATAGCAGTGCCTTCAAATAAGTTAATAAAGCCTAGTAAGATTTTTAAAATTATATTGAGTTACAATCGTTTCGAAAATCATAAAAGTGATCGCCGTATTTTTGGTGGTGACGCTTATAACAAAATGTATACTTGCTGTAAATAATTCAGGCCAAAGAATTTAAAGTGAAATTCTACAACTTTTTTGAGCGATCGTCAAGTGATCGCAAAGAACACAGTCAAACCAAAAGAAATAAAACAAGAACTATGCCGATAGCCCCAGCTGTTAGTGCTTAAAAATTTATTGTTGATAAAGTTTATAATAAATATTTAATAAAAAAAAACAACAAGAACTTTACAAAAAATAGACATTTATAAAAAATAAACATTTGTGAAAAAAACAAAGAGTGATCAAAGTTCACAACATGAAAAGATCGTCATGAATGGTCAGTTAGAAATGTAAAACATTTTCAAAAATAGTTAATTAATGATATGATCTATTAAATTATTACATGAATTAAATTGCGAGCTTTAGATCAAGTAAGTTTTTTTTTTAAGAAGGCTCATAATTAGGAAGGCCTTCTTAAAACAAAAACTTAATGTAACATTTTCAAAAATTTTAAAAGTTGTTTTAAAACTGATATTCTATTCCTTGAATCAGAAAATAAAAAATTTATTCCCATTCAAAAAAATCGTTTTCCTAATCGTAGAAACAAACAAAAGTGGTTTTAATATTACAATAAGTACTTACTAGGGAGTCCAATCCCGGAAGCTTTTCTCAATCCCCAGATTATTTCGGGATTGAAAACTTTAGAAATAAATAATTCGTTAATTTCTTCCCAGAAAAGGACGTTTTTAATACAATTTTTTATTATTTATTACTTGAAACTAAAAAATGTAAATTAATTCATTTCGAAAGCAACAAAAAAAAACAAAACACATTAAGGGTATTCACAATTGCGTTGTTTTTGGTGTAGTTAAAAAACCCATTGGTATTGATACCACACTTTACCAAGCGGTTTTTATATTTTTTATTGTTTTACATGAAATTTCTTAAAACCGAAAGTGTGGTAATTTTAAGTAGTCCCAATGATATGTTTGACGGAACTTGGTTTTTAAAGTCCCATGAACAACTAACTGGTTGCCAGCTATTTTCTAATTGCAAAAATGGAGGAAGCTTAAAATGAAAGTTAAACTTTTTTATGCCATATATTAATAAAATATATCAAATTGTATAGTTAATTTATTTGCATAGAAACAAAAGCTATAGTGTAGTTCCCAACTACAAATTCTATTTGAAAGGGTGCTCATAATTGTGGTTTTCAACTATGGTAAAGAAACCACAATACCACACAATTGTGAATACCCTTATTGTTAATAAATACAAAGAAACTTAAACAATATTAATGACTAGCAAATTGTATAAATTTAAAGAACAAAAAATATATAAAAATAATATACAAGACTGTTTGAAGTATTATTATAAAAATGTTAAACTTTTTTAATGATTTTTTGTGTTAAAGCCAAATTAAGGTTGGAAAAGACCTTTCAAAATTGAATTTTTTGTTTTAATTATTTTAAAGGTAACACATTAAGCTGATCAAGACGTCTTATTTTTCATTATCAAGTTTTATTCGGATGTTATTACAAATATAACCCACTGATGTGAAGCACGGTTCTGTTTCTATGCTAGTTGTACATATAGTTGTACGATAATCGTAAGCAATTTGTAAGTTTCGATCACGATTGCCTTCACCACAAAACAAAATTATTTTGCACCTAAGTCAGAATATCTGACAATTTTTAAATACATTGCAAACTTCCCGATGTTGCAATTTCTTCTAAAACTTTGCAAAATCTTTGCTCCAGTGATTCACACTCGTCGTCCTAACAATCTTTTTCAGCCTCAATAAAAGGTTTATCTAATTCTATATTCATTTTTATTGTATTTACATAAATATTTGTAATAGAAATTTTTATTTACAAATCCCGAGATTCCGGAAAGAAAATCCCGGGATTTAAAGGGTCTTAAATCATCCGGGATCCTGGGATTGACTTCCCTAGTACTTACATACTAATTAATAATGATTTCTATTGGGTTGAGGAAAAGTATTCGGCGACAATATTCAAAGTGTCATAACATTGAAACGGTAAACTGCATTTGGCAACTCTTTTTTTTCCTTTTAACAGAAGACAAATCAGCTGATTATTTTTGATCATTTTCCTGATATTGGTGCATCGTGTTAAAAATTATTGCAAAGCAAAGATGAGTGAAATTTCAGAAAAAATACGTCATATTTTACAATTTTACTACGATAAAGGGAAAAATGCGTCTCATGTGAAAAGATTTGTGAGGTTTATGGTGAAGGTACTCTATCCCAATCAACTACCAGGAAATGTTTCGCTCGATTTCGTTCTGGAAATTTTGAAGTCAAAGATGCTCCTCGCTCTGGTCGGCCCATCGCCGAAAAAGTCGATGAAATAATGGATAAGGTTCAAGAAAACCGTCATGAGAGCAGCCACGACAGCGCTAAGGATTTGAAGATCGACCACAAAACAGTTTTAAGCCATTCGAAGAAATTTGGTTTTAAAAAAAAGCTTAATATTCGGGTGTCTCATGAACTTAGTGCAACAAATGTAATGGACCGAATTTCTATCTGCGATTCGCTACTAAAACGAAACGAAATCGAGCCATTTTTGAAACGTATGCTAGCAGGTGATGAAAAGTGGATCACGTACGATAATATTGTTAGAAAACGGTCTTGGTCGAAAAAAGGTGAAACTCCAAGAACGCTGTCAAAGCCGGGATTGACGACAAGGAAGATGATGCTGTGCCACACACATCTTTATTGAGCCGCCAAAAACTTTAAGAATTTAAGTGGGAAGTTTTGATGCATCCACCGTACAGTCCTGACATTGCACCGTCAGATTATTATTTATTTCGATCTCTTGAACACTCCTTTTCTGGGAAGAAATTAACCTCAAAAGATGACTGCGAGAACCACCTACGTCAGTTTTTCAACGATAAAAGCCCGGAATTTTACAATAAAGGAATCATGGTCTTAACCCAAAAATATCTGAAGGTAGTTGAAAAGAATGGACAATATTTGGATTAATAAAATCATTTTTTTAAAAAATTATATACCGTTTATTTTTACTAAAAAAACGCCGAATACTTTTTCCCTAACCCAATAGATCCGAATCAAATTTTTTTACAATTTCCTTTATATATTTCTTCTAAAAATAAAGTGATCGTAATCTACAACTGCAGAAGAATTAATCATGAAATGTGAGAATGTTGATTTGAAATACAACAAAACTCTTTTTCTGTCCCATTTAAAAATACGATCGACTTTAAAACATAGTACTCTGTTCAGTTTCATGTGAAATTCCACTCAAATCTCTATACAAAATATGACAGCTGCGAAACAAGCGTGGAAATTTTCACAACTTTTTCGTCAGAGCAGTACTCTGTTCCGCAGCGTAAAATTATCGCAACATGTTTCTGAGCAACATTTTTTCACCACAATTTAATTGTACTGCCTATTTATTTCGAAGTGAAAAGAGAGGTATTATATGAAACTCCAAACTTATTCTCTGAGTCTCTCTGAGAAACGTTGCCAAAGAAATTCCTCGCAACAAACTTTAAGTCAGAAATTTCATGCAACAAATAAATAGATGTTGCCAGCGAAATTTCACGCAAACGAACAGAGTACTAGGCTTTAAGCTCAATAGTTTTATGTACAATTTTTACTTTAATCACAAATATTTGTTAAATGAAAGACTGTATTATAGTTTTATAATTTTAAAAAGTCGCTTATTATTAGTCCAGAAGTAAATTTTTTACTTATAGTTGCATCCTTAAAAAAAAAATCAACCCAATTTTGTCACAAAAGTGATTTTGATGTATAAATTTAAGCACATTCGTTTTTGATAAAGAAAATAATAGAGTTAATTTTTCATAAAACGAATAAGATGAGTACACGGCTAGAAATCTTGGAAGATATTTTAATGCTTTTACATGATTTTACTAAGATTTTATTAAAATTTAAGACTGGCTGGTTAAAATATGTGGCGGCCGAAGCCTAGTGGGTAGAGTGCGTGGCCCCTAAGCTAAAGAACCCCGGGTTCAATTCCAGCTCAGACAGAATGTTTTTTCAAATGAATTAATTTTTCTGTTCGGTCGTCACCTCTCTGCAGCAAACCTCAGATAATAAAAACTGCCATGTAAAGCTTCTTGAGAACAGTAGATCCAGTTCTTTATCATTTGGGTTCAAACATTTAATAACACTCACAACACAATTGATCAATAGAAGCTCGGTCAAAGTCCTTTCTAGGGCTGAAATTGCCAATTTATTTATTATTTGGTAAAAATATGTATACAAATTTAATTCTCAGTTCGTATTTTATTTTTCGATGCAAAAATAAAAGTTGTAAGATTCGAACCTACGATATTCAGCTTGGAAGTTGGAATTGATCCTTTCAGCCAACTGTAAAAAGAAATTTTAAACATACATAAGAACCGAATGCTGCATGATACAATAAAGCGTTAAATACTTGAACTGTGATTAAATTTTATAAAAAAAATTTATTTAAAAATTTTTAATTCACTAAATATATTAAATTTAATCAAAATTGTATTGAAAATCTTTGGAAGACTTTGCTAGTATAGAAATTTATGCTAAGATTTTTTACCGTGTAGTGTCATATTTAGAATGATTGTTACAAAAATCTTATTAAATTTTATGAGTTTTAAAAGAAGATCGCAGAATTTTTTAACGATCGTGCAAACGCTATTGTACGATCAGTAATGCTAAACATTTTTTTAAAATTATTTTCTTTAAAACTTTCTAATGAGTTAAATGAAAAACTATAAAAAAATTATGCCTCCATATTGAAGTAAAGGGATTATATTATTAAACCAGCAAAGTGATCGTGAAATTAAACAAATACATACTCTTTTCATAGTAATATAATAATTTACTGCAAAAATATTCTTCTGTGTGATGTTATAAAACTTCCCGAAAGGTTCCGAAAGAATATTTCAAAGTTGACAAAAGCTTTGAAAAAAATTATCCAAAACAGATTATGTTCCAAGAAGGATCAATGAAGTGACTCGTTTATTTAACTATGGCTCCTAAGAGAGATGTCTTCAAAAAGAAGCTTTTTAAAATTTCCTCCTCACCACTAATAGGTACAGCGATGAAGACTGCTACATCGTTTTTAACACACACTAGCTTCCAAGTCTTTCTGTTCCTGCTCCTGCCCTGCCTGACCGCTGCCAAGGATTTGGTCTGTCAACTAATCGAATCAAATAATTATGTATGCGAGACACACGAAGTGCGCACTGAAGACAATTATGTACTCACTTTACATCGCATTCCTCCACGCAACGGCACCAGTCGCATGCATCCTTTCATCCTGATGCACGGTCTGATTGGTTCGGCTTCCGACTTTGTGCTACCTGGACGTTCACGTGCACTCGCCTGCCTGCTGCACGAACAAGGCTACGATGTGTGGTTGCCGAATGCACGTGGCACCACCTATTCGAAGCGTCATCATGGTTTGGACTCATCCATGCCTAACTTTTGGAACTTTACCTGGCACGAGATCGGCTACTATGATTTGCCCGCTATAGTGGATCACGTGCTGCTGGTGACGGGGCAGCAGCAGCTGCACTACGTCGCCCACTCACAGGGTTCGACGATCTTTCTTGTACTTCTGTCGGAACGACCTGAGTACAATAGTTGTTTTGTTTCGGCTTCCCTGCTGGCACCCGTAGCATTTTTAACACATCTGCAGAGTCCACCGCTGAGATTGATGGCAGCGAAGAGTGAAAAAATTGAGGTTGGTTGCTGGGGATAGACTAAGATTGTGGTAGATTGGGATAGACTAAGAGTGGTAGGAGGCATATAACACTATGCGTCACTGTTTTTATACACGGCATTTTTACGTGAAATAATAATTTTTTTTTTTAAATAACGCACTGAACCATAAGCGAAGGTTTTGCGTAAGGTGAGAGTCTTGTCTACGTTTTTGGATAGAGTTTTTTTTTAATTCCTTATTTGTTATTCTGTCGCTTAAAAGTGCTTGCTATAGAAGATTAAATTCGTGAAAACTTTTCCCATAAATAAAAACTGTACTTCTTTTGCAAAATTCATAAAAAACTTATTTTGAGTAGAAAAAGAATCATTTTAGAAGCTAAAATTTCCTCGTAAATGAATAATTTTTGTTCATAAATGAGTTTATAAATGAGTTCAAAAGTTAATCATAAATTTTTCTGTTTTGCATTCTTAAATGAATTAAAAAATAATAATTTTTTTATCATATCAGTAGAAACAATTGCCCTTATCCTTGAATCCGCGTCGAGTAAATGTCGACGTCGAGAGCTCACTTTCACCATTGAATTATCGTCGAAGATCATTTCGACGATCAAAAATTTAAATATTTATTTGACGACGTTTGCTCAATAATTCAGTGAACAATCGCTGCAGATCGCAACGTTGGAATTGAAAGTTTCAAGAATATAACAATTTTGTTTCGACGTCGTTTTGAGAGTGAGCGCGGGTTCAAGAATAATGGCGAATATCTCATAAACGAACCATTTTCTGTTCATAAATGAGTTCAGAAATGAATCATATATATGACTTTTTTATAAACTAAAATGAGTTAAAAAGGAATAATTTAAATCTCTGTTGCTATTTTTATAAAAGCAAATTAAAATGTTAACCTTCATACAAACGTCGTATAAACTTTCAAACATGTGGTTCAAACATAAGGTGACAAATTTTAAACATATTGCGACAAATGAAGTGGTTAGATGTGCGTGACAGTAGATGTGTTTGCTTCAAGTTTAGATTTTTGCTGGGTTGGTTTCCAAATGCCGAAAAATAACTTTTCATTTTTTAACTCATTTCCGAAGAAAAAAGGTTCGTTTCTGATAAACATTTTCGTTCGGCGATTGATTCAAAAAAGGTTCATTTCCGAGTGTCGCAAAATAACTTTTCTATGGTTCTTTTTTTAATTCATTTCCGAAGAAAATAAGGTTTATTTTTGAGAGGCATTTTATTCTGACGAATGATACAAAAAGGGTTAATTTATGAGTGCCGAAAATGAATGTTTCTACCCGAAAAGGTGCATAAATAAATTCGAAAACGGTAGTTTTGGTTCACTGGGAAATATTTCCTTTGATAGCGCAAAAACTACTCATCCAAATGAAAAAATTTGTTTAACAGAAATGTAGGAAATTTTACTAAGCTTAATTTGATAGGCTTAATTATAAAAATTGTATATATGGTATCCAAGATATGTTTAAATTTATGCAGCTATATTCTAAAAAAACAAAAAAATTAATTTTTAAAAAAGAAACCTATCTATAAAATTTTTTTGCAATTTTCGTGTTATGAGACTCCAAATCTATAAGAAAAATAAAGTGGAATGCCATGTACAAACTTTTTTCTTGTTTTGACGCATAGTGCAATAGGATTCCATAGGATGCGAAGGTGTAAAATAAATCAATAAATCAATTCAAATATGTCAAATCGAGAAAATTTTTTTAAATATTAATTTTTGCACAAAATAGGTCAAAACAGTTATTTCAAATATTTTTTAAATATTACAATATATGAAATTTTGGTGAGGTTTTTCGGAAAGGTAATGTTTTTCCAAAAAAACAAAACCAACCCGGTTTTTCAACAGTGTTTGCACCATATTTTGTGTTCATATTAGCAATAGTATAAGAATATATTTACATTTCATTTCATTGAAATACATTCTTTAATAGGAAATTTTTTTTAGAGCCTCCTTAATACGTATAATTAGGCTTGCCATACGTCAGGACTTAGTCCGGATTGTCCGAACTTTTCAAACCTGTGCGGACTTTATTCTCTTTGTTATGAAAAAAGTACACGTGTGAACACAAAAATTAAATTGTTCTTAATATTATTAAATGTATCGGTAAATACATTTATTCATACTTATTTGAAAGCAAAAAAGGTATCAAAGAAGATAAGAAAAAACCCATTACCTTTTCACTCAATAAAGTTAAGAACTTTGCTGAAAACTTTTTCATAAAAACATGGGCTGGAATGCATAAAAAGTGAGCTTTTGCTCCGACTCGATTTTTCAAGTGAAATCAAGAGAGTTTATGAATATTTTTAATAGAAAAATCGAATCGGAGCAAAAGCTCACTTTTTATGCATTTCAGCCATGGTTTGCACAAGAGAAGCAGAACTTTAGCAAAATTGTGGATGCAATCCAGCTATTCGCAGTTTTGTGCATTCATATCTATGCCTAAAATTCTACTGTCGATTCTGAATATCATTTTTTTAAAAATAGCTACCATCACAGTCCAGTGATAGAAAATAAAAATAAATAAAAAAGTTTTAACACATAACCATATGGGCAATTCCGTTAAAAGTGCCCAGCAACATGTCCTCACAGTTTTAAGTGAAGTAATAAAAAAACAATTTTTGGTACTTAAAAATACTCTAGCTTTCTTAAAAAGTTTCTTCTTGAAGTTTGTGTAGTAACAGGTTATTAAAAAATTAACTTTACAGGTAGAAATGCCCAAAATAGGCCTAAAATGTCATTCCTGTTACCGTTATTGATCAAAATTATAACCAATACCAAGAGTGTAACTTCCCAATTTTTATTTCAAAATATTACCATTTAAATAATTATAAAATTTCTTAACGTATGAATTAAATTTTGAGCTTTAGATCAAGTAAATTTTTAAGAAGGCAACAACAACAACAACAACTCTGTATTGAGTCGTCAATCACTTAGCTGACTAGACAGTCTGTTTCGGAAATCGCTACATTTTCCTCTTCAGTAGTCTTTGAGTGATTAAGCTGTGATCAGCTCGCTGTTTAAACTAGTATATGAGTGCGCAGAATTTGGAATTCATTCTTTTGAATTGTATGGCTGCTAATCATATGACATTTCAAAGCAGTAGGCTATTTATAGATCAGCGCCATCAACTCTATCAAGGGTTGCCATCTGTTCTAGTTGCTTCTTTATTTATTTCAATATTATTTCTTAACGTATGTTTCATCTTTAAAATTTTTGTCACTCAATTTTAGCACTTTTTGAATTCCCGCCTTTTAGTAAGCAAAACTAAGAGACAAGTATATTTTGAGCGCCCTCTTAATGTGGCTTTTTACACTATTTATTTTTAAGTTTCAAAAATCCATCAGTGGTTTTGAGTGCGAAGCTCAAGTGTAACATAAAAATTAACCCCGTATTCATAAACCTGTTTTAGCGATAGTTATACAGTGAAAAAGTTTTTGTTATTCATAAACGTATATTAGCATCATCGTTCTAAGAGTATTTTAACGATCGTTAAAATCATCCTGGACGTCGTTTCTACTCGAACAGCTAATTGCAGAGAGAACTTCCAACTCCGGTGGTCTCTTTCCACCCCTTTTGCCTCCATTGACATATTCTGCAAGCATATTTACTATTTATCGCATACTGTCTTTGCTGAGTTTGTATTTTTCCGGAACTCCTCGTCGTTGTTTTGTTCAAAGGGGTTGATCCTTGCTCTATACATTTTTCGCCACTTTGGAAAAGGATCCTCTTCTTCCACTAAAGCGCAGATAATCAAAATATTGAACATGTCCATTGTTTTTATATTTGTGTTTACTTTTCACTTCACTTTTTTTGCTTTTTTAATACCTAACATTACTTGTCAAATCAGCTTTCCGGCATAAAAAAGTCTGATTTTCGTCAAGTTCTTTCGTCAAGCTGTCAGCTGATGAAGTGTTGCTTACTGTTTTAAAGATTCCCATATCATTACAACAAATGTAATGAATACGGCTGTAAGTATTTGTTATATATGTAATATTTTAAATCAAAAATGTTGTAATTTCTGTAACCAACTGTGTATTCAGTTAGTAACAGACTAAAACCAAATTGAGTAAAACATATGAAAGTAGCTATCTTTATTTAATAAAAATATGCGAAAAAGTGTTTTAGTTTTCTCTGATGCCTGCAATCTCCAAATAAAGACGATTTTGTCATTCCTGTAACCGTCATTCCTGACATTTTCAGCCCTATTCTGCCAAAGTAATAATAAATACACAGTTGGTGTAGTCAGCCAGTACTTTTAATATTTATATGTGTTTGCTGTAATTTTTTGATTTTAAAACAAAAATAATAGATTTCGATAAAAATTGTAACCTGCTTTTCACATAGTGACAATGTCATTAAACATTTTTTTTACCTTCAAATTTTTTTAAAGCAAAAAATTACAACAAACACATAAAAATATTTAAAATACTACACTCTAAAAAATAAGTGTAAGTTTACGACTAATTTATACTAATACATTAACTGTTTTAAAATGCAGCGATTGTTTAACTTTCAACAACGGTAACAGCCATGCACACATACATTTATTTCTCATTCCAGTTTGCTTATAATCGCGTAAGGACGTTTGTTTTTGGTGCTGTTGTTTTATTAAAATTAATTATGTTAAGCACAAATATTTTCATTCAGTTAAAAAGTCAAGTCAAGCAATATGTATTAGTAAAAATATATGAAAAAATGTATATATTAGTGCATGAAGAACATAAATTCAATGAGTTTAGCCCTTATTTCCAAAATGCAGTAGCATGTTCTTTGCTTAGAACTTTTATGAAGTGCACATATTTAATTTTACTATAATATCAATAGTAAATTCAGTGTTGAATTTTACTACAAATTAGTTAAACACATGTTGAATTTAAGTAGGTGTGTTAATTTAATACAGAAACAGCAGCAAAACTGTTGCCTACAAGTATTGTAGTAAATTTCAACAAAAACTTTTTACAGTGTAGGTAACAATTGTTACTTTACGAGAATAGGGCCGTTTGTGTCATTCCTGTAACCACTCAAGAAACACAAACTGCATACAAATCAACTTCATGACGTAATGCCATGTGGTCACAAGCGATTTTAAATCACTTTGGTGCGAAATATTATAAAGAACTATAATTCTAGCTTATGGTTTTATTTTGTTGAATGTTGAACCTTTTTTCAAATGAAAAATGGCCACTTTTGGCAGATTTACCTTATATGTAAAAAATTTTGACCTTTTGTATGTAAAAAATTTGGACCTTCAAAAACTGAAAAAGAGTCCGAATTTGTTTTTACAAATCTTATGGCAAGCCTACTTATAGTCCTCTAACAACAAACAAAAATTTTAAAAATCTATGAATAAGTTTTTTTTTATTTCTTAAAATTTCTATTTTCAAAAAGGTGCATACATTTTTAATCCCAACTCAAAAACGGATACACAAATTTGGTTATTAAGTATCGCTACAAATTTTGAATATAATTAATAGCAAATAATGTTATGACACAGTTTCTCCTGTTTTTCGTTGTTTCGAATAAAACTGAAAAGGAAATACGAAAATTTTGTTGTCATCTCGTTAACAGCCGTAATTTTAAAGCTATCGCAATGAAATTCAGCATATGAGCTGCCTTTAAAGAGAACAGCTCATTTTATTTTATTTTTAAAAGATTAAAGAACCAAGGCATGCGCCTTATACAAACAAGTTTTGGTCTTTGACCTGAAAGGGATCGATTTTTTTTTGAGAAATTGATGGAACCATACGGGAATTATTAATTAGGTGAAACAACCGTGAAAGACAATTTGAATTGCTTTTAACCGAGGCAAGTGTTATGCCTTAACCTCGGCAAGCATTTCCAGCCTTTAGTTGTTCCTGTCCTTTAATTCCACATTTTCCACAATTTAGTTGTGGATTTTGAGTTTTCTATAATTCTTAAATATAGGAATGAACAAAGAAAGTGAAAAGAACCATGCCCGAACGCGGATTCGAACCAGGGACCTCTGGGTTGATAGTCTAGCTCACTCTCCACTGACTACAAAGGCCGACAATAAGCCTAACAATGTTGGAATATAAGCCAAATCGGAAGGAAACCACGCCTACCTGCCATATAAAGTGAATTTATGAGAACGGTTGGATCTTTTGAAATTTCACAAAAATTAATCTAATATCTTAAATTCTTCTAATACAAAGTGACGTAATTAAAATACACTTTGCATGGCATGTTGGCGTGGTTTCCATCCAGTTTGGATGTTATGAAAAAAACTGTGTCATAACAGTATTTGTTAGCAGTTAAAATAAAAATTTGTAGCGATACTTAATAACAAAATCGGTGCATCCGTTCTGGAGTTGTTATTAAAGATGTACGCACCTTTTCTAAAATTTAAATTTTTAAAAAATTAAAAAGAACTTATCCTTAGAATTAGAAAATTTCTTGTTTGTTTTTAGAGGGTCAGTCGTCTGAGTTAAGGAGTTAAGGCGGCTAAAAAAAATTTTTTGTCACTAGTTTTTTGATAGCTGTATTAAAGAAGGTCTTAAATCCCAAAGGATTTCGAAATCAGCAGTTTTGATTTGAAAAAAGCAATATTTCTTGAAAAAATCGTTAGTAAATATATCGTTTATATTTCGTTAGTAAATATAAAAATCAATAATTACATCAAGCTTTCTTAAAAATTACAAAATTTTCTGAAATTGACTAAAAAATGCAGGACTTATAGCGATTTATGTAAAACATAAACAACAATTTTGTACGAAATCTCAACAGTGTTGCACAAATAGAATTCCCCATTCTGATAATCTTCCTAATGTTAATGTTAATGTTGTGTGGTGGAGATGCGTACTGCGACCTAAATGAGATCTATTGTACCTCCTTCTCAAAGCTCCGCTGGGTTTGCGGATTACAGAATTTCATCCAGCCCTATTTCTCTAATGAATTTGAGAATATTCTTAGGTTCAAGGGATGAAACCTGCTCTAGACTCAGCTCATAATTCCCCAGTGCTAGTTTACGCCTGCGAGCCACGGCGTCGCAGTTTGTAAGTAGGTGTATTGGAGTCTCCTCTGCTTTTCCACAGAAACGGCAGTTACTATCGGTCTCTATGCCCAATTTCATCAGGTGGTATTTCAGTTTACAGTGTCCTGTAAGGAACCCCGTTAGAATCCTAAGATTCGGTTTGCCTAAGCTTATGCACAATTTTGCTCTCCGAGTGTTAAAATCTCTGAGGAGCAATTTGGATTGTCTTAGCTTTGGGAGGCTTTTCCAAAGGTTTGAACGTTTATGCCTCTCCTCCCTTCTTAGTTCTTCTTTTATAGAATGTGTGCCCAATCCGCAGAATGGTTCTGGTCCTATAAATTTTGTGGCTGCACCCTGTCGCGCTAGACCATCGGCTTCTTCGTTACCCTGTATTCCTTTGTGTCCTGGGACCCAAAGTATAGTAACAGTGTTATTCTTGCCTAGCTCGTTGAGTTTTGTTAGGCATTCCCATGTTATTCTCGATGATATCTCACAGGAAACTAATGCTTTGATTGCTGCTTGGCTGTCTGACATCACAACTATATCCTGACCTTTGTATTTACGGTCCAGATTGAATTGTGCACACAGCTGTATTGCTAGGATTTCCGCTTGGAAGATACTGGGTGTTGTCCCCATAGGTTCAAAGTGCTTGGTTCTTGGCCCGTACACCCCTGCGCTTATACCTTCCAATGTCTTGGACCCATCTGTATACCATGCTATACTATGTGGTTTCTTAACTTGCGATATCATCTCGCTGTCCCACTCTTTCTTGGTACTAAGCTTAATTCCGAAGTGTTTTTCGAAGTTATACCTTTTTACTATATCGTCTCTTGGTAGATCGATGTAGGGAGTCTGCTTTGCAATATCCTCCTTCTCTCTACTGCTGATAGTTTTACCTAAACCTGTCCCCTCTTTTGCAAGAGGGTAATCTTCCTATCCACAACTTTAGGACTTTGGAGACTTTTAATGTGCACCCTAGTTTGGGGCCTTGATAGAAAGTTACAGCGAAAAAACCGATGATTTTTGACGAAACAGTATATTTTTCAAATCGAAACCGCTGGCAGACTGTCAGACCAATTTCGAAATCCTTTTGGTTTCTAAACCTTCTTGAATACAGCTTTCACAACAAAAGTGTCGAAATAAACATTTTTTTCGAGCCAAAATGAGTAAAAATAAAAACTTTTTAGGCCAAGACCAAACAGTAGCCGTACAAGACTTAATTTTAAATTTTTTTCTCGGCCGTACGAGGGTCGTACAAGGGTCGTTTGCAGGACTTTTTGGCCGAACAGCGGCCGTACATCGGCCGAACAGTAATTATTTCACAATGAAAATGAGCAGTTTTTTGTTAACTAATTTCAAACACACACACAAGTTCTATCAACAGCAGCATCGCCGAGTAAGGCTTACTTTTTTGTTGCGAATACGTTTGTTGTTACATTCAGCGGTCGTACAGCGGCCATACAGCGGCCGTAGAACTTAATTTAGGCCTTGTACGGACGTTGTTCGACCCAACTTTCGGCCGCTGGGCTTTTTGGACTATTTTTAGGCCATCTTCGACCCTCGTACGGCCTCACGGCCCATGTTTGGCCGCTGATCGGACGCTGTTCCCACGCTTATATTTTTAGTCGGGCACTTAATACGTATAATTCATCAGATATTTAAAGTAGCTACAGGCACGCAGATATTTTTATTCATTTTGTCGCCTAGTGTAATTAATTATATAGATAGAATAAATATATTTAATGGTTAATTGCATTTTTTCCCATTTACTACTGTTAAATTTTTTTATAAAACTAAGTTTTTCGTTTTCAGAAAATACCAGAGTTCCCAAAAAAATAGATATTTGTTAATGCTATTAAAATTAACAGCTAGAGACTAAGTTATTAAATATATTTCTTGTGTATTATCTGCCTGTTTTTTAGTTGAAATAATTCGTAAGACCCTTCTCACCCGGCAAGCAATATTTTTTAACTCACATTTTATTAAACTGTTTCCTGTATTCAGCACAAAAGACTTGCATAAAATTCGGAAATAATTTTTAACACCTTCATTGCCTTTTGTTTTGTGCATTAACCATATTTCAAAAACTAATCCTGCAACTTGAATACCTTTAACTTTCACACTTGAACCGAAATCCACACAACAATGTTTATGTTAAGGATTTAAATTGTTTCAACTTAACGCCTACACTAATGTCATTTTTTTATGTATTTTTGGTTTTCATTTACCGTTGCCGTTGCCGTTTCCGGTTTCATCTACATGCGTTCGTTGTGCTTCTGAATTGGAATTTGAATTTTTCGCGCACAATTGGATACAATATTCCAAACAATTACATTCATTGGTAACGCACACACACACTTTACACGGTATTCACACACTCGCATTCACACCCTCAAACACCTACACACACACACCCTCACACCGCCGCCAATAAATGAAACGCATCCGTAGGCGCTCTTAAATCACCTGGGATTACACGAACTTTTCCCATCGACCGCCCTAAATCAACTGGGCGGACATCTGCTCTGTGGCCAGGGTGTGCCCACACAGAACCTCTGCCTGCTGCTTACCTTTTTGTCCGTCGGCTTCAGCGACTACCAAATGGATCGAGTAAGTAAAACTTAAGCTACATAAAAACATTCAAAAAATACATACATTTATATACGTATATGTGTCTAGCAAAACTTTTATTGCGCTCTTGAGTCGCATTTTTTTCACAAATTTTTCTGTTGTAAGTTACTAAAGCCAGCAAGCTTGTGGTTAAGGGCATGCGTTGGGGGAGGGCGGGGCAAGTTTGATGGGTGCAGTAGTGAAGTGCTTTAAATTTGCATTTTGAACATATCCGGCAAGGATTGAAAAGTAGCTGGCAGCAAGTAGAAAACTAAAGGAAGTTGCCAAAATTGTCTTTTACTCTTTGGTATTCGATGGAGAGTCAGGCGTAAGAAAGAGCAAAGAGGGCGCTTTCGTAAGTGCCGGAAAAAGATTTAGTATGTGCCAAAAAAATAGTACTGATGCAAGCAAAAGCTATGCAAAAATTACCGTTGAGAGGCCAGAGAGCAGCGCGCTAGCATTATCAAACGTTAATGTTTTACTGTACAGGAGCGCTGGAAAAAATATTAGGAATGAGATTGTGAAACGTTCAAAAGGAAGATGTTAAAATTTTAAGCGGAAATTAAAATTTACTCTTTTTATTAATGGAAATGATTAAAAAAGGATGGATGCCATCGTTTTTTTTTTCATCATGTTGAAGATATTTTTCATGATGAAAAAATGTTTTTGAATTTTTTTATGGATGGATCTATTTGTATAAAAGTTTAAAGTTATCAAGAAGTTAAAGTATTAAAGACTAAAAAGTTTTATAATTTTAATAATAGTCAGCTCATTGTGTTTAGTCAGCTCATTTCTGCGATTTTATTTTGACTTTGATTTCCTTCTGGTTTCCAAAATACTAAAAGTTGAAAATGTCACTGCGTTTCAGGCAATTATAGCTCGCTATGTACAAGAGTTACGATAAAAGTTACGATAGAACTGTAAAGGTGGATTCTCTGACCTCATGACAAGAAATAAAAAATAAAAGAAATAATAATAACGTCATCAGGACGTAGAAGGAGACGTTTAAGCAACAAAAATGCCAAATTGTTGCATGGAATTTCTTTCGCTTAATATAGATGCTAGGGTAAAAATTCAAATACGCTAGTAAAAGTTGCTTCTATGACCTCTTCACAAAAAAAAATAAAAAAAATTAATAACTTTATAATGCTGAGAAGCGATCTGTATCTCGATCGCAGAAGTAAATAGTACGTTACGGCGTTACATGCAATTATTACTTGGCAAGTACCAGCGTTACAGTAAATGTTATGACAGAAAACCAAAGAATGGGCACCTGGTCTCCCGACAAAAATGCAAAAAATAATACGACGTGAGCAGGTCATGGAGATAGCAGTTTATGCAACAAAAATGCAATATCGTTACACGGAATTATTACTCGCTTTGAAAAGGTGCTACGCTAAAATTGTTAAACGACAGTAAAGTTAGATTATGTAGATAATTTGTCGGCCTTTGTAGTCTAGTGGAGAGTGCGCTAGACTGTCAACCCAGAGGTCCCTGGTTCGAATCCGGGCTCGGGAATATTATTTTTCACTTTCTTTGTTTTTTCCTACATTTAAGAATTATGGAAAACTAAAAATCTACAGCTAAATTGTAGAAAATGTGGAATTAAAGGACAGGAGCACAACTAAGGGCTTGCCGAGGTTAAGGCATAACACTAGCCTCGGTTAAAAGTAATTCAAATTGTCTTTCACGGTTGCTTCGCCTAATCAATAATTCACGTATGATTCCAATCAATTCCTCTAAATAATCTATCCCTTTCCTTTCAGGTCAAAGACCAAAACTTGTTTGTCTAAGGCTCATGCCTTGGTTCTTTATATTTTTAAAAAAATCTCACCTTGGGCTTAACGATTTATGAAAAAATAAAAAACATTTGCATGAAAATATTGCATGACACTTTGGCAAATGTTAGTGTACCACAGTTAAGTTTGGTGATTAAGCCTCAAGAAAAAATTAAAGATTTGACAAGGATATGAACAAGATGTTTAACAAGAAATAGGACAAAGATTTAGACAAGAATTTGGACGTGTGTTAAGACTTTCTTTGCCCTAAAAAATAATTAGAACAAAATGTAGAGCAAGGATAATAACAAATTAGGACAAAGACACGGACAAGGATTAGGGCAAGATATAATACAAGAATTATAACTAACATTTTGACAAGGATTTGGAAAAAGATTTACACAAAAATTGGGAAAAAGATTCAGAGAAAATTGGAACACCGATTTTGACAAGGATAGGTCAAGGAATAAGAGAAGAAAAAAGAAAAGGACTCGAACAAGATTAGCACAGAGATTAGGTCAAAATTAGCGATATGTTTTAGAACAAGGATTTGGACAGCAAATAGAACAAGTACAACGACAAGTATTAGAATATGTTTTATGACAAGGGCAAGTATTAGGACAAGGACTAGGACAAGAATTATGACAAATGTTTTTGCAAGGATTTGAAAAAAGAGTAGCAAAAACATTAAAAATATTTAAGACAAATCGAAAAGTGACTTGGTAAAAGGTTAGCAAGATGAATTTAATAATAATGTACACAACAATTTGGACAAGGATTAGGACAAACAAGGATATGGACTAGGGTTAGATAAAGGACTGAAACAAGAATTAAGACAAGGAATCAAAAAAGATTAGCATAAGGATGACAAGGACAAGTCTTAGAACAAGGTTTTCGAGAGGGATTATAACAAGGAAACCCACAAGGGCTTTAGCAGGGATAAGGAAAAGGATTCGATCTAGTTTAACACAAAAATTAGGACAAGGACTTTGACGAGGATGTTATTTTTTAACAATAGGATTGTTACAGGGAAAAGGAGAAGTACTAGGACGTGGTTTGCGACATGGATTAGGACAAGGATTTGGACAAGGACTTGGACAAGGACTTAGATACTTCTCATTAAAAGATAATGCAAGAAAATATTAAACCCTAGAATCTGAAAGAACAAAAAATATTTTATTTTAATATGTATTTTAACATATTTTCAACATTCTTAACACTGTAACTAAATTTTCAACTTTGAATTTTCAAAAACGCCAAGACGCGTGAACTTAATTTTCGGTCGTAAAATTTTTACCTTCAAATTCAAAAAGTTACAAAAATTGTTACCTTTTTTAACATTAACTTTTAATTGTCTTTTCAAAAAGATCTCAATCGTGAAAATGAAGTAAGCCTTGTTGAATCCATGATCTTTCAAAGTTTAAGCAATTTCGTTTTTTTTCCTCCATTTTGACCAAATTTGAATATTGATCTGAACCAGAGTACTGCATGAGTAGCTTCACTAATACATATAAGCACTCGTTGAAAATGAGAGTATCTATCGTGCATTCATTATAGGTTGTCCATTCGTTTGACAACACCCGTAAATTTGTAAAAAAAACTATATTCTCTCTCAAATATAAATGGCAACCAGGGTTTTGTGGTCTTCTATAAAAAAAGTTATGTTTTAGTGTTTTGTTGTGTATTTTTTTTTTTAAAAAGTAGTTATTCTTTATTTTGCTGTTAGCAGGAAAAAATAGTGTGCATTGAGTTTATAATAATTATTGCTTTGGTAATTATTATTGAAAATTGTTTTCAAATTTTGTTGCGAGTCGTTTTTTTTCAATTAATATATAAATCGTGACTGTTAAGTTGTAATTATTAAAATAAACTTCAACGTGTGGTATTGACAAAACAGTTTATTTTGGTGATGAAATTCAAAAATATAATGTGCCAGTGGATCCAATAAGCCGTCAGCGGTGTGAATAGATTTGCACAACAAAATATTGAAATTAGTTTTTTAAAAACTCGCTTGAATTTTCTATCAAAACAAACAAGCAGTGCAGAAAGTAGTAGAAAAAGCAGCAGTGAAATGTATCCTTGGGTATTTAGTACTGCGAAAAAGTATGATATTCCTGCAACTGATTACTTTGATGGCATTAAAAAATTACTCTTTTGCTCTCCTCTTCAATTTTACGGGTGTATACCTTTATTCTTGTGAGTAAACGTCAAATGAATAAACAACCTATAGTAATTGAATCATGAGCTTGCTATTCACCACTGTAGCAAAATTTTTCTTTTCCAATATTGTGTTTTTTAAAATTTATTTATTTATTTTCTTTGTGTGACAAAAAACATTTTTGATATCTCCGTTTTGCATCAGCTGCCATAGCAACCATAGCACACACAAGTTTTGGATTTTCTTTTGTTTGACTTTCGTCATCCGCAGCTAAAGTTGTGCGGCTACTTGGTTAGTTATATTATGGATAAAGCTAAAAACACTCAGCCTCTCAAAGCTCCTCACTCGCCCTATTTCCAGAAGGTTGATAAACTATTCGCATGACTCTCAATGCTTGAGCGAATCGCAGCGAGTCATCAACGCAGTTAGCTACTGCGCTGATTTCAACTACGCTGATGTTTATGGTGCACAACAAATAAAAAAGGAATGATTGCAAGATGAATGTCGCAGGATTCAATTACGAAGGTCATGAACACCAGCTAGAATAGATTTACCTGCATATAATAGGTTTTTCCAAATTTTTTCAGAATAAGACATGCGGCGACAATGAAATACAGAGCATCATGCAAATTTTTTTTGTTACAAGGCATATTGCAAACTCAAAGCATTTGGCGAGTCCCATTAACAACGTAGCTTTATCTCGAAGCAGGCAGAATTTACACTATATTCGCAATGTTTGTTCGAAGACTCTCACAACTCTCAGCTGAATCGCCAATCAGACAAAATGATCACTATATTCACCATGACAAAATTAGACAAGGTAGTGTTAGGGCGGAGAGCCGGTGACCGAAACTGTCAAAACGAAGTTGGCATTTCATACAAAATCTGCAACCAATGAGAATGTAATGTGAAAGCAAGAATTGGCAAAAATACCAAAATGGATAAGTTTGACAGTTATGGTCACTGATACCGTGGTTAAGCTAGCCAAACATGTTCGGTGTTCATTTTTGTTAATTTATTCTCTTCGCTAAAATGTTTGTTTGGTGGTTATGCTATGGCACATATTACACGATGATCGTTGATCGGCGTTCAATGAACACTTTTTTACGCTCTTTTACATTTTGATCGTTGGTAGGTCACATGATGATCGTTTCATCGCGATCAAGTCTTGTTTTTTTCTTTATTCCAGTAAGAATTCTTGTAAAAAATAAGGGTTTCATGCAACTTTTTTTTAATACCTTTCAGTCGAAAAGCAGTACTTCTAGTACTTTTTAGCTGCTAAAAGTGAACACATCTTAAATTTTGCCACCCAGCAACACTGTTTCGATTGTGATTGCTGTCATGTACAGCGTTCAAAAATGAACATATCTTGATCGCCCTAACAATTGTTCATCCGCTCTGGCTCTCAGTTTTTTTTTTTGACAGTTTCGCATTGAAAGCAACAACAAAAATATTTTGAACGCCGATCAACGATCATCGTGTAATATGTGCCTATGATTGGTGGCACAGTTGCATTATATGTAATAGTATGTCAAAACACAAAAAACCACAACCCTAATTTGCATTTTTGTACTTAAAATTTACGAATTAAAATATACGAACTGATATTACATACTCTAAATTTTTATTATAATATCTTAAACAAAATGGTTTGCATATACCTGACATGCTAGCTAGCTGTTTATGTTAAAGGTTACTTGAAGACACAATCAACTTCACTTTTTAATACTTTTACCTACCTTTTTTGATGCTATTATACAAAATGACTACAGCCAACACTGGAAAGTTCGCGTTTCAATCAGCATGTTTGGCGTTTCAATCAGCAATCAAAATGGCCGCATTCTAGCCGAAAAAGTGCTCAAGTAGCGAAGTAGCATAAAATATTCTCGCTATATAAATTGTGACATCTCAAGGAACATGTTCTGTGAGAGCATACCATTCAGCCCGAAAGTTGTGGAACAGTTCTTGAGCACTTTTTCGGCTAGAATGCGGCCATTGTTAGGTCCGAGAGCGAGAAAATGAATATGAGAAAAAATTAATTTTTTCATTTTATACGTGAAACAATAACAACAAAAAATGTTTGGCAATCATGTTTGGCTAGCATAACCACGGCATTGGAAAGAGAACACGTTCAGCCCTAATGCCGTGGTTATGCTAGCCAAACATGTTCGGTGTTCATTTTTGTTAATTTGTTCTCTTCGCTGAAATGTTTGTTTGGTGGTTATGCTATGATTGGTGGCACAGTTGCATTATATGTAATAGTATGTAAAAACACAAAAAAGCACAACCCTAATTTGCATTTTTGTACTTAAAATTAACGAATTAAAATATACGAACTGATATTACTTACTCTGAATTTTTATTATAATATCTTAAACAAAATGGTTTGCATATTTTTGACATGCTAGCTAGCTGTTTACGTTAAGGGTTACTTGAAGACACAATCAACTTCACTTTTTAATACTTTTGCCTACTTTTTTGATGCTATTATACAAAATGACTACAGCCAACACTGGAAAGTTCGGCATGTTTGGCGTTTCAATCAGCAATCAAAATGTTCGGTCCGAGAGCGAGAAAATGAATATGAGAAAAAGTTCATTTCTTCATTTTATACGTGAAACAATAACAACAAAAAATGTTCGGCAATCATGTTTGGCTAGCATAACCACGGCATTACACTGCCTTATCTAGTTCTACTATGATATTCACTATGTTTGTTCGTTTATTCGTCCAACTCTCAACGTGAGGATCGAAGCAAGCACATATTGTAGAACAGAGAGTGAGAGCATAATTCGCACTCAACATTAAAAAAGAGAGTGAGTTATACGAAACAAACAAAATTGTTTTAGGAATGCGAATGCCTGAGAAAACAGAAAATGTAGTGAAGGAGGAGAGTGCGTTATGAACCGAAGTGCTTGTTGCAGATCTCTGATATGAATCTTAAAAAAATCTTAAAATTTTGTAATTAAAGTAAATGTTTTTATTTCATAAGAAATTAGTTTAGTTCTGAAAGTTTAAACAAAATTGAAGGTGATAAAATTTTTGGTCTCCAAATGTAAGAAAAATTTTGCTAAATATTGTTAAAAAAATGACTAAATTCTAATCGCGAATATCTCGAAATTTTGACCTGATTGAGAAAAACTGAGTATGCCACTAATTTCTAAAACAAAAGATTAAGTACGTGACTCGTGACTAAGTTTTAAAAAATATAAAACAATCAAATTTGAAATATAACGATATAGTTGACTTTGGTTTGGTTGAAAGAAATTAAATTTTTTATGCAACCATGGCAGAATAACCAGGTAGATGCAATTCGGAGAGCAAAAAACGAGAGAGCAAAACATTGGCTTAACTATAATGTCACTATTGACAATTTATGCTTATTCGTTCAGCCATAGGGATGTATAATTTACTTGTAACCGTATAAATCTATTGCGTACCCAGATTTTATGTGTGAACATGTAAAAAAACTAAACAAAAATCTTAAAATTTCATAAAATGAGCCGTGTTTTAAGATAAAATACATAATTAATTTTAGTTTATCGTGCTGGAACGGAAGCTAACAATTAATGAATTGTTTTCGAATTATCGCGACGGGGTGAAGCAATAGGCAGTACAGAAAATCCACTGTCAAAACTGAATAAATAAGTAAGTAAAAGTGATAACATTTTCAATACAGCTCATTTTGACGTTACAATTACGCCTTTGTTATTGTTTTGTTGTCGGAGAGAGCGTATTTCTAGTGCATCTACCTGGTAATTCTACCATGTATACAACTGAAACTCTCAAAAATAATTTGTTCCTTAAAAATAGCAGAAACGACATAAACAACTAGTTCAAATTGAAACGCAAAATTGTTCTCTAAAACCTAAACTTTTTTATATGAAACTTGAAAATAATATAATTTTTTACTTAATTGCGTAAGTAATTATAAGCATATTTCCTTATTTCAGCCACAAAAAATTACATTCCTATCATGGCTATTACCACTTTATACATTTAATATCACAACATATCGCCACTTTCGAATATTCGTAAATTTTTGCACCTAAATCACTTTCTATATCTGTTATTAGTGTTAATAAATATCATAACAGATATTGTTTACTGTCTCTGCTATCTTTGGCTGACACTTGTTAATTACCAAATATCAAAAAATTATAAATCTAATTTCACTTATATAACAAATTAAATTTTAAGTCTAAATTTTATGTAATTTAACATAGATTTGCTTGTGTTCGGGCCTAAAAAGTGGCCAAAGTTTTCCCTCAACCGACACCCTCTAAATCGATTTGTGTGTCATAACGTATTGCCTCGCATAAATAACAAATGCCACCTAGAGAATTCATAAATTTTAACACCTTCCGAGCCAACATAAAAAAATAAAGAAAAAAAAACCAAACAGCGTACGTTTTCCACAAACTCCTTCAACTACTTTGCTGGATATAAATAAAATAAAAAATAAATAAAAATAAAGTAAAACATACGACGAGTACTAAAATAAAATAGAAATATTAAAGGATATAAAAACGGGGTATAAGTTTCAAATAAAATCCTTTTTTGCTATGCTAACGCTTTGCTCAGCGTATTGTTGAGGGACGAATTATTGTTGAACAGAAATGAGCTTGCACAAAGCACACATACAAAGTTAGTTCCAAGCACACACACACAAACTCACACACAGCCACACGCACTCATAGATAGGAGACTCTGGGGAGCATGTGTGCTGATATTTAAAACAACCTAAAGCAGCAGAAGTAGAAGCAGCAACAGCAGCAGCAACAATTCAAGGCAAACAAAAGCCCTCAAAATCCCAAAATGAGCATCACGTGTCTTGTTCCTGTTCTTGTGCTTGTTCTGCTACTTGTGCTCGTTCTTGCGCCTTGCCATAAAGTAGTTTCCACTTTCAGCAGGTATTTATTTGGTATTAAGCTGCTTTCTTATTGGCCTCAACCCCATCCCATCCCATCCCCGCCATCGACCATTGCTTTCCTGCCGTTGATAGTTTTGAATTTTTGCTCACTTTAATAAAAGGGTTGCCACTGCTGCTGCTGCTGCTGCTGGTCCTGCTGTTTCAAAGCTATTTACAATTTTTTGTTACATTTTTGGTATTATATGATTTAGGTTAAAAATAAAAATAAAAAGGATTTCTAACAGAAATTGCACAAATGTTCCAAGGTTTTATTTGAATGGGCAATAAACGTACAGGCTTCGCACACACAAATGCTAAAGTGTACAGATGCGTGTTTTTGTTCATGTATGCGTGTGTGTGTGTGTGTGATATTATATTGTCAGTATCATTTGAAGCACTGTAAGCCAATTGTTATGGTTGTTGTACCATTTATTTATTATTTGATTTGTGTGACCCTTCGGGAAAGTGGCTTAACTTGAGTGCATGATTTTTTTTTTTTATTTTTCATTTCATTTTTTGAAGGTGTTTGTTTGATTTTTCTTTTTACAACAACGTGTTGAATTGAAAACGAGCTCTTTACGTTTTTGCTACTTTACATCATTAATATTATATGATTGTTTGTGTTAATAGCCAATGTTTGAGGTAACATCAGAAGATTGCCTGTTTTTTTGGGTAAAAACAAAATGACTATAAAATCAATTTTAAGTGTTACTAACAGTTGCTATGGACAAAGACCTTACTTATAGCTGAATAAGAACACAGTTTGATTTTGAAATCTTAAATTTAAGAAATTCAAAAGCATGATTTTAAATAAATATATGATGGTATTTTATAATGTGACTTAAAACCAGCATACGTGCATTGCACTCTGTGGAAGTGTAGAAAAAAAAACCGATTTTGATGTAAAAGACTTCTAACAGCTCGAATGTTAATAGTATATTAACATCAAATAGCGATTAATTATAACTTTAAATCATGCTACACTGAGAAGATGGAACTCTTGATATACAAGCTAACCGACATCTAAAAAAACTTATATCAATTACACGGTTCAAAATTCTGGTTAACTTTTCCAACTTTTTTTTAAATCTACATTTGTTCTGAAAAGTGCAAAGTGCTTAAGACACAATTTGTTTTAAAAAAGTGGTGCTTACCTCCGTCAGAAACAAAGTTCCGCACGTTTTTTCTTCAACTCCAACTGTAATTCGAAATAAAATGTGTATAGTTTTATTTTTTATTTTATATAATTTTTTTCAAGTCAAATAATGTGACTGAATAATCAAATCAAAAAGTTTAATCTAAAATTTTAGGAAAAAATATTTTCTTATTAAAAATGAAGATGTAAAATTTAGATACGAGAAGACAGTAGGCTGTTATCGTTGCCAGCAATGTTTGTTTCATGATGAAACAAGGCGTTGAGGATTGAGCATTCATCATGCTCTTCGTACTGAGCTGGAATTGATTGAAAAGTTGGATTGGAAACTGGGCTTACTTAAGAGTATAAAAAACACATTTTTAGGGTCAACCCTAGTGTACAAAACAGTTTTTGAAACTGTAACATCAGATTCGAAATCAGCGACCAACGCATCTACAAAGAGTATAAAGCCAAATAACACATTTTTAGGGTCCACCCTAGTGTCAAAAATTTTTTTAATTCTTACATAAGGTTCGAAATCAGCTACCCATTAATACTGCTAGCATACACAAAGAAAATAAAGCACAAAAAACATTTTTAGAGTCTACCCTAGTGCCAAAAGACTTTTTGAAATTCTAACATCAGATTCGAAATCAGCGACCAGTTCATCTACAAGGAGAATACAGCTAAAGAACACCTTTTTAGGGTCCACCCTAGTGCTAAAAACATTTTTGAAATTCTTACAACCGGTTTGAAATCAGCGATTCTTTAATACTGCCAGCACATATACAAAGGGTATAAAAACACATTTTTAGGGTCAACCCTAGTGTCAAAAAACTTTTTGAAATTTTAACATCAGGTTCGAAATCAGCGACCCCTTATATTGCTAGAACATATACAAAGATTATAAACAAAAGAAATACATTTTTAGGGTCCACCCTAGCGAACATTTTTTAAATTCAAACATAAAATTCGGAACCTGCGATCACCGTATCTGCAAAGAGTATAAAACGAAACAACACATTTTTAGGGTCCACCTTAGTGCCAAAAAGACTTTTTAAATTCTGACATCAGAATCGAAATTAGTGACCCCTTAATACTGCTAGCACATACACAAAGAGTATAAAGCACGAAACACCTTTTTAGGGTCCACCCTAGTGTTAAAAAACTTTTTCAAATTCTGACATCAGATTCGAAATCAGCGACCAGCGCATCTACAAAGTGTATAAAGCCAAATAACACATTTTTGGGGTTCACCCTAGTGTCAAAATTTTTTTACTTCTTACATAAGATTCGAAATCAGCGACCTCTTAATACTCCTAGCACATACACAAAGAATATAAAGCAAAAAATACATTTGAAGGGTCCATCCTAGTGCCAAACATATTTTTTGAAGTTCTAGAGTATAAAGCCAAAGAATACATAAAGCAAGAACATTAGGGTCCACCCTAGTGATTTTTAGGGTCAAACCTAGTGCCAAAAATACTTTTTGAAATTCCAACATCAGATTCGAAATCAGCGACCACCTCATCTATAAAGAGAATAAAGCCAAAAAACACATAAATCAAGAACACTTGGGTAAATCCTAGTGCTATAAAAACCTCTTTGAAATTCTTAAAATAGGTTTGAAATCAGCGATCATTTAACCCAGTGGGCATTTTAGCGAGTGCTCCGCAAAAGAAGGCATGCTAACAGTGCTATTACTGGCGTTAATACAACTTCCATGATCACTGCATTGATGAGTACTTCTGTAGGGCCTTCCTTTTAAAGGTTCTGATTCTTTTCATATTATTTTATATGAAAAATTTACAAAAACAATTCAAAAAAATTTTTAAATATAGAGAACAGTTTGTAAAAAAATGTAGAACACATTACATATTATATTATATGAAAATATTTATATGGAAAAACTTCAAGTCTTTTCTTATATTTTTGTATGAAGAAAATTTATAAAAAAATTCAAAAAAAATTTTAAATACACAGAACAGTTTGTTAAAAAATCTAGATTTTAAAAAAAAAACAAAAAAATTTTTTCCGAAATGGGTATCGAACCCGGGCTCCCGAAAGCTTACTTTCATTTGTATTGATGCAAAATAAGCTATTGATATTGATAAACAAAAAACACATCTTTAGGATCCAGCCTAGTGGCAAAAAAGCTTTTTTGAAATTCTTACATCAGATTACACAGTATTACACACATCTGCTGCAGTTTTCATTTCTCAAAACTTATTTGCAAAAAAGATTCACGTATGATTTAAAAAAAACTCACAAATAGAAATGACAAATGCGTTTTAACGAAATTGCAACGTCTCAGAAACAGAGACATACAGTTAGACAGAGAGAGGGAGAAAGAGAGCTTGCACTCGCCTAGTCGTTTGTTAGTCTGCTCTAATCTCAATACTCGCACGCACACACAGCAATCTCATTGTAACGTGACGTTTCTATCAAATCACACAACTCACAAGCCACGTGCAGGTACTTCGTTCCAAAAACAATTCTTCTAGATTTTATAAAAAGTCAAAATTTTTTATTTTTAATAAGTTTACAACATTTAAATTAATCGCAAATACGCAATGCAGGTGCAAATACTCTTCAAAGTGAATACCCTTATTGAAAAATTTTAACGAAATTTCTACTTTTAGCTTGTGGAACAATTTCCCGATTTATTCTGAGGCATTAAATGTTTTCCTCCGAATTATGATTTACTAAATAACTCAACAACTGTTGCTGCTGTTGTTCTTGCAAGAAAGTTTTACGCGATCCAGCAGCAGATTCGGGATTATTCGCAACGCAATCATAAATCACAGAGTATCAATAATTTTTCGCATTTCTGCTCCAATGCAGAAAAGTTTATCAAACTGCATTGAGCTCCACACACATACGCATACACTCACACACATGTGCAACAGTTGCAGTTCTTTTTTTTTTCCCTTTTTTGGTGCTTATTCACTGTCACCAAAGTATGCCAACAAAGTACCAAATACCATGTAAACCACAAACTAGATCAGAGTCTGGAACATATTTCGGGCTGACACGTCAAAATGTTGTTGCATGTTTCTTTTTTCTATCACTTTTAAGATTTTTTTTTTTTCAAAACAGCATAAATGACTATAGAGTAAAAATAAATAAAAAGTCCTTAAGGCGTACAACTTAGTATACAAAAAAGGGTCGAAAGCTGTGAAGCAACTCATGTCCATTGTGGATTTAGTTTAGAATTTTACTATAGTTTTTTGGTTTATTTTGGAAAGTTTTGCGCATATTTTTGTTTTGATGTTTATTTGATTTAAGCGATTCCTTGGCATATCCTGCAACTTGCAATGCAATGCCAGGCAACCGTAAGCAGACACACACACACACACACACACACACACACACTCAAAACTGACTTAATATTTCAAGCACATAGCATATGCAAAAGCATGACAGAAACTTTCAGTTATGCTGCAGGTTATGCTTGACAAAAAAATGCAAACATAAAAATGTGCTCATTTGCAGTGAAACCGGAAGCAGCAGGAAGCTAGTAGAAGAAGAATGCTACTTAATTCACAAGAATTTTGAAGATGCTAAGTTTATTTAAAAGATTTTTACTTACTTGCATTTCTACTAAATCCATACATACATTTATAGATTGCTGTTTGTGTTTACGTGCCTATCTGTGTGGATGTGTGCCTGTGTGTGTGCTCGTGTGTTCACTAAAAAGGTGTTTCTGTGTGCTCATTGATATTGCACACTTCATTGAAGTTGAAAATTGAAATCTTATAAAGTGCATAGTTTCTTAGTCTCTTTACTGGCCCAGAGGCTTCAAGTGTCCTGCCGTGTTTATATAAATAAACATTTACACACGCACACACACAAGAAAGGTATAAGAATAAATATAAGTTCTCGCATTCCACTCACGAAAACAGGTCAAAAAATGAACAAAATTAAATGTGGATTATTACGAAAAAATAAAAAGAAAAAATAATGGTGAATTTTTGCCATCTAAAGCAGCATTAAATCAATTTTACCCTAAGTCAGCAACTGAGGCGTATGAGTGGTCTATATAGCAAATGCTCTATTAAGTAAATGCTTTACACGTAAATTACAGAGTTTCGTTTTATCAACCCAGATTTGGTTAAAGTTAACAAACGGCTTGCTTGCTTATGACGAAATAATTTTTTTGTTTTTAAAAATATCTTCTATGTTTGAGCCTTCTAGTTAAGACAAATGTTTATTTTGTTGTAGTTACCAAAAAACTAAATTCTTTCTTGAATTAAAAAAAATAAAAAACTTCCTATTTTTTCTTATGTCTAAAATATTTATTTTATTTTATTTTATTTTATTTTATTTTATTTTATTTTATTTTATTTTATTTTATTTTATTTTATTTTATTTTATTTTATTTTATTTTATTTTATTTTATTTTATTTTATTTTATTTTATTTTATTTTATTTTATTTTATTTTATTTTATTTTATTACATTAGTTTAATGATCTATTAAATTATAACATGAATTAAGCTTTAAGCGAGCTTTAGATCAAGTAAGTTTTTAAGAAGGCAACAACAACGAAAACAACAACTCTCTATAGAGTTAATCACTTAGCTGCCTAGACAGTCTGTTTCGGAAATCGCTACATTTTCCTCTTCAGTAGTCATGAGTGATTAAGCTGTGATCAACTCACTGTTTAAATTAGCATATAACTGAGCAGATTTTGGAATTCATTCTTTTGAATTGTATGGCTGCTAATCATATGACATTTTAAAGCAGTAGGCTATTTATAGATCACCGCCAATTCGTATAATTTTCAAAGACCAGAATCCTTTGATAGCCTCTCTGTAATTGTAGAAAAGGTTAAACATTGTATTAAAGTGTTACGTACTTCATGATTCTCCAATATTCCAAAAGTTTTAATTGGGGTTCCAAACAAAAAATCGAAGCAAGATTCGGTACAGCAAACTTGAGTGATCACACTTTGGTTACATCGTTGATATACATAATTCCAAATCAATCCCATCAGAAATCAAAACCCCATTTGGTCAGTTTATCTGACTAAACATCTCAATTATCGGGTAAAGCAATTGTATTTAAAAATAGTTAACATGTTTTGCCTTCATTTATAATTTAGAACTTTTAAAGCTTTCGCAATTTATAACCAATCAGATTTACCTATTTTTAATTTCTAAATTTTAAGCACGGATTGAAGTATTCAATCAAAATGTATTCGTGAGATTTTTTATAATGACTCTGTCTAAGCAGGGTCTGATATGTAATTTAGTATTATTTAATATATGATTTTTAATCAGATATTAGTAAAAATCTACGGCCAATTTATGTATTGAAAAAATTTTGTACTTTACTACAATTTTCTAATGTTTTCTTGGAAACTCGGGGTAAAAATACAAAAACTTAAAATCTGGTGAGGCAGCTGAGAAACACTAATTTTTTTTAAGCTGTTTTGCTATCCAAAAAACATATATTAAAAATATTACTTTTATACAACTTTATTTTAGAGCCTTTTTCCGCGCATATTCGAAACAACGCCGGCTGGCATCTCGCGCAAACAATTTCAACATTTCGGGCAACTCATAAATTCTGGTGAATATAGAACAATTTTATCTCAACTCATTTAGCAAACCTACTTAACTGCTCTCCCTCCTCTTCTTCTCGCAGGTAAATTTCAACAATTCGATTACAAATCCAAAACAGAAAACTATCGACGTTATCGAAGAAAAACGCCACCTGAGTACAATTTACGCAATGTACGCGTGCCCCTGAATTTATTCTATGGCAGTCGTGATTTACTTATGGACAAAAGGGTGAGTTGGATGGGCTGACTAACTATTTGTTAAAGTTGAAATGTAATTGCGTATGCTTTGGTACCGTAGAATTTATAACAATAGAAAAATTATAATAACTCACACGCAGTGTTCTATGATAATTTTCTTAAGCGATATAGTACACAAGGAGAATATTTAATATTTTTTTTTTTTTAATTTTTGTTAAATAATAATTTTTATCACAAAATGTTGGTATATGTACTATTGTTTTTATTTATTTCGTCACGTGATATCATAATAAATTCAATAAGCATTTCACATCATGAATAGAATGTACGTGTTCGCACTTAACAACAACTTTAATTATTGTTTGTTTACTGAACTCGATTAGAAGTGCACGATATGATGCTATTTATTTAAAAATGTACTTCATTACAACCGCAAATAAGAATGACAGAAACTAAGCGTTGCACGGTGGTTAAACAATTTTAAACAAAGCTACTGTGCTTGGTGTGCATTTCTCGATGGGTTCCTTACTTTTACTAATAAGTTACAAGTGTAAATTGTGTCATAATTATTTTCTTTACCCTCGCAGGATGTCATCCAGCTCTCTCGACAGCTGAAAAATACACGCGTTGTCTTAAACGAGCTGCTGGGTTTCAATCACATCGATTTGTTGTACTCCACCGAGGCACCGCGTCTAATCTACAAACCGATTCTTAGCGAAACAAGACGTTATTACAGCTGACCAGCATCAGGCACACAAAAGTTAATTTAAAGTTTTCTTTTAGCAGCTACAACCTAAAAGTGCCTCTTAAATCAGAGCATAACTAAAGTAGTAAAGTAAATAGCATGAGATTTTTTTTGTTGTATATAACTAAGTTTTGTAAATTGCTCCAAAACAGTATTTATCTTTATTGTTTTAATTTAGAATTGCCATTCAATTAAATTTAACATTAATTTTTGTTTTTGATTTCATACTTAAAAGCTTAAACAGTTATACATTTAAAAACTATTTTTAATTTTAAGCTATGATTTTTATTTTTGTTTCTTGTTTTTTTTTTTTTGTACATATAGTATGTATGTAGTATTTAAATGTATGCATGTATGTATTACATAAATATGTAACTTGTTCCTGCTTTAGCATGAAAATGTTTGGATTTGCACATAAATATTTATTATGTTCAACTTTTAGAGCTTGTTTATTTTAGTTTTAGATTCAATAGAATTCTTAAGCAATTTAAGCAAAATACAAATTAAAAACAGAATTGGAAAAAAAATAAACATTTTCATTTCATATCAGCCAGTTTCAACCTAGTGCAGCTTTTATTAACAATAATTTTTGTTTTATTTTAAATGTGTAGAAAATGGAATAATTTTAATGTAAGGTGGGGAGGGGGAGAGGAAGTATTGAAATGTTACTTAAACGTTTATTTGCTGCTTTGCAAAAGCGACTCAATTTACAAAGTTAACTCAATTCAAAGCCAACACCCGATTGTATCGCATACAATAATTTTTCGCTCATTTGTTCGGCTGTCTTAAACGGTGGCAGCTTCAGCAGATTTGTGCACGTGCTGGCCGTTGGCAAACGCTCCATATCGCCTGCATTTTGTATGAAGAAAGGCGGATCCAAATCCTGCAAGAAATACAAAAAGGTTAAGCTTGACATTAAATTGCTGACCACATGCTAGCTATTCGTTACCTTAAAACCTAGCAAAGGCGGCCGCGAACAGCTTGTCACAAACTTAAGCAGCTGTCTGCGTTGCAGATCATTAAAACCATTCAGCGCCGCCCAGAAGCAGACAATTGACGGATGCTCTGGACTATATTCACCACCATATTTACAGTGCTTCTTTAGATCCTCCCAATCGATGGGTATCTCTGCGCCGGATATAAGAATTTGCAGTTCCTTGTTGCTAAACATGTACAACCATTCAACGGGCAGCACATTTGAGAGTCCTTTGCGAAATGCTATGCAGTGCTGACGTATCTGCACATTAAGTTTGTAGTCAGCCATGAGCTGCAAGTACTCAATGCGATTGGAGGATGTAACTGGGATGCTTTGGCCATTTGGTTTCAGCTCGACCACTTGTGTGTGTCCCAGTGAGCTGCTGGCTACAGTAAAATCCAAATTGAGCTCACTTACATCACCCTCATAGTCCTTTAGATACAGCAGATTTTTATAGAGTTCAGGATCAAGCGAGGCCAGTTGATGTATATCGACATCGGAATATTTGCCCGCCAGTTTGGTGAGAAAAAATTCGGCCAATGGTAGTTCCACCAGCAGATTCTCATAGATAGCCTTGCCCAAAATACGTCCTATAAAGTAGTAATGCTTTTCAAAGTCAGGCACCAGATCGGAGACATTTGGATTGGGATACAGTTTGTTGTCAGTTGTGACCCTGAAAGTTTTCAAAGCAATTACAAATGTGCGCAGATGTTGTTGTCCTACAAAAAAAAAACTTACATGAAAAATCCACGATTTGGATCAAAGGCGGTTTTAATGAGCTCCGAGAGAAATTCACGAAAAACACCGCCGCCATCAATACCCGCTTCATCCAGGCCCAAAGAGGAGACAAACTGCACACGAAATTTCAGCCGCAGATCCGGTTCTACATAAATATAAATTTATAATTTTATTTTTTAACAAAAAATTTCCCTCTCTCTCTATCACTCTTACCATTTTCTGGCCTCAACTTGTCGTAAGCATCTTCATACAAATGCGTTCTACGCACAGTCAGCATTATCGAGGGTCCTTGCAGAAAAGCCTGTAGATGTCCTTGCACGCGCATTTTGTCTGCTGCCACCAAACCCTGTAGTATTCCGACGCGTTTACTAAAAGCCACCACGAAGGGAATCTCGCGCAAAATTGTAATGGAGCGTATCTGTTTCGTTGACATGGGCGGTCCATTTTCAAAATCCTCACGCGTAAAGTCACGTATAGGCTGGAAGGGTCGTATACCACGTGTGCGACTACCACGCGTCAGTGGCAAATCACTAGGGCGATCCAAAGGCAAGTCCAATCGACTCACCGTCCAATGGGATTCGGGACAAAAGCCGAGTCGCAAATCACGTGTATGAATTTGATTTAGCACAAATACGACAACCTTTAGCAGATTAGCCCAGATTTGCTTTTGCTGTTTAATTTTCTTGTCATCCGAGTCAGAGCGTCCCAGCACAAAACGATAGCGTTCATTTAGACTAGAACGGGTCTCTGGAAAAGCCAGCTCAACTAAGCCCATGGAAATTTCCTTCAAGGTCTTGGAGAGTTGTACGATCTCGGCCATGGAGAAGGGCATGAGACGCACATGCGTTGTGCGTAAATGTTCTGGCTGATCAATGAGCAGCGTAGACTCTTCGCTAAACTCGGCGTCGTGTAGGGTTGGCAGCAGTCTGCCGAACAGCATGCAAAATGTTGCCAACAGCGAAATAGTATGCTCGACGCCATTCTGCTTAGCTGATTGAAGAAAGATATTCAATGCAAGAGATCTTTGGAACTTGATAAGAGTTTCGAAACTTACGCACGACACCCTTAGATATAAGCGTCAGTGGAGCGGAGAAGCCCAACTGGGTAGACTGAGCGGCCAACGTAAACCAAACTGAACGTATAAAATTGGGCATAAATGCCAAGGAATAGAGCAGTCTGAAAAGATATTAAAAGTTTTTATAAATTATTATTTGTTCACGAATCGGTGAATTTAAAGTTTTAGGAGAACCGCTCGATAAATCCCTTTTCTAGTTACACCAAAAATGCTGAAATAGTTTTTTTAATTTGACCGTACTTTTAAGAAATTTCACATAAACAGAATTTTTGTTATGTTGGACGCCTTTTTGTTTAAAAAATTTAGGAATAACTCTCGTTACATCTATAAATTTTTAAAAAAGCACTTTCGAATTTTTGTTTTTAACAAGGTTGCTAATGCGTTCATGGACTATAATCTTTAAAAAGTTATCTTTGATACAAAATATATCAAAGTGGCGGAGCATTTCACAGTCTGATGGCGTTAATCAAAAACAAGCGCGAGGAGTTTAATGAAGTATGCCTTGGAACTTGATTCAGTGCACGTTATAGATTTGACCGAGAACAACACGAAATAGCGCATAAAACTTGTTTAACACCCTCACAACTCTTTTTACTCTTTGAAACTTTGTGAAATTAATGCATGTACTACATGTATTTGGGGCAGCGCACAGCGTGCTTTTTTCAATTTTAGCATGACATTTGGGTTTTTTTTTTTTTTTTTGTTAAATTTTATAAAAAAATATTTTTATGCATCAGACTATAAAACATGTATTATGACTGTAGTATTAAAAGCTTGATGTATTGTATGGTTTTTTTTATAAAATTCGTCAAATTTGAAACTTTTTTAACAAAAATTAGCTCAATAAAACCCACAAAATATAGTCAAGTTTAAACAATAATAACTTCGAGCATAAAGTATATTTCAAGGTTTTGTTTTTTTAGACTTTTTTTTATGTCGAAACTCAACTTTCGACTTTAAAGTTGAGTTATCGAAACAGAGATGCTATGATTAGGGCATTTGCACGACACTACAACAGTAAAAACTTTTGAATAACTCATTTCAAATGAGTCATTTGGTCCAATGTAAACGTAGTATTAAATTTATTAGAAAATATCTAGCTAATTAAGTATTATTAAAGTCGAAGGCTATAACTATTATAAAATATCGTACTTCTACCTTCTGTTTCTATAAAAACCTGCTGCATCCAGCTGCCATTAAGAAAAACCACTTAATTTGAAAAAAAAGTCTTAAAAATCAAATTTTGCCCTAAAAAGCACTGATTTCCAAGACAATTTGTAGGTAATTTAAATTTAAAGAAAAAAAAACAGAATTCATAATTCAAAACAAGTTGTGACCTTATTTTGTATTAGCGACCATTTTTAAATAAAAAAATTTTTAAATTTCGTTGATTTGGTAATATTTTTTTATAGGAGATATTTCTAAAAGTTAGCCGATTTGAAATATTTTTAGCATGACGTTTAAGTGAAGTTAAATAAACTAAATTTTCTCTTTAAAAACATAAATAAGCAATTTTATGCGTGTGTTTTTTATTTTAAAAAAATATGTTTTGTATGGGAGGTAGGCGATGCAGTTGACCTGGAATTCTAATTTTTTTGTGATGTTACTTATTTAGGCTAAAACTCATTTGTACAAAATTTCATGGCCCTAGCTTTTAGAGTTTATGAAATAATGCAAATGTCATCCTAAAATTGAAAAAAGCGCACTGTGGAGCTGTACGATATCTCAAGCGACAAAATCTCCAAGGCACAAAATATACAAATTCAAAATATCAAATGGCAATTTATCCAAAGGCAAAATCTCCAAAATCATAATATCAAAGCCAAAATCTCCAAATTTTGTGTTCTTATTTCTTTTTAAATTTAATTTTTGTTATTAAAAAAAATCAACTTAATGTAATATCAATATCTCCAGAAATGTAACATTAACAAAAATATCCAGAAATTTATATTGCACCATTTATGAACACGCGCGAGTTTATAATTTGTCCCTTTTACAAATTTATAGATTTTGTTCCTTGCAATTTTGAGTTTGGCGATTAAATTTTTGATATTTTGTATTTTAAGATTTTATACCTTGGAGATTTTGGCTTTAGATATTTTGACTTGGAGATTTTGATTTGGAGATTTTGTCATGGATATTTCGTACCCAACCCGTATTTGGCAAGTAAATGCAAAGATTCTGATATTTTTTCTTTTTTTTAACATTAAAATTAAGTTAAAATACCTGTTGCTTCATTAACTTATTTGGCATTAAGCTCATAATATAATTTTAAAAGAATGAAATTTTTTAGAAGCATAAAAAACAATATATTAAAATACATAAATTAAATTATTAAATATAATATAACACAATATTGTTTTTAAAAAAACAATTAATTTTAAAAAATTATTTTATAAAAGTTTTATAATTTCGTCAGTTTCTAATCAGGTTTTGAGTCACAGAAGAAGGCAATATTTTTCAATTCCTAAAGAAGTGGTTTTTTAAGTCATATTTTCTTGATATCTCAAGTTTCCTTTTATTGTGTTTGTCAGGATGTTTTCATAAAATATTGTATGAGATTCAGAACTGGCAATTGAGATGGTATTTTTATTGCTTAGGAGTATAATACAGTAGCCAATTTTTCTTCAAATATGTACTGTATGCTTGGAATCATTATCTTGTGGGAAGACAAATGATTATGAAGAACCTATTTCAATGCAATTTGACTCAAATTATTCTTTAAAAAATTGAGATAAAGAGTTTTATCCACTGTCCCTTGCATCACAACAATATTTTTTCTACACCAGATGTCGCCAAACACCTCCACACCTTTACCGATCCACCACCATATTTTACTGTGCCGTTAATATATTTAGATTATCGAATCCCAAATTTACTTTTCACGTCCACACTTTTTCACGTGCGTCTGAGCCAAATATATTTAATTTCGTCTCTTCAGAGAAAATAGCAGAACTCCAGAAGTAAAAAAAGTGCTTTTTGCGGATGTTTCGATCATGGTAGTTAGCATTATACTTAAAAAATACTGCGTATAATTCAGCGGTTTTATGTTTAATTTCGGACTGAATATTAGACATTCTCTTTGTTTTAGTTTTTTGTGCTATAGGTATAATTATGCTCCTTTCCGGACTCATGAATATGTTCTCACCCTTGAAAGGCCTTTTGACCGAACTTTTTATGATCAAATGTGTTAAAATGTGCACAAATGACACATAGTTATGCACCTAAGAGTTTTATGCCGACTCCAAACGACTTAGGCTTGACAATTTCTCTCTCTCTGAAGTTTGACATTGTCTGCAGAAAGGTGAATTCAAAATCATTCAGTCTAGCCAGTATGCCGCGGACGCAATGCCATTGTATTAACTATGAATACTATAGCTATTTTTGTCGGATTGAACCTTTATTTAGCTTTATTTGTGAGCAACTTATTTTTACAAGCTGCTGCGGAATGCTAAATGTCCAAATTAATATTGTGATATTGAATATTGTTATTTTAAAGTAATACAAACAATCGCTCTTACAACAAAAACAATCTTTCTACAGCTGCTTTAATAAAACAAACTAGCATTGAGAGTTTGCTACTGCAGTGGCGACACGTCATAAGTAATCTAAGCTAATTGCACTAATTAATAACTGCATTGGTTAGGATTTACATATACTCAAACACTTATTTCTCAATATTTTTTCCATCTTCACACTTACTTGTATTCAAAGACTGCCATCTTGTTGTAGATCATTAGGTTATGACAGATTTCACAGAGAGCGTACAATACATTGGAGTCAGTCAAATAGTGATCCATATTTTTGACAATCACCTCAACACGCTGCGCTTCATTCAAGAGTTCAATACACTCCAAAAGTGCCTCTTGCTCCGACAAACTAAGTGGCAATGAGGCGACAAGTGGAGAGTCTGTTACATATACTACATTTCGTCTGTTGCTGTAGAAATCGTCGTCTTCATCAGCTTCATCGTTATCGCTAAAACCTTCGTCCTCATCATCGTCAACACAACAAACAGATTTTGGCAGTTGTAAAAATCTGGGTGAAATCTCAGCCACTAGTTTTATATAGTCATAGAGCAAGTCATTGGAAGCCAACTTATCTAGAATTTAAGAGGAATATTATTCCTGTATAAATAAGATATTGTGTCAGTTTTATGGTAAACCAACCCAGTTGCTTGCGATCCAAGATCAGCAGCGCATTAAGTAAATAACTGGTGAAAACTGTAGCATCGTCTTTCTGCTTTTCTTCTGGTCCTCCTCCTCCTCCTCCACCACCACCAACTCCACCCGACACTCCATCAATCTGCATCTTATCCACTTCTTTTGCTTCCCGTGTTAACTGTTGCAGCGATTTTATCAAATATTCAAATGGAAACTCTGGATGCTCAGCCAAGCAGGGTATGATAAAATTACGTATAGGATCAGTAAATTTTACCGATAGGATATGTTTTGTAAATGATTGACAGATTATTTTGCCATATGCAAAGCCACGATGAGACATAATTAGCGGACGTAGAATCATTTGGAAGATGGCCTCTGACAGCTGATTGGGAGCATGCAAAGTTTCGCCATCTAGCGGTGGACACTTGTCCTCCAGTATATAGCGCACTCGTGCAAAATAATTCCGTTCGACAAGATAACGAAATACATGATCCAAATACGAATGCACGCGAACGCTATCCTCAATATGTCGTTCTACCACAGATTCTGATGTAAATGTTTCCAACATGCGCATCGGTATGGCCTGCGCTGAATTTGGCACCGTCAACTGCTCAATACAGAGCATTAGTAGTTTCTTCAGTCGATGCAACCAGACGAATTCGCTGACAGCATTGTGCAGCATCTTGCTGGGATTCCGCAGTATATATTGACAGACCTCAATCTGTAGAAAAAGAATTAATGAAGTTATTATACAAAGTGACTGGTTAGCAGAGAAAGTGTGTGGCTACCAAACGTTCGCCATCTTTAACATCTTTGTGATTATAGAAGAACAACATACGACGCAGCAGGTAGGCCAAATTGTCATCTTCCGTCAGTTTGTCGCGATGCGTGCGTATAAATTCATCGAAGGCTTCGCGTTCCTGTCGCTTCCTCCGTTGTCGATGTATAAAGGAGCGTGTGTAGGACTGCAGCACTATAGCTCCATTATTCTGTTGGCGCAGATCGTTGCGCTTCTGGCGCTCTTGCTGTGCTTTGCGTATGACTGTCTCACGGTCACAGGTCTGTGATGCACCGCCGAGACTCTGCAGCGGTCGGCGTCGGTAATCGCCGTCGAAACCAAACATTTTGCTTTTAACCAATTTTATCTGAAGAGAAATTTGTAAATCTTCTTTGCCACCACTGAGAGAGACGCTACGATTTGAACTTTACTAATTTTATCTAGAATTTTCTGCGTGTCCTGCGCTTTAGTGTCCCCCCCACTTGCCTGCTATACTTAAGCTTTTAATATAATTAAATATTAACTATTTCAAATGGTTTTCCTTTTGATTTGCTATCGTTTGTATAACACTCAACTATGAAATAATAATTGAACGAATGCAAGAATGACACAAAGATTTTTAGATTTTTTTCAGTAAATGTCAAAATTTGTTGTTGCTTTTATAATTCACTTGTCATTCGTCATCTGTGTTGTGGGAATTACATGCACAGCTGTTCGGGATTTATTCGCTGCAAGTTTAAGTAGCACTGGATAAGAGGGAAATATAAAGGTGAGTGTCGTGAATGCTTGAAAACAGGGATAAACAACGGTGCTTAAATCGTTTGTTATCCCTGTTATATAATGGCTGTTTGCCATTCCAAAACTTTCCACTCGTAATAGAAACGAAAAAGCCGAATTGAAGAAAACTTATATCTGTTAAAATTGAATTGTCATTTTTGCCGTGTCAAATGAAACACGAAAACATATTTGATCTAAATAGCTCAAAAATAATTATTAAAACAAGCATGAAAATGCTATCCAGACATTTTGACGTCTTCTCAGCGAATGAACCTCAAGTGGACTATATATAATACTTTTTTATAATACGAGTTTTTCTAAGACGCATTTGACTGCTGTTTTCTACAACTTATTTTATTTTTAAATTTTACTTAATTATAAATGAGCCTTGGCCTGGGGCAACATGAGTTTTTGGCAATCATACTCACCTCACTGATGTCAGAAATTCTCTTTCCGAGTGTCAAAAATTCATCGTCCGAGTGAAAAGTTTCCGAATGGCACACAGCCTAAAAAATGGAGAGAATTCTCTGCATTTTTTAAAGAATATTGAATTTCTTCATTGTTATGTTTACGAAGCAAGCAACATTTTTGCAACTCTAAAAAATAGTTCTAAAATTATGTTTGTCTAAATTCCTTTATTAAGGTGATTGTATCTTCAATCTTATTTTTATGTTGTGCAATTATAATTGATCTTTTTATACAAAGACTTACATCTTTGACGACAGCAATTATTGCTATTTAAATATTTGAAAACAGCTACCCAGTAAAAAAATATGCGATTGCATCAATGAGGAGCAACAAAGGAGCGATCTTTTGCTGTTTTATGGGATCAAAAATTTTATGGGAGTGCCCTTGTGCTCCTTTACCGTTTTATAAGATTGGTCGGCTTTTTTAGTCTAGTGGAGAGTGCGCTAGACTATCAACAATTGTTGCGTGTCAAGTGAAGAACAAAAGCACATACCTGATTACATGTAGGCGAGCGCCCTCTTAAATGCGGCCATGAACCGGCATATGCAAAGCCCCTGCTGCAGATCCGAAGGCAAAAAAATCTGAAAAAAAATAAAATAAATAGATTTTATTATCACGGTCACAAATTATCGCAATAATTCTTTTTTATTTAGGGTCGGAAAATTAGGAAGGTCGCGGCACGGAACACAAATAAAAAAACATGTAAATTATATGTTGTTAAACGAAGTGTCGTGGAGGGGCCCGAAAAATCCGCCTCTGACATCGAGCACTGTGTTTCCGCCGAAATGTTTTTAATTTTTTTTTCATTGATTGTTAATTCATTTGATTAACAAATTAGTTTAATTTAATGTAAAACACTTGGTAGAAATCACACGCGTTATAGGTAAACAGAGCCACGATTTTATCACTTTTGTTTCAGTCCGAAACGCACAATTAATTACCATTTAGAAGATTGTTGTTATTTTGGGTTTTCACGTTTGACGTTTGACACTTGTAATTATGAGTCGAAACCTACAAGTGTGAGCGAGATGAGGCGAAATAGATTTATTTCAACATGCAGCTATATATTCTATTCGCTCTGACCACTGGGTTATTCAAAAAAATAAAATACTGCATTAGGCTGTTGTACCGACTGTTCGCCGATGGTATTTTCAAGAGAAGGTTCGGGTAGAAACTAAGAGCAAAGAGACTGAGTCGATGCGGTGATGTGGGTTGAGCTGTTCTAGCTGCTGCCATAATTATGGACACTAGGGAATAACTGGATGAGAACAGTTGGTTGTGGGAATAGTTTCGATCAGGTCTAGAAGAAAGGTGGGTACACACACTATCGAATTGTGATAGTTTGAGAAGCATCGTAGTGAGGGGGAGAACAGTTTTACCTAGGGTGCAGAGATGAGATTAGTCTTCATAATAAGATCCACCGATATAGGGTAATGGGAGGCACATGCGGATGCTCAAAAATAAGCGAAGCCAACAAAATAGAACAAAAGTAGGTGGTGGTGGAAAAAGTTAAGATCCATGAATATAGGGAACAGCAAACTATTCCGAAATATTCGAATATGACTGAAAAGGGAAAAAATAAAAAAAAGGAGAAAACAAGTAAGAAAAGAGTTGTACCAAGTAAGACAACGGGAAGATGTGTGTGTTAATGATGACACTTAGAATGAAGCCACTAACTAGAAGTTCTGATCGCCTGGTATGCCAGCCAAATAAAAAAAGGCTGGAAACGTCAGATTAATGGCCTTGACGGTTGGTAAGACGGGAAATTAGGCCATTGACCCCAATTACAGCAAATTAGGGCCAACTTATGGTGTCAAGTAGTAAACAGTTTAAAAAAATAAATAAACAGTTTAGACGCTAACCCAGATTAAATAAAATAGAGATGTAGGAAATAGGTAGGTAATGACCCCAGAGCGGGATTATAAGTTAGTGGTAGTGCGAAAAATTGCGTTAAGTAGATAAGCAAGTCACAAGTAGACCAACGGAAAGCTGAGGCGACGGCTCGAGATTCAGTTCAAAAACAGCCGCCGTAGCAAACTAGTCGCCAGGAAAATTAATAAAACAAAGTGTTGTGAAAGTTTATAGAAAATTTTTTTTAAAAAAACCAAGAAATTTGTGGTGACGGTGTCCAGGACGGAAAGTGCACTTGGCTGTTATACAAAAAAAAAAAAAAAAAAAAGTAAAATTTTAATTAGTTAGTGAAAAGTAAGTTTTTAAAAAAAAAGAAAAAAATTATTTCCAAACAGCAAATAGTGAAGGAAATCGGCCAAAAAGGATTCGTGACGAGAAGAAGTCGGAAAAGAGAAAAGGATCAGGATAACTAGTGGGTGTTTTTCTGAAGAGTTTGGAAAGTTTGTTTCAGCCATCTATGCAAGGGACCTGGTGAGTAGTTTTTTTTTAAAAAAGGTGTTTAGTGTAAAAGGGCATTATTCTAAAAAAGCTATTTCACGATTAGAACTAAAGCAGAGAGAGAGGCAATAAAAAGGACGATTGCACGAAAGGAATTTATGCACAGTGGAGCAGAGAATTTTGTGAGCAACAGCGGATATCCGGTGCTCGACGGCGGTAAAAAGAAGAAAAAAAAAAAGATAAGTGCAACTATTTTTAATTTATGTCCTTGCTGATATTCGGTGTCCCTTGCATTCAAACAAAGAAAATTAAGCAATGAAAATTCAAACAATGAAAATTATTCGATGAAAATTATTCAAAGAAAATTAAGCAAAGAAAATGAAGCAATGAAAATTCAAACAATGAAAATTATTCGATGAAAATTATTCAAAGAAAATTAAGCAAAGAAAATTAAGCAATGAAAATTCAAACAATGAAAATTATTCGATGAAAATTATTCAAAGAAAATTAAGCAAAGAAAATTAAGCAATGAAAATTAGAAATGAAAATGAAGACAAGAAGATTCAGTTAAAGCATTAAGTTAGTTTTATTCCAAGAAAAAAAAAATAAATGCTTCTAAAGAAATTTTAAACATTGCATGTCCAAAAAGTTAGATATCTGCGACAAAAAGAAAAAAAATTTTAAATTAGTGTCGGCCGAAAATTTTGAAATATTTGCTTTCAAGAAAATAAAAAAAAAAAACCTAATTGTATTCCAAAGAAAAAAAAAAAGAAAAAAAAATTAATTGCATATCGAAAACTTAAAATACCTACCTATTTAAAATTTAATCCGATTTAATTTCAAACAAATTAAGGCCTGTAAAGTAAATGAGATATTTTCAATATTACTGTGTTGTCGAATTTAAAATTAAGCCATTTTTTTTTGTGCGAGGCGATAAATGAGTTAATTTGCTTTGTGGTAAAAAAATGTCCTTCGGTATGTGTAAAGTTTGCGCCGTGTTTCTGGTAGTTGTGTACTAATGTTATATAGTCAACTTCGTCCTAAGCGAGCTCCCTTAGGTAGGAATTAAGTCAAAAATAAAGATATTAAATATATATAAAAAAAGAAAAACCCAAAGTATTTTACCATAATCAAAAACTCATTAACTGCCCCATTAAATAAAATCTTTGATAAGTGTTTTGAGATAAAATTTATTAGCCACAAATTGTGATCTCTTTTAATACATATTTGTTTGCTTTATTTAAATATTTATTGATCTCTTAAAATTTGTTTGCAAATTTTACGTATATATATATATTATCTAATTTACAAATTATATATTAATCTATAGTTGGTCATAGTGGTCGCTATATAATGTGAGACCATAATTACAAAATTCATAATTTTTACAGTGTATAAAAAAACGATTTTTTTTTGCGTGATATAGGAAATAATTACAATTTTACATTTTTTTTATATAAACTAATTTTAACTTAAAAATACAAAAAATTTTGTCTGGATAGATAAGTATTATTCTGAAAAGAGATAGAAAATAAGAAAGAAATTATTAAAATTGTGAATTAGGAAAATTTGAATTAGTTGTTTTTTTTTAGAACAAACATGTTAAAATAAGCTAAAAGAGAAGAAGTAACAAAGAGTTAATATGTGTAAAAATAATATATAATGTAGGAAGTCACCGATCCGTTATTGTAATTAATTATCTGTAAAGAAAATGAATTGAAATTGAAAGTGTAAAGATAATAGAATTTATTAACTACCGATTCCGTAATTAAGGTGATAATTAAATTAGATAACTGCTAAGCTGAAAAGAGAAGAATAAGGAAATTAAATTAAAACTGTTGAAATAGAGTAAGATAGTAAATAACTGTTAAGCTGAAAAAAAGAAAATATATATATTAGAAAAGTTATGAATAAAAATGTGAATTATTAATAAAATTATTATGGTCTGCTAAAATCATTATAAGTGGGGGCCTGAAGACAGGGGTGGTTCTGTGAGTACGATGGTTTGGTAGGATTTCGAAAGTTATTGGTTAGGCATAAATGGGGTAATCAAAAATGGAAATTGATTGACGCTAGTTGGTTACCAAGGTTGGGTGGGTACCGGGAGATAACATCCTCTCCTGTTTTGGTGTGTGACGTATGGGTGAGGCGTACGAATCGGTCTGGTGGTGAGGAGTTAGGAGTTTTTATTGTTTCTTTTTTTTTTGTTTTTTTTTTTTTACGGTATTCATCTTTTGATATTTTCACTTCCGGTGCTGACCGGAAGTTATTGTTTGCTCCCTCGGCCTGGCATGACGGGTTGAGAACAGCGCCCGTAACACTTGAGCTAGTCGGCGCAGTCATGCCAGGTTCGATACCCAGGGACACGTAACAATATGGCGCCCAAAAATAAACCAAGCGACAGCTTGTATCATGTTTCTTTGGTGTATTCGTGCTTAGTAATGGCTTAGCCAAAGTATGTAAACTTAAGGCTAATTGCGCCTAGGTGAAAATACAGTGAAGAACCACTGATACAAGCCTGTTAGCCCAGAAGTTCATTTAAATCAATTTTAGTTTTTTTTATTAACCCAGTTTGGGCGCTCGTAACAATATGGCGCCCAATCAATAAACTAAGCAGCAGCTCTCTATCGTGCTTTTTTGGAGTATTCATGCGTAGAGCTGGCTTAGCCAAAGTATTTAAACTTGAGACTAATTGCGCCTATGTATGAATACTTTGAAAGACCACGGATGGAAGCTGGTTAGCCAGGGAACTAATAGTTTTCCGTTTCATATAGAATCACTTGTAGTTATTTATATTTTTTTTTATGGTTTTGTGTGGACGATAGCAATATATAGCCCAAACGAAATATACCAAGCACGGCGGTGCATCATGCCTTTTTCGGTGGATTCTGAAGTAGAGAGGCTTAGCTAGAAAAAAAAACTCTAGATTAATTGCGCATACAAGCGAATTCACGGGAAGAACGATGATGAAAGCCTATACGCTAAGAAGAAATTGGTTTTTTTTTATATAAATTGGATTACTAAAAAGTTTTTGTTTAGAAACGAGTCATAATAAGTGCTCAAGCTTGAACAATACAGAGCCAAAACGAATGGTAACTAAAGTTTTAGTTGTGTTTAAAGTTTTTGTTTGAAGTGGGGGCGTAGCAAGCGGACGCGCAAGTACACTAAAAGAAAAAAATTAGTTTGAAAATTAGGAGCAATTTTGCTTCGTCAGAGGATTCGGATAGAGTAGCTTAGCGAGGTAAAAATTTTATCCTTAGGCTAATTGTACCTATCGGTGATGCTCTGTAGAACCAGAATTAAAAAGGTATAATCTTGTAAAAATTGTGAGTTTTTTTTTAGCCTCAAGGCAAATGACTTAGTTTCAAGATTACAAGAGGAAAAACCAAATGCAAAACTAATTGCAGTTGACCGAGGAGGTGAAGTAAACTCACAATATGGATTTGTGTTTGATGTGATAGAGCAATCGCGACAGCTTATGAGAGTACCAACAGGTGCCAAAACATAAAAGTGTGGCATTAGTTCTGTTACATTAGATAAAATTCGTCTTTAAATTTTGAACTTTTATTTTATTTTTTTTTGTAGTGGTTCTCACTTAATATTATGTACAAAATTGTGGTAGAAGGAGACAGTTTTGTAGCATTAATGTAGGACACTAGTAAAATTTAAGTAGTCGGAAGTGGAAGCGAAGCATCCGAAAATTATATATAGTGCATATTTCGGATTCGTTTGCTCCAGTAAGATTCGTACAAATCAGCCTACAACACACCAAAGTTTTTTGTTAACAGCCAAGTAAAAATAACAATCACAGAAATACACCTGAACAGTACGACACCCTGTTAGAAGGCCCCACTGGTTATATAAATTGAATTATTTGAAGAATTAGAAATAAAGATATTATAATTTCTTTTGTTAGAAGAAAATTTTTTATGGTACGTAGTTAGTCAAGCAAACGGGAATATTCTTTCATTTTAAGAGAATTTTAAGTAGTAAGGAGAAAGTGAAGTTTTTTTTTTCGGGGTGGTAATGAGATCACCTGTCAGCCAGAAAAAAAGAAGAGTCCCAAAAAGACAATTCGTTCATTTCGAGTTGTCTAAATCATCTCCGCTATATAAAAGATCAAAAGCGAACACCCCGCGAAAAGCGATGGACATGTCCGTGAGTGAAGATTTAGGAGCTGACGGAGTTCAGAGCCAACAACCAAGGTTTCACGACTTGTCCAAAACAATCACCGGATCGGACAGACAAAAATCAGATGAAGCCGTGGAACGAAGTGTGACTCAGACACTGGCTAATACCGGAGCTACACCAAAGGTGCCTTTAGGCAGGAATTTTCCGCCCGATTTTGCTGATCCACCGCGTGGCAGTCGATATGGTTTAGAAAGCAGAGCAGGATATAAAAGAGCGCAAAAGGCTAGAACAGATTATGGAGATTCGAGGCCATCTATGCAGGATTTGGAGTCTGAGATTATTACTGAACAAGTGAACGAAGTGTGTCGTGAGGTAAAAGCGTCACTAGAAGAGTCTATAGCTCAAAAAATAAAAGATGGTCTTCAAGTGGGTTTAGCTGAGATGATGAAGCAGATGCAGCTAATGCTCCAGACAACAGTAACGACAAGAAGCCAATTGCCACCAAACGTAAAGCAAAGAGAGGATAATCAGCAGAGCCAAGCAGCGTATGCAGCGTGGTCAAATCAGACACGGAGCGAGCAGCCACAACGACAAATTATTGGAGGCCATAAACAGGGTCTACCTCAACAACCAACAACATCCGATGATAAATTCGTGAACGGAGGAATCCCGCAAAACAGATATCGTTCGCACCAAGAGGAGCATAGGCCGAATTTCGGCTCAATCAGGGTCGATAAATGGGGCCTCACATTTGATGGTCGCAGTGGCAGCACCTCCGTCGAGGATTTTGTATTTCGACTAGAGCACCTGCAGCAACAATATGGGTGCAATTGGAATGAACTGATGAGGGATTTTCACTTACTTTTAAGCGGTGAGGCAAAAGAGTGGTACTGGCTCTATATAAAAACAAATATCGTTCACGATTGGCATACCTTGCGTAACGCACTATTAAGACAGTATCGCACCAACAGATCCAACTTCGAGGTGATGAGGGACCTGGTCGAACGGAGGCAGCAGCCTGGTGAATTAATCGATGCCTATTTTCACGCCATCTGTAAGATACGAGCTAAATTAACAGAACCATTGCCAGAATTTGAAATGATCAAAATAATAAAAAGAAACCTGCGAGAGAACGTGGCCCGTATGGTGTATCCTATATCCGTCTATTCAGTCGAGCATCTGCGTGAGGAGTGCAACGAAGTCGAGAGGAGCTTTCCACGTCGCGACGCCCGTATGGCGCCACAACCAATACCAAGATTCACTCGCCAAGTTAGTGAATTGGAAATAGAGAGCGAGCAAGAGTTCGAGAGAGAACCGATCAACGTCGAAGAGTTGACAGCGGACCCGCAGGGGACCAGTTTGCGACAGCAACACCCCGTCAAAAGGGTGGTGACGTGTTGGAACTGCCGTCTGTCGGGTCACACGTTTAGGGAGTGCATGTCGTTGACGCAGAACATCTTCTGTTTTAAATGTGGCCGAGCCAATGTGATCACTCCGAAATGTCAGGAATGTAGTCCGGGAAACCAGCCATGGAACGTGATGACAGCGGGAGGGTCACGCTCCAAACAAAATCCCGAGGAGCAGTAATAAAAAACGATAGCGAAAGGACAGCTGGCGAATTTCATGATCGTAGTCCAGAGGGAGAATTGGAAAAACCTGAAAAAAGAAAACAAATTAGTATTTTAAAGCGAATAAGCGATAGTAATAAAAATATAAATAAGCTAAAAACAATCAAACCGATAGAAGACAGAATCCATCAATATTATGAAGCTAGGCAAAGGATCTTCAGCGATGGTGAGTTCAGAGGTAGGCGAGAAGTTTCGAAGAGAATCCAGCGGGCAAGAGAAAGCTTCGCTAAGAGAAAATACGTGCGCAAGGAAATCATTGAAGCAGTAAGCAAAGCCGACGAAAATGATCCCAGAGCGTACGCGGACATCAAGGTGCAAGGCAAAACGATCCGTGGTCTTCTAGACACAGGAGCATCAGTCAGCATATTAGGGCGTGGTTGTAGAGAGTTGGTAGAAGATTTGAATGCTGAGGTAATGCCGTACTTTTCAGCGGTTAAAACAGCAGGCGGTCGTCAACATAAAATCTTGGGAAAAGTTCAACTGTCTGTAAGATATAAAGAAGAAGAGAAAAGTATGTTATTTTACTTATGCCCATACTTGGAGCAAGAAGTGTATCTCGGCGTCGATTTTTGGAGAGCATTTCAGCTGGCAACAGAGATCATTGGCGTTGCCGAGCTCAACATGGAGAAGGTGGCTGATCACTTCGAAACAGCAAGACCCAGCACGGCGCATGAGCTGACAGCGATGCAACAAGATCAACTGAAGCAAGTGATGAAAAAGTTTAGAACATTCGAAGAACATGGTTTAGGTCGCACTTACCTAGAAAAGCATACGATCGAGCTGGTTGAAGGCACCGTACCCGTGAAAGATCGTCACTACCCAATATCACCAGCGGTGCAAGCAATAGTATATGAAGAAATCGATAAAATGTTGGAGCTTGGAGTTATTGAGGAAAGCCAAAGTCCGTGGAGTAATAGGTCGACAATCGTGCGTAAGCCAGGAAAAAATCGCTTTTGCTTGGATGCAAGGAAGCTGAACGAGCGTACAGTGAAGGATGCGTATCCGCTGCAGAATATTGATGGAATCCTGAGTCGCATAGACGAAACATATTTTATCAGCAGCGTGGATCTAAAATTCGCTTTTTGGCAAATTGAGTTAGATGAAGGCAGCAAGGCGTACACAGCATTCACCGTGCCAGGGCGGCCACTGTACCAATTCGCCACTATGCCGTTCGGACTGTGTAACGCAGCGCAGCGTCTTTGCCGGCTCATGGACAAGGTTATACCGGCCCACCTCAAATCGAACGTGTTCATATACTTGGATGATTTGCTCATAATCGCGGCGGATTTTGAAACACACTTGCGAGTTCTTGGCGAAGTAGCCGAGTGTCTGGCAAGAGCAAATTTGACAATAGGTTTGAAAAAGTCAATGTTTTGTTTTAAAGAATTAAAATACTTAGGATTCATCGTAGGTGGCGGCGCGCTCAAAACAGACCCGGATAAAGTCGCAGCCATAAGACAAATTCCAGTTCCACGTTCCACCAGAGAAGTGAGAAGTTTTCTCGGCACAGCTGGGTGGTATAGACGTTTCATCCAGAACTTTGCGGCAATTTCAGCACCTCTCAGCGATACCCTGAAAAAAGGAACAAAATTCACCATGACTTTAGCAGCAATCGAAGCGTTCAACCGACTGAAGCAGGTGCTCACGTCAGCCCCAGTTTTGAAGCATGCGGATTTTAAAAAGCGTTTCTGGATACAGTGTGATGCGTCAGAGATTGGCGTAGGTGCAGTGCTGTATCAGCTAGATGAAGATAAAAATGAAAATCCTGTGGCATTCTATTCTCAAAAACTTAACGGCCATCAAAAAAATTATAGCGTAACGGAGAAAGAGTGTTTGGCAGCAGTTTTGGCGGTGAAGAGATTTCGGCCATATATTGAAATGATGCCGTTCACGGTAGTTACCGACCACGCGAGTCTCAGGTGGCTTATGTCTTTAAAGGATTTGAGTGGTAGATTGGCACGGTGGTCACTCCAGTTGCAGTCATTTGATTTCCAAATTGAGCACCGGAAGGGTGCAGATAACGTAGTAGCGGACACTCTATCGAGGGCAGTGGAAGAAGTAGAGCTAGCTGGTGAGGAAATGATGGATTTCGAAACCACTGAATTTGAATCGGAAGAATACCTGGAGTTGATAGCGAATATCCAGAGAAATCAAGAAAGATTGCCTGACTTGAAGATTGATAATGGGGTTATTTTTAAACGAACCGGATTTAACAGGAATAGCAATGAAACCGAGGAATTAAGTTGGAAGATGTGGATTCCAGAAGCGTTAACATCAACTTTGATCTCAAAGGCTCATGAGCCACAGGTTATGGCTCACGGTGGAATCGCCAAAACGCTACACCGTCTGAGACAATTTTACTTTTGGCCTGGAATGACCCAGCAGGTTCGAAAATATATAAACAATTGCACCGCTTGCAAGGAAAACAAGTCTACAAACGTAGAAATGCGACCTGGAATCGGACAGGAAGTGGTTACGGAAAGACCATTCCAGAAGATATATATAGATTTTTTGGGTAAATACCCTAGATCAAAAAAAGGCCACACTTATATTTTTATTGTAGTTGACCATTTTTCGAAGTTCACGTTGCTAAAGGCTATGCGAGACGCTACGGCTGTAAATGTAGTCGAGTTCTTGACACATGAGGTTTTTTTCAAGTTCGGGGTCCCCGAAATAATTCATAGCGACAACGGGGTTCAATTCACGTCCAAAGAATTTAGTAAAATGGTTAAAACATTCGGTATAACCCATTTAAACACAGCCGTGTACTCACCTCAATCAAACGCAGCCGAGCGAGTGAACCAGTCAGTGTTGGCAGCGATTCGGACATACTTAAAAGACGATCATAGGGACTGGGATCTCTTTTTGCCTGAAATTGAATGTTCGTTGAGAAGTTCAATTCACGCAGCAACAGGGGTTACTCCTTTTTTCGCGCTGTTTGGACAAAATATGTTCATGAACGGAGCAGACTACAAGCTGGCTCGTAAGCTAAAATCGTTAAATAACGCGGAATTCTTGGTGCTGAATAAAGAAGATAAACTTGCGCTCATGAGAGAGAAAATAAAAAACAACCTACACGCAGCCTTTGAAAGAAGCGCTCGTAGGTACAACCAGAGAAAAAGGGAAATAATATTCTATCCCGGACAGGAGGTCTATAAGCGAAATTTTGTGCAGAGCGACTTCAAAAAAAATATTAATGCGAAATTTTGCCGAAAATTTATAAAGTGCCGTGTAAATGGAGCTATAGGCAACAATATGTATAAGCTCGAGACACTGGGAGGAAAGCCCATCGGAACTTTCCATGCAAAAGATATCAAACAATAAAAACGAGCTGATACTGCAGCACATATATGCAAATAATTCCACAAGAAATATGTTTTAGATAAAAGAAGTAAGAAAATTTTAAAAACTCACTCAATAGATTTCCAATCCATAACACGAAGTCCAAAGAAACTGATGAGAATAGCGAGTACAACGAACAAATGCGGCAGGTGGTCCAAATCGAGCACTTAGAAAGAAAAAACAAAGTTCACACAAAGTAAAATAACTTAAATACGGAGTTTTTTTTTGTTTTAGATACTTCCCGGTAGTTATAGATTATTATCAGGATCCGATAGTAAAGTAGGCGTTGCACAAGCTTCAGCATACCTAAGATGAAAAGGTAAAATAGGTTAAAATAATGTTTACAATTTCAAATTCAAGTCATTTTCATTTCGTAACAAAAAAAAAAAAAAAAAAAAAAAAAGAATAGTAAATAAAATAAGAATGGCCCGGCTAACGAGGTAGAGCTTTAGACTATTTATCTCAGGGTGTAGGAAGTAGCCTACGTTGGGCGACGTTTAACAATAAAATACAAGCCAACAAAAATATAATTTATATCCCGCACACTGGTTTTGGCCTAATAAAACTCGACCAAACCCAGAGTTTTGTTGCGTGTCAAGTGAAGAACAAAAGCACATACCTGATTACATGTAGGCGAGCGCCCTCTTAAATGCGGCCATGAACCGGCATATGCAAAGCCCCTGCTGCAGATCCGAAGGCAAAAAAATCTGAAAAAAAATAAAATAAATAGATTTTATTATCACGGTCACAAATTATCGCAATAATTCTTTTTTATTTAGGGTCGGAAAATTAGGAAGGTCGCGGCACGGAACACAAATAAAAAAACATGTAAATTATATGTTGTTAAACGAAGTGTCGTGGAGGGGCCCGAAAAATCCGCCTCTGACATCGAGCACTGTGTTTCCGCCGAAATGTTTTTAATTTTTTTTTCATTGATTGTTAATTCATTTGATTAACAAATTAGTTTAATTTAATGTAAAACACTTGGTAGAAATCACACGCGTTATAGGTAAACAGAGCCACGATTTTATCACTTTTGTTTCAGTCCGAAACGCACAATTAATTACCATTTAGAAGATTGTTGTTATTTTGGGTTTTCACGTTTGACGTTTGACACTTGTAATTATGAGTCGAAACCTACAAGTGTGAGCGAGATGAGGCGAAATAGATTTATTTCAACATGCAGCTATATATTCTATTCGCTCTGACCACTGGGTTATTCAAAAAAATAAAATACTGCATTAGGCTGTTGTACCGACTGTTCGCCGATGGTATTTTCAAGAGAAGGTTCGGGTAGAAACTAAGAGCAAAGAGACTGAGTCGATGCGGTGATGTGGGTTGAGCTGTTCTAGCTGCTGCCATAATTATGGACACTAGGGAATAACTGGATGAGAACAGTTGGTTGTGGGAATAGTTTCGATCAGGTCTAGAAGAAAGGTGGGTACACACACTATCGAATTGTGATAGTTTGAGAAGCATCGTAGTGAGGGGGAGAACAGTTTTACCTAGGGTGCAGAGATGAGATTAGTCTTCATAATAAGATCCACCGATATAGGGTAATGGGAGGCACATGCGGATGCTCAAAAATAAGCGAAGCCAACAAAATAGAACAAAAGTAGGTGGTGGTGGAAAAAGTTAAGATCCATGAATATAGGGAACAGCAAACTATTCCGAAATATTCGAATATGACTGAAAAGGGAAAAAATAAAAAAAAGGAGAAAACAAGTAAGAAAAGAGTTGTACCAAGTAAGACAACGGGAAGATGTGTGTGTTAATGATGACACTTAGAATGAAGCCACTAACTAGAAGTTCTGATCGCCTGGTATGCCAGCCAAATAAAAAAAGGCTGGAAACGTCAGATTAATGGCCTTGACGGTTGGTAAGACGGGAAATTAGGCCATTGACCCCAATTACAGCAAATTAGGGCCAACTTATGGTGTCAAGTAGTAAACAGTTTAAAAAAATAAATAAACAGTTTAGACGCTAACCCAGATTAAATAAAATAGAGATGTAGGAAATAGGTAGGTAATGACCCCAGAGCGGGATTATAAGTTAGTGGTAGTGCGAAAAATTGCGTTAAGTAGATAAGCAAGTCACAAGTAGACCAACGGAAAGCTGAGGCGACGGCTCGAGATTCAGTTCAAAAACAGCCGCCGTAGCAAACTAGTCGCCAGGAAAATTAATAAAACAAAGTGTTGTGAAAGTTTATAGAAAATTTTTTTTAAAAAAACCAAGAAATTTGTGGTGACGGTGTCCAGGACGGAAAGTGCACTTGGCTGTTTTACAAAAAAAAAAAAAAAAAAAAGTAAAATTTTAATTAGTTAGTGAAAAGTAAGTTTTTAAAAAAAAAGAAAAAAATTATTTCCAAACAGCAAATAGTGAAGGAAATCGGCCAAAAAGGATTCGTGACGAGAAGAAGTCGGAAAAGAGAAAAGGATCAGGATAACTAGTGGGTGTTTTTCTGAAGAGTTTGGAAAGTTTGTTTCAGCCATCTATGCAAGGGACCTGGTGAGTAGTTTTTTTTTAAAAAAGGTGTTTAGTGTAAAAGGGCATTATTCTAAAAAAGCTATTTCACGATTAGAACTAAAGCAGAGAGAGAGGCAATAAAAAGGACGATTGCACGAAAGGAATTTATGCACAGTGGAGCAGAGAATTTTGTGAGCAACAGCGGATATCCGGTGCTCGACGGCGGTAAAAAGAAGAAAAAAAAAAAGATAAGTGCAACTATTTTTAATTTATGTCCTTGCTGATATTCGGTGTCCCTTGCATTCAAACAAAGAAAATTAAGCAATGAAAATTCAAACAATGAAAATTATTCGATGAAAATTATTCAAAGAAAATTAAGCAAAGAAAATGAAGCAATGAAAATTCAAACAATGAAAATTATTCGATGAAAATTATTCAAAGAAAATTAAGCAAAGAAAATTAAGCAATGAAAATTCAAACAATGAAAATTATTCGATGAAAATTATTCAAAGAAAATTAAGCAAAGAAAATTAAGCAATGAAAATTAGAAATGAAAATGAAGACAAGAAGATTCAGTTAAAGCATTAAGTTAGTTTTATTCCAAGAAAAAAAAAATAAATGCTTCTAAAGAAATTTTAAACATTGCATGTCCAAAAAGTTAGATATCTGCGACAAAAAGAAAAAAAATTTTAAATTAGTGTCGGCCGAAAATTTTGAAATATTTGCTTTCAAGAAAATAAAAAAAAAAAACCTAATTGTATTCCAAAGAAAAAAAAAAAGAAAAAAAAATTAATTGCATATCGAAAACTTAAAATACCTACCTATTTAAAATTTAATCCGATTTAATTTCAAACAAATTAAGGCCTGTAAAGTAAATGAGATATTTTCAATATTACTGTGTTGTCGAATTTAAAATTAAGCCATTTTTTTTTGTGCGAGGCGATAAATGAGTTAATTTGCTTTGTGGTAAAAAAATGTCCTTCGGTATGTGTAAAGTTTGCGCCGTGTTTCTGGTAGTTGTGTACTAATGTTATATAGTCAACTTCGTCCTAAGCGAGCTCCCTTAGGTAGGAATTAAGTCAAAAATAAAGATATTAAATATATATAAAAAAAGAAAAACCCAAAGTATTTTACCATAATCAAAAACTCATTAACTGCCCCATTAAATAAAATCTTTGATAAGTGTTTTGAGATAAAATTTATTAGCCACAAATTGTGATCTCTTTTAATACATATTTGTTTGCTTTATTTAAATATTTATTGATCTCTTAAAATTTGTTTGCAAATTTTACGTATATATATATATTATCTAATTTACAAATTATATATTAATCTATAGTTGGTCATAGTGGTCGCTATATAATGTGAGACCATAATTACAAAATTCATAATTTTTACAGTGTATAAAAAAACGATTTTTTTTTGCGTGATATAGGAAATAATTACAATTTTACATTTTTTTTATATAAACTAATTTTAACTTAAAAATACAAAAAATTTTGTCTGGATAGATAAGTATTATTCTGAAAAGAGATAGAAAATAAGAAAGAAATTATTAAAATTGTGAATTAGGAAAATTTGAATTAGTTGTTTTTTTTTAGAACAAACATGTTAAAATAAGCTAAAAGAGAAGAAGTAACAAAGAGTTAATATGTGTAAAAATAATATATAATGTAGGAAGTCACCGATCCGTTATTGTAATTAATTATCTGTAAAGAAAATGAATTGAAATTGAAAGTGTAAAGATAATAGAATTTATTAACTACCGATTCCGTAATTAAGGTGATAATTAAATTAGATAACTGCTAAGCTGAAAAGAGAAGAATAAGGAAATTAAATTAAAACTGTTGAAATAGAGTAAGATAGTAAATAACTGTTAAGCTGAAAAAAAGAAAATATATATATTAGAAAAGTTATGAATAAAAATGTGAATTATTAATAAAATTATTATGGTCTGCTAAAATCATTATAAGTGGGGGCCTGAAGACAGGGGTGGTTCTGTGAGTACGATGGTTTGGTAGGATTTCGAAAGTTATTGGTTAGGCATAAATGGGGTAATCAAAAATGGAAATTGATTGACGCTAGTTGGTTACCAAGGTTGGGTGGGTACCGGGAGATAACATCCTCTCCTGTTTTGGTGTGTGACGTATGGGTGAGGCGTACGAATCGGTCTGGTGGTGAGGAGTTAGGAGTTTTTATTGTTTCTTTTTTTTTTGTTTTTTTTTTTTACGGTATTCATCTTTTGATATTTTCACTTCCGGTGCTGACCGGAAGTTATTGTTTGCTCCCTCGGCCTGGCATGACGGGTTGAGAACAGCGCCCGTAACACTTGAGCTAGTCGGCGCAGTCATGCCAGGTTCGATACCCAGGGACACGTAACACAATTACAAACAATTTGTGTCCGTACCAAACTACTCAGGCACAAAAGTCCAGAGTAGCGGATTCAATTCTATTTTCAAAAGCTACGAGCAGTAACGAAAAACTGCGAAGTTTATGAAAAAAATTAATCGCACATTGATATTAAGCCGAATGCAAACGAACTTCAGCGAACAGGACCCGAGAAAAAAAGTTGTATATTGTGTCAATAAAGTAGCTGATATGTATCGAAACTGGCCCGAGTCTTAACTAAAATGTACCCGAAACATACCCAAGAAGTACCTTGAAAGGTACTTGAAATAGTACCGTAGTAAGTCTGTATTATGTCAATAGTGTTAAAAAACGATCGACTATATTCGGACACAATAAACTGACGAGTGCCCGAATCGGTCTTCGTTCGTACCTTGTACCTGCCCAAGGTGTTCCAGAAATATCACTTCTGTCGGTGCAGAGGTCGGACATTTACCGACACGGACATCGGACATATATCAGATACTTTATTAACACAAAATATGAAATTGTTTCTCGGGTCAGAGTTTCGAATCCGGTTTCGGGCATGGTTCTTTTCGTTTTCTTCCTTCTTTACATTTTAAAGAACACGAACAATGTAGGACTGGAAATGCTTGCCAAGGTTAAGGCATAACACTAGCCTAGGTTATGAGTAATTTAAATTGTCTTTCACGTTTGCTTCGCCTAACAGATAGTTCACGTATGGTTCCAATTAATTCTTCCTCTAATTATCTATAACTTTCTTTCGGGTCAAAGACCAAACGTTGCGCATGCCTTGATTCTTTGATCTTAAAATCAAATTATTTTTTAAATGTTCCTTTTCTGATCCATTTGGATCAATCCGTTTCAGCTCCACTGGGATGTTATAGAGAGTTCTACCCTTCCTAGGCCATGCAATGTTAAATGGGAGCACAAAATACACCCAGCTTAGATCAATCGGTCATTAGATGATCCACTTTTTTACTGGGTAAGGGTAAGAAAGTGTCCATACACTTATAACAATAAAAAGGCTTTATTCTGTCATCATATTCACTTTATTTTCTATTGATATTTTTATTTATTGAAATGGTTATATGTATTAAGTATTTATATCAAGAATTTTTCTATCTATGTATAACAATTATTCTAGTCTAGCCTTTAAAAGCTTTGGATCGAAAATTTGGTGTTACACGAATTTTTTCGTCTGTGTGTTTTTGATTTGGTGAAGCTGACAAAAAGTTTTCAAACTCACACACAACAATAAAAAGAATTGTTAATAAAAAATAAATTGGCTGTTTAATTAATGACCGCAGCAGCAGATTGTGCTTCCTGGTGAAACTCTTCAATTGTATTTAGTAAATCACGTGGCACATTCATGGTTTGATCATCAATTAATACAATATCAAAAGCATCCATATATTTGTTAAGATTTTCTTCAACCTGCAAAAGAAGCATAATGTAATGTTAGTTCGGTTTGGTCTATATTTTTGTTATTCTGATTGTTGTCTGTATGCTTTTACATTGTAATAATACTAGGATAAAAATATACCGGGGTACCAGGTAAAAAAAGGTATTTACTATTAACTATAAATAGTTATAGTTATCTCTGGTACTAGTTATCATGAAGAGAATCAAGTAATTATTAAGTTTTTTACAACCCAAAATCTGAAGAGCCCCTCATAAAAAGAACGACAGTCACATAATTAATTAAAATAATTGCAAATACATTATAAGTAATAATTGTTAAGTGGTAGTTCGGCAATTTGAATTCTTTTTCAAATTTACTGATTTCATAGTAAAATTAAAATGAGAATTTTGTACACTTAATAGTTAAAATGTTAAATTAATCACAAATACTTATATATATTCCTTTTATTATCACTCCTCTTTTCATAATAGCTTAAAAGATTTTTTTGCTTGTGTTGGCAAAAATAATTTGAAATAAAAAATTTAAAAAGCTTTCATATATTATAGGTTTAGTTATCGCCGAAACTGTAACAAAAAATAAGTCTTTTAACTATTTTTTTTTTAACGTAAATTGTTTATAGGTTTGTTAAATATCCTAATTACCTCTACTATAATAGCAATTCTGTAGGGGCTTAGTTTATTAAGAAGCAATTGGCTACGATGACTGGAGCGCAAGTTTTTGGTAGGGTCACCCATGTCATACAAGCCATCGTGGAGCAATGCACAAAGATGTATTCACTCTCCCTACATCCCCATTCATTCCACTATACCCCCTCCCTATACCTCCTCTATATCTATCCCCTCCTAGCCTCTCTTATGGGTTGAATCAAGGTGTCATGCGACAAGCGCAGATTTACTGGGCTGGAAGCCCATCAAAAATAGTCCAATCTCAAACGGATCGTATCGGATACCAGGCGCACTCCCGTATTATCCAGCCTTACGCGCACACAGGGACCTCTGTGGGGTGGACCTTCCATTGTCCCACACTCGTGGGATCTACATGGAAAATTTAAATACAACAACACCAATAACAATTAATCCTATAACACCAGCGGCCACCGGCGGACAAAGGAGCCAGTGGTCACACCTGCCCTATGGTTGGAGCAGACTACAGTGGTTGTTAAGCTACTGCCAAAAACATTGTCAGGTCGGGAGCAGGTCCTGGTGATAAGTCAACCACTGCCAATGAACGCATACTATTGTACAAAGGTGCAATAGTCGATGCAGACTCGGACCACGAGAGCGCTAGCCCGATCAATTCAGTTGATGGAGACAAACTTCTCCTCTCCCCAGACAGGCGGGCGGTTTCCAGCTCCTCTCGCAAGGAAAACCCAAGACCTAGTCAAACGAGGGACTGAAAGCTAAAGCAAACTATAAAGCCCATAAATCTGCAAGCGGCTGTCAGGTAAGACCGATCTCTTTTTCAAGGAGAAGGAGACGAATGCCTGGTCTGAGTTAAAGGTGGAAGAGGGCCGCAAACCCTTCGCGAGCACACCAAGTTTTGCGCCTACCTCGCAGTTCGCGATTAGAGTAGAAGAGCGGGCTGCTCAGAAATGCCAAAGATCGGTGGAAAATGTGAAAGTCGGAGCTCCAGCAAGCAAACGACAGAATCAATCGCAAACGCAAACCCCCAGCTTAAACATGAGGTGAGAGCCAAAGTCAGTGATGTGTCTAAACGACATTTGATTATAGCACTGATCGACCGGAGTGATCCCCAAGGCAAAATGACCCTCGAGAGATGAAAGTCCGTGGAGATGTAGCTTGTCGAGGTGATGTTCGCGAGATTGGAAACTCAACCTGACGCTCTCATGCCCACCTTTGATGGAGCGGGCTGGCTCAATGGGTAAAGATCCTAGATGATCCAACTCTGCACTGGGTTAAAGCAGCAACCCCGACACTCCAAGGCCTATGGAAGGTCTGTAGGTAGTTGACAGAACTATCATCCCGTCTTTATCAAAAGCGAAGGTACTCTTCCAAGAGTAGTGCCGCAAGAGTGCGCGCTGAAGCTTTTGCAAAATCAAAATCCGGACGTGTCAACAGCTGACTGTGGTGCTGAAGATTGCTGATCCGCTACTTGGTAGTAGTGGGGAGCAACACTACATCCTCCAGATCAACAAGGAGGCAGATTATATTCTCTACGCGCTCTATGGGAAGATGGCGTTGGAGGCTTGTATCAGCGCCTCAAAAAGCGCCACCCAAAAAATAACAACACCAACACCCTAGAGTTCGGAGAGATGAACTCATTTTGGAGGAAGCAGGTAATGGAGGTACAACTATGCAAGCCGACCTCGTGGAGAAGCGTTCAATCTAATGCAATTGAAGTTCCTCCAAATAAATCTGCACAAAAGTTATACCGCCAGCACAAAACTCCTTCTCACATTACAGGAAGGAGGCTACGATGTGGCTTTAGTGCAGGAGCCATGGATAGCCTCGGGCAACATGGTATCAGGCCTAAAGTTTCCCAATTTCAATATATTTTTCGCAACAACAGTAAGAAGAAAACGAACAGTCAACCTCATAAGGAAAGCCATCTATACCTATTTAATGTTTCATTACAGCACTGGCAATCTCACTGTCGCGGCGCTAGAGAGCGACGCAGATGAACCGATCCTAGTCGCCTCCTACTACATGCAGCAACGCACCACCATACGAGCTTCATAGGATCGCAGAAATAGCCGGCGAAATGAAGGTGGCAGTTGTCATCGGATCAGATGCCAATGCACATCACTCAGTGTGGGGTAGCCCAGATATCAACGATCGAGGTGAGTCCCTACTAAACTTTATCTTACAATATAACTTAAGTGTAGCCAGCATAGGCGAGGAACCAACGTATGTAAGCTCCACCTCCTCGAATGTGCTAGATGTAACACTCTCATCTGACACCAGCACTCTGGTCACTGATTGGAGAGTACTGGAACAGCCCTTCTACTCGGACCACAAATATATTACTCTCAATATAAGATTTTACTTCACTCTAGCTCAAAAGATCTTCCGGAACCCCAGAAATACTAAGTTTCCCACAATATCGTTCACTGGATGTATAAAGGGGTCATCGGACCTATAATTCTATATGGAGCAAAGATATGGTGGCCAGCTTTGGACAAGGTCACATATTTGAACCAGCACCGAAAAGTCCAAAGAATGGCATCTATTTGCATCAGCGGTGTTCTGAAAACAATACTGAATGCAGCTTTAGAGACCTTACTTCACCTTCTACCGCTCGACTTGGTTGCTAGGCAACATGCAGTTTGTTCGGCGGTCAGACTGAGGGAAACTGGAGTATGAAAAAAGTGGGTTCAGGACACGCACCCATACTCTACAAATTCAACTTCATTCCACCAGGAACTGATTACTGTAAACCACTGCTTTCCGTTGATGAAAACTACGGCACGCTCATTCCACCTAGAACTTACTGGAATAAAGGTGCGCCGTGGAAGCCAGGGTGTGTACACTTTTATACAGATGGGTCAAATTAAATGACAAGGACGGGTATGGGGCCTATTCAAAAGAATTAAGGGATCACTGTAGTGCTTGTCAAGCCGAAATGATGGCAATTAAGGAAGTTGCAACATTGCTCTCAGAGAATGTCGTCTCTAAACGAGAAATATATATTTTCTCGGACAGCCAAGCATCGATCAAAACGATGGAGCAAGCATCCATCAACTCTAAAGTAGCCAAAGAATGCCGTACTGCATTAGGCGAAATGTCAAACATCAGCTTAATATGGATACCTGGGCATAAGGGCATGCGTGGAAATGAAAAAGCAGATATGCTTGCTAGGAAAGGTACATTGGAGAACTCAATGGTTCGAAACTCACCGAGCATCACGATGGCAACTGTCAAAATGCTGCTCAATGAGTACACCACATCTAAAGCCAACTCAAGATTTGCTGAACTCTCAACATGCAGAATAACAAGTCTTATCTGACCGACTCTAGACACAAAGCGATCGGGTGCCCTTCTCTCGTCGGGAAGACCAGAGATAGCCACGCTAGTGGCCGTTACCACAGGGCACTGCTTAATAGGCAGACATGCCTCCAGACTGGGAGTCGTCACAAATGACTTCTCCAGAAGCTGCAGAGACGAGGAGGAGGAAGAAATCTTCTCCCACCTTCTTTGTTCCTGACCCTCTAGAAGAAGGCATAAATATCTGGGGTCATTCTTCTTTTCTGAGCTTGACGAGCTGTCAAGAACAAGCGTGAAGGACACGCGTTAAACGTCTTACAAGCTTTATCAAGGGTTCAATGGTTTTCCTGAAGGCCAAGACTGACGGCCAAGTGTGCAGCGGTCACAATGGACCTTATTGGTCTAAGTGAGCCGTGGTACGTGCGTTTTGGTTTGAGCACGTACAGCGGCTGCCGTCTCAACCTAACCTAACCTAACTGGAACAGTTTCAGAAGCATCATCGAGACCAAGTTATCTTCTCCCAAATAAATTAATACGGAAGAGGGCATTGAGAGGTCCCTGAAGATTCTCTCGTTCCAGCTTCTTAAAGCATATCACTGGTCTTTTAAACCCACGCGAACGAAGCGTAAGACCAGACCATCATGGTGGCGTCCGGATCTTACAGATCGAAGACGCAACCTAAAAGATTTCTTCAAACTAGCCAAAATAGCTGACTAAGAAGAAATATGGGGGGAATACAAATGCAGGCTCAAAATATTTAAAAAAAACGTGCACAGAGAAAAGGAAACTCTTTGAAGAACTTCTACTCAAGCATAGAAAAACTACGGACACAGCAAGGCTCAGGAAGCTACTCTTAAAGCCTTTCACATAAATATTAGAATAAACCAAAGAGTACACATAACGTGCGCAAAAATATAGTGGGCACAAGGAGGGTTATAGAAAATTTTTTTATAAAAGATATGGATAAACGATATTAATTATTATAGGATCTGGGGTTACTCTGTAATTTGACTCAAACGCGAATTTTGCGCTAGAACGTTTGCCGCTTTGTAGTTGGAGTTGCGAATGTTGAATACTTGACACTCGGATATCTCTTTTTTCCCTCTTCCGATAGTAGGATATGTTGGAACTCTGTTGTTCGATAGGAAATGACAAATTCATTCGAAAAAGAGAAAATCTGTTCAACAGAATGCAAGTTTTTAACAAAAATAAATGCAAGTTTTTAACAAAAATTAATATTTTTCAAACATCTTTTAATTAATAAAAAATGTGCTAACACTTTATTATTAATTATGATTTGTTAAAAATTTCTACCAAACACCGTGGCATGGACTGCTGAGGCATCTTTTTGTGGTGATCTTGGCCGATTTGGTGTTGATACCCTCCTTTACTCAGCAGCTTAACAACTGCGGAAAACTTTATTATTGGTTGAATTGCTGTCGATTTGTGTGGCATGGAAAGATTGAGTGCTATGCTCGAAGGCGAATGCTCGATATCATTAGATAGTTATCATGAACATTTCCAATGTCGGCGCCTCTCCTGTATCTTACGTCTAAAAGGCAGTTTGTAAACTACTCTTCCAACGGGGAAGACCCAGCAAACTTTGTGGCAGAGTGGCAAACTATTTGCTTAACAAGTGCATACAATTTGGAAGCGGTCCTTGGCATAGTTTTCGAGAAATGCTGTCCACCGCTTTTCTTATTTCCAATTGAAAAATAAAAGCCTAAATAATTTTTTTAAAGACAGAAAAAAGAAAAGTCTGAAACTAAGGTATATTTACCCAGGTACTATAAGAAACGACTGCGCTGCCGTCTTTTACGAGTCTAATGTCAAAACCAACTAATGCAAGCTCAAACAAAAACAAATTGGGGAATTTTTTAAAATTTAACATTTACTTTTCCTAAAATTTTCTTTTAAGAAAAAGGTAAAGCAAAATCGAAACCAACGTATTTGTTGCTCAAATAGTGCGAAATGTTGAATTTTGCATTTTAACAACTGCATTTTAGATCAACCCTTACTTCATTGAAAATACCACTTTAAATAATGAACATAAATTGCCATAGGGTTAAAAAAGTTTTATATTTGTAAATACTTTCTTTCAAACCATTCCAAACTCTTGAAATTAGGTGTAAATTATTTATGACATTAAAAAAATAGAACGCCCCTTTTTTCGTTTTAAGTACAGAAGTAACATTGCTTATTGCCATTTCCTCCGACATTATGACCGACAATTTATTTTTAGTACCTGGATAAATATATCTTGCCTAAAACTAATTTTTATTTTTGACTAAAAAATGAATGTTGAAAAATAACACAACCTTAAAAATTTTCAAAATAAATCCACACCGGATTTTTGAGCGGATATTTACATTTTTTACACCGAACGGTGTTAATTACACCGCTAACTCGGTGTGAAATGACGAACTTATCCGAACGATGTGAAATAAGAAAGGCAAATAAGAAGAGCAATATTGAAATCATATTGATAAACAAATTGAAAATTGAAATTTCTCGATTTGATTTGTTCAATTTAATTTTGTAAATCTTGATTCCAGATTTAAATGTAATTTTTGGCACCACGAAATAGACCCAAAAAAAAATTAAATTAGCCTTAAAAAATTTTCATTCATTTTTGGGTGTTACTTATTGGGGTGTAACTCCTAATTTTCGGAGAATATCTCATAAATTTTGGGAAATATTTCATTTTTTTTTTTGTTTGGGTCTTATATCATTATGAAATAAAGCCCAATAAAATTTTATTGTGGGATTATTTCATTTGACAATTAATAAATTTAATGACAATTTAATAAAAATTGTAAAACCATCTTTTCAAATAGTTAAAAATTACACCGTTCGGTGTTAAAAAAATTATCATTTTGCGTATTATAAACACCTAACAGCAGGGTACAAAACAAACATCCTATCTGATATTTACTTTCTTACACCGTTCGGTGTGAAAAACCTATGCTCTTTCGGATATTAAATTCTGACACTTTGACACGGTGTTTTTTAACTCCCTGGAACACCGATAGGTGCAAAATTTCTATACAAATTTTTAAGTGTGCAGTTAAATTACCCGGGAAAAATAGCAGTCAAAAATAATTATTTTTTTGTCCGTAAAATTAAAATAATTTTCCAAGAGTTTCATTTAATTTTTTTCTTTTCTGTTAAAAAAATAATTAAAATCAAATTAAGTTTTTCGATATTCCTTATAACAATTGTGGTCCCTGCTTTTTTCACTCGAACCGTATGGTAACCTTATCAGCCCAATTCTGAATGATTTTTCCCGGGGACTTGGAAAAGAGAGTTTTCATTTTTAAGATAGCAAATAAAGATATCACATTTTTTTGCTTACACTCATGAATATTGACGGTTGATGAACAAATTGGCATTAAAAATTTCCAAAATGTTTTTGAACTTTATCTTAAAAATATAAATTCACTTTTCCGATTCCCCGAGAAAAATCATTCAGAATTGGGAACTACAGTTAGTGTTAATCTCTTAGTTATATCTTTAGTTACAGCGATAACAGTTATCTCCTCATAGTTTTTTTTTTAATTAATCTATTATCAAGATTTGTAAATTTTGAACTGTGCATATATTGTAGATAGTGTGCAATACGTAAAAATAAGTTGTAAACAATAATATAAATTACACCAGAACTTACGTGATCAAAGAGAAACCCAATTTTAATTATATGCGACGAGCTTGGCACACCGTCAGCCATGCCTGAATCACCAATCGAGTCACCCATGACAATTATGTGATCACGACTGTGCACTAGATCGTAGTATTCGCTGCCTTCTAGTGCAGTCTCATTCTTGTTAAAAGTGTGGATCATAGGCTCTTGAAAGCCGTTAAGCATGCCATCTTTATATTGCAGAAAATTAGAGATCACCTTGACGTTGGGATATAAAACTTTGGCATGCTTGAGCACTGCCACAACTGAGTCACCCAGACCAGCGGAGAAGACTAGTACTGGTATATTAAGCCGATTCAAAGAATGAAATAAAGCATGTGAGTGATCGCGGAGAGAGTCTTTGTATTTAAAGGCAATGCTATCGATTTCACTTTGATCAAAAGGAAAGCCACTAAAAGGGTAAAAACAAAATTATCGATCAATTTATGGCGTGTTCATGGAATTTTCGAAAGTACTCACACCAACAGAGCACCCGACTTGGCCCACCACTCGATCATGTGCTCTATTTTCTCATCCATTGGTAAGTGTGGATCAACTTCGATGGGTCGATATTTGTGAAACAACTTGCTAGACTCCTCGACGAAGCTTACAGGCAGCGATTTACAAGCATTAAATATGCCAAAACTAGTTAGCATCGGTGTATCGTCATCGGTGCGCTGCTTTGTGATGGTATAATCGAAATCCGACACAACTTGCAAACGATTGGGTCCACCATAAATAAACTCATTTATGATGTTCTCCACGCGATGTGGATTCTTCATTTTGCAGTGTGGCTGGCATAGCGAAGGAATATCCTGCAGTCGTACATAGCGTCTAACATTATTTCCCAAGGCACCACCTCCGCCTCCACCTCCGTCGGGTTCTTTAGCACTTGCTACAGTCTCCAACTTTGCACCTAACATTTTCTCGAATAAACGCGCAAATAACGAACGAATCGATGATGATGATGCTCGGGATGACGGTGTGCGATACAGCTTTGAAATATTGTTTGCGCTGATGCACGAACAAACTTAATACACGGTTGGTTGTCGTGTGCAAACACCGTCGTCACTAACAACTGCTGTAAACTATTCCCGAGTAGTTTAGGAAAAAACTACTTGGTGAAGAGGCAACGCAAAGCAGCTATCAGCTGCTGATCTTCTTATCTGTTATAATTAAGGTTGCCACTGAACTTGAACTTGTAAAGGCTGAAGCGGCGGATGACGATCAGATAAGCAGATGCACGTTGAACTCGAGAGCAGAGCTCAGTAGGCAGAACAACGTAGAGTTGCAGCTGTAAATAATACGAAAAGATGAGTCTTAGCTACGAGTGAAGTGGCGTGCTTAGGAATCACCTTACCTTTACCACGGTACTGGTTTTATCATTAACTCTCGTCGAAGGAGCAGCAATTCTATTCGTCGTTTCAATATCAGCTACGATTCTTGGCTACGCTGTTAGTTATGCAATGTTTATTTATTCATGAATCTTTCAATTTAAAACAGTTATCCGTTTTTTTTTATTCACACTTAATTTAATCTTGATTTTTGCACAGTGGTACTTAAATTTTGCATATTCTTGTAATCTTTTTCTTCTATCGTGTTCCAATAACTCTCACAGAGCACAATCAGGTAAATTGAAACTTTCCGCAGAACACTCAAACAACAACAGCAACAACAAAAGTATATGGTACAAACATTAATGCAACTGTCAATAAACAGCTGTTGCTGATTCTAAATAAATATTGGGAAATTTTCATCTGTACTTTGTTTCAATTCCACATTTAAGGAATAAGGCGAAACTGAAAATCAACGGAAATCATATGATTTTTATACTATAGAAAGGGAATAACCTAAAGAACAATGCTGTTTGTTGCTCTCAATGCGAGCATTTTTTTAACCACAAAAGATGAACAATTTTAAAGTAAAATTAGATAGAATGCAGCTATTCAGAAGAGTAATTAACGGTTCTTTGGGATGCATTATAGGAAGTTAAAAGAATTTGTTATAGATATGTTTCGAAATTATCTGTGAATTTCCAAAGCATATTGCTGCAATCTAAAAGGTGCCTTAATTAGCCAGATACATTATTTGGGACGCGCGATAAACCGATAACAAAACTATATATAATATCCAAGGAGCGTCACAAAAGACTGAACTTCTACTAGGTAGTAATATTACCTTACAATTTTTGAATTATCAGCCCATATCAGCTTTCCAAGAATATTGAGATAAAAATCTAAACTTCGAAGTCAACCCAAATTTGAAGCGACCATTTCTGTCCAGTTCTGAAATGGGTCCGAAGGTAGGTTTCATTTCTGAAATTTTTAGCAAGGTAGTTAATTTTCCTTGTTCTTAATATGCTTAGTTTGACTTGCATATGGCTTGCTTTACCATATCTGAATTTCGGGATCCATAAGAAATTTGTGCTTTATGTTATATCATATAGTAACGTTATTTTATTTTTTCTTTCAAAATATGCCTGAGTGAAAATCAGTTAAAGAAAATTTTATTAAAGTTCGGATTTAGTACGAATATAATCTGCCCAATCATGCAACTTTTCTACCGGGGATTAGAAAAGATAGTTTTAATTTTTAAATAAGTTCATGAACATTTTGGAATTTTATAATAGCCTGTGCGGTTGATGACTTGTGCAGTTAGGTTTTTGCAAAGAAGTAAAATATAAGGAAGTGGTGTAATAGCAGAAAAGTGTGGTATTTTCTATATTGGTGTTGGCTCACACAAATACAGAAACAATCACAAAGGGCCGTATTCGGTAGTATCGTAAAAGAAGGCCCAAACTGTTAAAGTTTGTTCTTATGCATTAAAATTTTGGAAACATTTCAAGAATAGCAACAACTCTAATTATTTAAAAAATTTTTGATCGCTCGCAATTGGCTTAGAAGGCATCCAACGTCGGAAAAAGTGGACTAAAAATTTAGCTGATATTTTAAGTTTTCCAACAAAACTAAACTTTATGGGTATCAAAAGAGAGATAATACAAGTATCTATTCAACAAGATATCAAACATAAAAATACATGCATTTAAGATACAACCCTTTTTTACTTAAAATCGCGAGGTTTTTCCAAATTTAATAAAAAAAAAATAAATGTATCAAAAGGAGGCCTTCACAGTACCACACAGGGCTTCTCTGTCTAAAGCAGTTCTGAATGTAATTATCTTTTTAATAATTCTCTTTTTAATGTATTGCTTTCGTAAAAGAGAAACTACTAGTCTTTCAGACAAATTCTATATATAAAAAATTATATCTTAATGAATTCTTATGGAATTCTAAATTTGACACCTCGTTGAACAGATACGTGCATTACCTTTGTTTTAATACCCATTAAAGTTTAGTTTTGTTGAAAAACTAGAAAAACAGCAAGATTTTTAGGTAATTTTTCTAAATTTGAAGGCCTATAAATTCTAAACTTCAACTTTAATTACAAAGTAAATTAGGTTAATTTTTTAAAATCCTTATTTTTGGGTGTTTCTGCCTAGTTGTTGTGTAAAAATCAGAAAAATCAGAAAAAACAAGAGCGCCCCAAACATGTATTCAACTGCGAAAAATGACTGCGCCCCTGAAGCAGTGTTTGTGTTTTGACAGATGTGGTTTGATCAAACTGGCGCAAAATCAACGGGGTAAAATTTGCATTTTTAAACCATTTTGAATAAGAAATATATACATTTCTCACACAAATAAGTTAAAAAAATATCGTTAGAAACTAAATAAAGCACTTTTGTTAAACGAATTTAAACCGTATGGACATATTTACCTGTGGAACGAATGCGCATTGTTTTTAAGTTTTCGGGAACTATTACAATTCTTAACCGCACAACTCATATTGCATTTGTTTTAGTGGTTTTTTTTTCTTTAATGTTGTTGCTTTTTAAGCAGTGAAAAATGCTTAAAATTAAATTATTTTCAACTATTTTGCTGAGGAGTCTTCCAATCAGATGCCAGGGTTCTCAAAAATGTCAAAAAACACACTCTTTCTCGCTCGCACAATTTACGAATGGTGCGACAGTTCACGTACAGTGTATGTGTAAGCAACACCATTTCCTTATATTTTACTTCTTTGGGTTTTCGTGAACACACCACTATCACTTTTTCAAAGCTGTCAAAAATTGTCAATGCACACAAGTGCACAACTGCTCAAGTCCTCAAGTTTTAGGCTGCAGTAGAATAGCACTTGTGTAGATTTTTAACGTACGTGTATTTTGTTTTTGTAAAGTGCACAAGTCCTCAAGTCATCAACTGCACTGGCAAGTGCACTGAATCGTGAATACCTCTAATGAAAATTTGTTCATCGACCGTCAAAATTCATGAGTTAAAAAAAATGAGACGTCTTTATCTCTTATAGAACTATCACATAAATAACGAAAACTCAACAAAAAACGTAATTTCAACAATAAAAATAGCACATTAATCGAATCTAACCTCAATGTTCAGATGTTTTTTGCCAATACGTAATGTAGAAATCCAAATTCCACGGATCTATACGCTCCATCACGTTAAGTTAACTTTATTATAATCACTTGTATAAGAAAGTATTGTTTCAAACAATAAATGACAGAACGCACTGCTCAACTGGCATTAGATCACATTACTTTACTTCTCAATTTCGAGTTTGACTCTACTTGAGGGTGGTATGATTTGGTAGAAACCGTCACGTAACAGTGAGATTGCTGTGTATGTTTGCGTACGAGTATCGAGCCGACTACATTTATACGATCCCTCCCAATATGCGATCGCTCCCATGAGGAGCAACAATGGAGCGCTGTTTTGCTGTTTTGCTGTTTTATGAGATCAAAAAGTGATCACTTGATTCCTTGTGCTCCCTTACTGTTTTATAAGATCAATAGGCGAGCAATTAAAGAAAAAAATTAAAACAAAGTGAGGCATGTGCTTTTTCTGCGAAAAAAAAGCATTTTAAATGTTCCTTTGCTGACCTATTTCGATCATTCATTGATCACTCCTTTTCAGTTCTTCTGGGATGTTATAGGGAGCGCTACCCTTCTTAGGGCATGCATTGTTAAAAGAAAACATAAAATACATCTAGCTTGGATCAATAAGGAGCAAACCACTGGTCCTCAGGGAGCACTTCCTGAACGCTCATAGGATGATCCTTTTCTGCCTTTGCTTGAACTATCACTGTACTTTTCTTTGTTCTATTCATTAATTTTCTTGATTTCTTTTCATCCATTCTGACAGTTCGACCGAGCTCGCTCCCTTATAAATTAACCTTGGGATGATGCACTTTTTTACTTTTTTTTATCTTTCTGTCTCTCTCTCTCTCTCTGTGTCTCTGTTTCTGACAAGTAGAAAGTTCGTTTAAACGCATTTGTTATTTTAATTTGTGTATGTGTGTGTCAGTTTTAAGAACAGGGGCCGAATTACAGCATCCGTGATCTAGCAAAATTACGAAGAGCAGACGAGACAAGTGCCTATCAATCTTGTACATTTTTGCTCGACACGGATGCTTTAATTCGGTTCTCATTAAACTCGACCAAAAAACTCAATTAATTTTTTATAATTTTTTGATAGCTTATGTGTAGATTATGTTCCCAAAGCGGTTTGGCCGATAACGATTGCATATAAAAGTTATCGTATACGAAAGGAACCCATGTTTTCATAAAAGAACAAGAAACAATTGTTAACCAAATCTTAAAACTTGTTTTCTGAAAAATCATGTTTTTCAAACTGGTCTCCACGATATCGCAAGAACTATTCTATGGATTGACATGGATTTTTTATTTATTTTAAAGTAGATAAAATTAATTGTATCCCTAAACCTAAATTCAGACAATATTAGCAACTTTTAAGAGCACTTTAAAGAGCGAAAAATGTGAAAAATAATAGACGGGCACTTTTTAGTGCCAGTAAAATTGCAGCAGAAATAAATTTTTACAAGAAAACTTTTTTGACACTAGGGTGGACACTAAAAATATGTTTTTTGTTTTATACTTTTTTTGTATGTGCTGGCAGCTAGAGGTCTCTTTTTTCGAATCTGATGTTAGAATTTAAAAAAAAAATTGCTCCAGGCTGAACCCTAAATATGTGTTTTTTTGTTCTATGCTCTTTGCAGATGTGCTGACCGCTGATTTCGAATTTAAAAAACACGTTTTATGGCTATTGTTTTTATCTCAAAACGAGACTGTTTACACAGCCTTTTTCACGTTTTAGTTTGACGTTTATGTTTTCTTACTGTTCCATTTTTGCTTTTATTTGCTCTCATGTTCGTGAAATAACGAAGCTTTGACAGCTTGAGGTTTTGCCACCTTTCATTTTTACCATGATATGTTTCGACCTTTACAGTGTTTTATAACAAAACGCGCTGAGGTGTTTTAAATTTTGTATGGTAAAATACTCAAAATAAATCATGTTTTGGCCATAGAAATAAAAGATAAGGAAGTGGTGTTATACTCACACACACTATACGTGTGTAGAAGGAATTTTCGTCGCTGAGGAAGCGAGATAGAGCGACGTTTTTTGACATAAGCCCTTCCCGAGCAAAAAAAAATCCATTTTTGAGGAAGAACATCTGTCAAAACACAAGTTCTGCTTCATGAGCGCATTCATTATTTAGGGTGGCAAGGGCCTTAATTTTTTTTTCATATTGGGATAAGCTCTAATAGTTATTTATTTGTTTACAATATCTTTGAAAACTTGACATGAAATTAAAGTGGATTAGCGACCTAAGGTTACAAGCTATAATTAGGTATTTTTATAAAAAAAAAACTAATTAAAAGCCGACAGTTCGGAAAAAACTATACAAAACTATTTATTTTAAAAGAGTTTAATTTGGTATGTATTTTGGTTGTTTAGTTTTTATGTTATTTTAATATCAATTAAATAGTTTATAAAAAATAGTTTTTTTAAATGAATTTTTACAAAAATCATTAAAAGTAACTTTTGTCGTTTCAGTTTTATTCTGAGTTCATGTCTTTTACTTTATTTTAGCAATGCTTTTCTCTGTAAAAAACTTAGTAACGCAACATATTATATAACGGTGCTATATAAAAATTGCATAGTAAGCATACATCTAAAAAATAAAAAATAATTTACGCCTTTCTTTACTACATAATTGAATGCGGCCCTGTTTAAATGTTTTTGCGTTTGTGTCAACTTCACTGTGTTTGTAAAATACTTCATTTCACTTCAACTACACCGCTTCCTTATATTTTACTTCTATGGTTTTGGCTCTTAAATGCGATAAATTCATAAAACACGTTTTGAAGGTTTGGTGTAAGTGTACTATGTCAGAATTTAAAAAAAATGTTTACACTAGGGTAAACCCTAAAATTGTGTTTTTTTTATTTTATACTCTTTGTATATGTCCTAGCAGTAGAAGGGATCACTGATTGCGAATCTAATGTTAGAATTTAAAAAAAATGTTTGACACTACGGTGGACCCTCAAAATTAATTTTTTTAATTATACTCTTTTCATAGGTGCTGGCAGTATTAAAGGGTCGCTGATTTCGAATCTTATATAAAAATTAAAAAAAAATTTGTTAACACTAGGGTGAACCCCAAAATGTGTTTTTTTTTATTCTTTTTGTAAATGCGCTGGTTGTTGATATCGAATCTGATGTAAGAATTTCAAAAAGATTTTTTGACACTAGGGTGATTTTTTATTTTATACAATTTTTTCAATGCAAATAACTAATGAAAATGAACAATGAAATCAAAAAGTGCAATTTAATATTTCAGAAAAAAAATGTATTTATTAAAAATTAAGATGCAGAATTCTGCATTTTTGAGAATTCATCTTTTTCGTTGTTTTCTCGAAAAAATGTTGATCTCTAAAATGGAATTGTGTTCTTTTCTCGAAAATATTGAAAGTTTGAGCTTTTTCACGGATAACAAAATAAATATTAGGGGTATTCACAATTCAATTCCACCAACCATTCTTGTGTGCCCCAAGGAAGCCACCTTGGACCTCTATTGTTTGTCTTGTTCATCAACGATCTTCCAAACTTTTTACAGCATACTAACTGTTTGATGTATGCTGATGATGTTAAACTGTTTAATTCGGTTTCTTCACCTTCCGACCATCGGCTTCTTTAAATTGATTTAAATAATATGATTAAATGGTGTTCAGTTAAGAGACTTTATTTAAATGTTGCCAAATGCAACATTGTCTTTTTATATGAAAAAAGAACCAACATTTTTTGATTACTCAATCGCAAATAGTGGTTTTTCACGTGTCGAGTCTACATCTGATCTGGGAATTCTATTTGATAGAAAAATTTCTTTTTCCAACCATTACGATTGCATAATTACTAAGGCTAATGCAATGATGGGTTTTTTGAGGCGTAATTCAAAGGAATTTAAGGATCCATATACCCTTGGAACGTTATTTTTATCTTTAGTAAGGTCTATCTTGGAATATGGATGTGTGATCTGGGATCCATATTACGAGGTAGATTCTTTGCGATTGGAAAGAATACAAAAACGTTTCACTCGTTACATAATGTTTAAATTAAATTGGAATTTTATGCCAACGTACGTATCCAGGTTTGCTCTTCTAGGTCTTAATACCTTACCTCCAGACGTAAATTTTTTTTTGTTATTTTTGTTCGCGATATAATTATGTCACATATAGACTGCGCGCCACTCCTCGCTCTTTTAAGAATATATGCGCCTGAGATATTTTAGGCAAAGAGATTTTTTTTACATTCCGTATCATAGGAAAAACTATGGCCGTAATGATCCTATTAATAATATGTGCTTAGCGTTCAATTCCATAAGTGCTCAAATAGATCTCACTTTGAATAGACAAACTTTTAAACAAAATTTATTAAGAATTGTTTAAAATTAATTTATAAAAGTGTAATATTCTTTAATATATTTATGTTTACATTTTATTAGTTTTATATCATATTGTTTTTATAATTAACCTGTTATTACTCAAACTGTTAAACGATTAAACATAAACATAAATAAATTCAATGCACTGCCAGTGCAGTTAAAGACTTGTGCACTTTACAACAACAAAATACACGTACGTCAAAAATTTGCACAAGTACTTTTCTACTGTATCCTCAAACTTAAGGATTGGAGCAGTTGTGAATTTGTGCACAAAATTAAAATTTACATCGGCCATTAAATTCTTTGTTATTTTTTGTTAATTTTTATATTTGAGTCCGTATTTTACAGTACTTACATTATAAAATTTAGTCTGCTAGATCGTCAGACTAAACAATTTTATTACGTTGATAATGAGCTTTAGATATTAGATAATTGTTAAGTTTACTATTCTTTATTCTGAGAGCTTATCTCAGATTTGCTTGCTCTATAAAATTTAAATCAAGAAAATGTATTAAAATATATTATATTTGGGGAGATAGTTGACATAGTCGGGTATTTATGGTATAATAATAAATTTTTCATATAATTTAAACATTCTTCAGTAACTCGAAAAACAAATTGGCAATTTCATCCCTTGAAAGGACTTTAACAAAGCTCCTTATGTTCAATAGCCTAGTGCGCGTTATTAAATGTTTCCTCACAAATGATCGAGAACTGGACCAACGAGTTTTATGCCGACTTTAAACTGCTTATATGTTATCAAGAAGCTTTCCATGGCAGGTTTTACTCTTTGAGGTTTAACATTATCTGCATTGTCTACAGAGGTAATGGTCGAACAGGAATATTAATTGAATTTTTTTTTTCTTCATTTATATTTACAAGCTATCCATAGGATAATAAGCAAATGTCATAATCTATTAAAAACAAAAATTTACACATGTAGATTTTATTCCGTTGAGTAAAATCACTACAAATTTTATAATTATATATAACAATAATATATAACAAAAAAATTATATTATAACAATAAGGTATGTACAGAAAAAAAAAATCTGAGTTATATTTCTTCGGGCATGGTCGCTAAAACACTAATGACATTTACCTTACACAGTCAGCAATGATGGGAGTAGGTATGCACAAGATAGGAGATAACAAAATATTGGCGCACAAAACTGGAGAGAACACAAAAAAATTGAATGAAAATCCTCTATACGCCAAAAACACAACGAAAACGAAAGGGAGCACACTGAAAAGAAGCAAACAAAAGCTATGACGCTACAAATTATTTCCACAATAATTTTTACAATTTAATGTACGAATTTATTACCTTTTCTTTAGCACTTTAAAGTTAATGTTTAATAATACTTTGTTATTTTATATATAAAGCTTTGTTCTGGTTTAAACATAAAGATTAATAGTTTTCACAAACACACTGCACTGCAAAACTTCCTGTTAGAAAACATGATGTTGCTACACAGACGAATAAAGTCAAACTGTTGTTTAAACAATGAAAATAAAATAATGTGAGCACAAACAGAACTGATCACAAACAAGTTTTGTTTCCGCTTACAGTTCTGCATTACAATGCCATCACCGACAAATTCTTATTCTTACAAGAGAGATAGTAAAATTTAACAAGGTAGAAGTGACAGCTGGCGATTTCTCATACAAGGCGAGCACTTAGAGTCATTTGCCTGTATATTCTTTTACTTCTTCCGTTCCTATGAGGAGGGGTATGAAATAATTAAAGAAATGGATAAAGAAATGTTCGTGGGAGAAATTCTTAATGGGGCTTTATACGCTTATTATTAAACTTACTCACCTGAGTAAAAGTTAATTTTATTGCGATACTCTGTAGCCGATGACTCTGGTTCCTTCGGTCATGTAAGCACTCGGAGAAATTCTGAGGGCAATTTAACGATTTTCCCACTTTTTATGCATTCCATAAATTTTTCCATATAAAAGAAAATAAACTTTTAACAAATACATGTTTGTTTTTCTTTAATTTAAATGCAAAACACAAAATTCTAATAAGTCCCGGATTCTTGATTGTATTTTTTGATTTGAACGCCTTCCACTTGGAATAAATAAGCAATGTTTCTTCACAAACTGAAATTATATTAAAAATCATATCTCACTCATTTTTAATACCACAATTTTCATATTGGTGGGAACAAACCGTACTGAATCCATTGGGATTCACGGAAATAAGGTGCGGGTAAAATGTATCTGCAGATTTATGCTTCACGTGGCGTTCGTGTGTAAAGAGTTAAGACGAACTTTGCACCGGTGACCTCTATAGCATTAGCTTATCGAAATATGAAACAATAACTTTTGATTTTTTTTTTTTGTTAATTTTATAGTATTTAATATTTTATCTGATTACTTAGAACTAAGTTAACTACATACTATAATATATGTATGTAATTTGCAATTTTATTTCAATGTTGTATGATGGCGTGTCAGGCGGTTTTTTATCACGTCGTATATTTTTGAAAAGTGATGTATAGATTTAGTTTAAGTTATGTTTTTAATTGTGGATGTAATTTACATTACATTAAGACTTATGCTAAAAGTGAACTTTATATGAATAATGACGTTTTTAACGTTTCTCTTGTATGCTTCTTTTTCAAATATGTACAAGAAAATATTGCTGAAGTAATTTACTGAATTTAAAGTAGACACAAAATAATGGTTACGTTAAAAATGATAGCATTTTCTTAAATTTTGTAATAAAATGGAATAAAAATATAATGCATATAAACTATATACTTAAAAACAACTCAGATAATTCACAAAATTAAGGCATTTAAATAGGTTCTGTGTGATTTATAATAAAAATGTGTTTAAGAACTAGGCATACTTAAATAATCAGTGTAACAAAAACCATTTTAAATAACTTATGTATGTATGCCTGACTGGTGTTAATAATAAATGTTTGCAAAAGAAAAAAGATAACTGCTCGTTATTTATCATGGCTGTTGTGGAAAGACTTTTCAGGCTTAATATAATTTCAGATATAATATCAAGATATTTTTTTCACTCTCGTTTGGTTCATATTACAACAAAAATAAATTTGAAATTAATGAAGTTACATAAACTTAGAACGAGGTAAAAGTAACATACACAACCACAGAAATGGAAGTGTTTAATAACAAACAATTAATCATTGCTAAAAGAATGAATGCCGTGCATAAAACATGTCAATAATCGCTGATACTGCATGCCTCGTCTTATAAATAGGCGTATTGCTAGACCTAAGCATTGGTCTCTTGATTTTTCTTTTTTTTTCATTTATTTTTCTCGTTCGTAGCAGATTATCTATGACGTTTATATACAAATATATAAATATTTATATATCTTTAAAAATTAGCTTACATTAAGTATTGTATAATTTTATACAAACAAGTTGTAAAAAGCTTTGCAACTTTTTATATATCTAATCTTCTATTAATATGGTATCGCATTTGTCGTGCGGAGTGGTAGTTAGAACTTTCACTAGATGCTTTACAGGAAGGGGTGGCGCTACTGTCACACCGCGGTTTATAGAGCTGCGCGAAAGATATTGCTGAAATATTTTCAATGGATTTGCTCATTATTAGCATATGATTTTTATAAAAAATTTAGTTTATATTAGCTAATGAAACATACCGTGCTGCTGTTTGTAGTCACTACTTTGACGGCTTGGTTAAGTACATCTTTATTTTTCCGATGCACTGGATTTATGCGATCTTGTGGCATGAACTTCCAACTGACAGGTAATTTTCCAACAAAGTCGTTTGCATTTCTACTCTGAAGCATATGTCTGAAAATGGAAAATAAGCAAAAGAAGTTAGTTTTTGTGCAAAAAGTGACAATTTTTTTATTAATAATAAAAAAGTATGTGTGTGGCACGGTAGAAGTGAAACCTTCAGAAAACAGTAGACATTTTTATTTCAACGATTTTTTCATAAAACATGGGTGGCTGCTGCCGACCTTAAAATTAACGCCTCAAAGACTAAAGGAATGTTCTTTAGTAAAAACAGTTATTTAAATGTTGATCTCTCTATCAATATTAATAACATAAATATCAATTTTGTTGATGAATTAAAATGCCTTGGTGTAATCATTGACAGAAAACTTAGGTTTGAATCGCATATTAAGAGCTTAAGTTCAAAAATAAATTACACCTTAAGTAGGCTTTATAGCATGCATCTATATCTGCCAATAAAGATTAAAATCAGGCTTGTCCATGCTTGGCTAATGTCTACCTTGACATACGGTATTGAGGTATTTTCAGGTACTATTTCCCACAATTTAAAGAAGATACAACTATTATTTAATAGAATTATGTGATTTACCTTTAATGTAAGAGTTCGAGATCATATCTCCTCATATGTTTTTTAATTTCTTAATTGCAGTTTTTTAAATTTTACTAAAATATGGTTACTTACGCATTTCTTTAAAACGATAAAAAATCAATTGCCGGCATACTTGGTTAATTGTTTTTTTTCTCGTTCTTCAAGAAATGTTCAAATTATTTATCCCTCTATCTCTTGTTCGCTTTTTGAAAGATCTTTTCATATTAAAGTGGCTCGTTGTTGGAATGATCTGCCCTCTGCATTGAAATCATTTGCTTCTATAAATGTTTTTAAACGTACGCTCCTAGATTATTACGGTAATATGAATTTGTAACGTGAGTAGATTTTTGCCTTGTTTTAATTTTGATTTTTGGTCGCTATATGATTTAATTTTTTTTATATATTAAACATATAGTTTTCCAAGGGTAGCCTTATTATGTTTTTGGGACTAGTTTTAATTAAGATAATAATATTATATTTTAAGTTTTGCAATTTTATTCATTTAGCACCTAAATTTCTGCAACCATAATTTTGTGATTTGGCCTAAGAGGCTTTTGAAATTACATATATTGATTGAACAAATAAAAATAAATAAATAAATAAAACATCGACATCATAAGAATGAGAAAAAAAACAATTTGAAAAATCAATTTTTGACTTTCGATGCAAATACGTTCGCTGTTTTTAAATATATTTAACTTAAATTTTTTTTGTTCAATCAAAGGACTTCAACAAAAATAGTTTAAACTGTAACGTTAGGTCAGTGAATATATTTTTTATATTTCTTTCAAAAAAGGTCAAAAATGTTGCAGTTTTATTAAAAAAACGACTGTTGTTTCTGTGGTAAGAAAATGGAAAAATTTATTTTTTTTTTGGTTTAATTTATTTGTTCTCAAATGTTGTTTTAATATTTTTTACAAAATAGTCAAACTTCAAAAATAATTTGTGTGAAAAAATTTCATTTTGATGAAAATGATGCAGTCTTAATCGCCAAATAATTCTCTGCAGTATTTCATTATGCAGCTTCACCATTCATCCACGAATAAGAGCGTATTTATTATTTTATAAAAACATACACTCAAAAAGCACATACCATTTACATGTGAATCTAATTTGATTTTTAAGAAAAGTTAAAAAAATTAAATACGGGAAAAATGAAGAGATGTGCATTTCTTAATTATGGTTTTATGTATAAAAAGCAATTTATGAAGCAAAACTTTGCTGTTGCCGTGTTGGGTTGTAAGTGCTTTTTTAATTACAATCAACATACATGTTTTCATAAAATAATTAATTCGCTCTTATTTGTTACTGTACGGTGAAGTCGCATAATGGAATACTGCAGAGAATTATTTGGCGATTAAGACTGCATCAGAAAAAAAAATAATATAACTTTTTCTTATGTAAAACAAGCTTAAAGTGAAAAAAGAAAATAAAAAGCATATTTTTCATATTTAAGTTGCTATAAATTATTCCATGGTTAAAAATGCCACAAAACTTTAACAGATATTATTTAACTAATTAAAAATCTTTAAAAAACCGTTTCAAAAAAGTTCCTATCTGAAATACTTTTTAAGTTATTGCATTAAAACTAAACCTTAAAATTAGTTGAGGTCTCTTATTTCTGCTCAAAGTACTATAATATGACTACACACGATAGCAATCAAGCTATCAAATCGCATATTGCCACACATATGGTTTTTTAATTATCAAATCAAAAAAATTATAAATACCAACTTAATGCCCATGTGAGTAAGCAGAAAGTTGCATCTTTTTCAGAGCTATTACAAGACAGATTTCGGATTTTAAATTATAATACTTACCTATTCAAATATCTGTTGACATTATCCATACCACTCACTTTCAGTATACCCTGGCAATTGGGCATTCTGATTAGGTAGTCGTTATCAATGCGTTTAACCACAAATTTAGGAAAGCCCGAAGCATTTGTCGAAAAATAGCCATATTGGATATCCTTTTCGCTATTGGCTGCTGACATTGTTGTTGCTGGTATGGAAGCATTTGAGGTGGTAGAAGTTATCGCGGGAGGAGTGTAATTTGAAGTTACATTTTGAGTGGTTTTTGGTGTTTCCACTGGCAAACTGCGTCGTTGTGGCACGAAACTTGTTGTTACTGTTGCAATCTTTTTAGGAGACAGGTTCCACGTTGTCGTGGACGTAGTTGCTGGCTGGCTCATCGTTGTTTGCACACAATCGCAACGTGTAGTTGCTTGCACATTAGTGGTCGAAGATGTGGGGACATTTTTTGCATTTTGTAACTTTACAAAATTGATATTTTTTGGCAGAGTGATGACTTGGGTAGGCGACGCAGCAGCAGCAACATTTTGATGAATGGTGGCATGCTTTTTAATGTTATAAGTTGGAAGTGATTTTATTACAGCATTCTGATTACCCGTTACGCCAGGTTTAACCAGCATACGCACCGTTGACTTAGGCACTATTGGTTTAATTCTAGCATTCCCAGCACTGATCGTAGTTCTAACTGTGGGTGCAGCTGCTGTTTTTGTACTTAACTGAGGTGGTTTCAGCAGTGAGTTGTCTGGGCTCTTACTCGCTAGGAGAGAATTTACACCTGCATTTTTGGAAATTGCTGCATTCGTTACTGTCGCAATAGCTGTCGTTGACGCGGCGAATTGGTTCATTTTGGTGTTTACCGGAGCGATCGTTGGTTTTTTGGCTAGCATGCTAGTTCCGCTGATGAGCTGCACTGGATTCGGCTGCACTGAAGTCGGCAGCACTGGAGTTAACTGCTCTGGAGTCAACTGCACTGGATTCGGCTGCTTCAAGACAGGCTTTATAACAATCGATGCAGCTGGCTCATCTGCATTGTCAATAAAATTGACGTCAAACACAATTGGAGCTGCTCCTGGGAGTTTTGGTAGTATGGCAGTGGTGGAAAAGCTTTGCACTGCAGCATTTATTTCTTCCTTATCAGCCTTCTTTGGTAGTAAATATCTACATTTTTGCAGCTGATTGCTTGGTGCTTTTTTTTGATAATAAAAATCAGATTTTCCTTTTGTTTTGGTATTTAAGGCGGGTGTTGCTACATCTTTAAGCTTTGTAATCGTTGTGTTGTGCAGAAGCAACGTTGTCGACGACGCAATTGTGGTCGGCGTAGAAATTTTGGAAGCATCAACAACCTCTTCGCAGCTTAACTGTTTTGTTAGCTTTGGTCGTTTTGTTGTTTGCGGCACTTCTAACTCCTCCACGCATACCTCATGAGAGACCAGTTTGTCACCAGAATCTGGTAACAATTTTATAGCTGCGTCAATAGCAATGTTTCTCGCCTCTGTGTCCACCATAAGTGGACAACGCACCGACATACGTCGACGTTTAATTGGTGCAGCTGCAGTGCTTGCAGGCCTCGGGGAAAATACCGTTGTTGTGCTAGGCGTTGTGTCCGTGGTCGTCTGTGACGTTGTGTTGCATATTTGGAATGTTTGAAATGCAGTCATGTTGGAGTAGGAATTGCTTGTTGTGGCAGTAATTTTTGTGGCTGGGTCGTCACCTGCACTAGCAGCAGGCATTGTGAAAGTGGCTACAGCTGCGCCGTCACTATCTGTTGCTCCTGGCATATTTGATACATAGATGGTTGAGCTGTAAGGAGCTTCTTGTGGCGCCGGTGCCACATTTGTTATCACCACATTAAGCGGCATAGGTTCTGCTAGCTGTTGTGTCGATGTCTCGTTGTTCGTCGATACTGGCAAAGGTATGATAGCGCCTTTTGTAGCCAGTGTGGATTCTTGAGCTACCATTTGAGGCAAAGCAATGCCAGAATCTGATGTTATTTGCAATTTATTGCTGCTGTCCACAGTCTGTATGGTAAAGTTCATGCGCATTGTTGATGACGATGACGACGTATGGCTCGTGTTTGCTGGACTATCTAAATTGATGGCTTGGGGCAGTGGCATCAATGGGATGCCTTTCGATTGCGGATTCGTAGCAATCGAGAGGTATTGATCTGGTTGTACTGATTGATGCGTATCTACCAGCTCACCAATATCATCTAGCGTATCATTACTTGACTCCTGATTATTATTACTGTCCTCCACAATCACACAATCTTCATCAGAATCATAGACATAATTTTCGGGTTCTAGCTGCTGCGTCTTTTTCAATTCATATTCTTCCAACAGCTGCTGCTGCAAATATTCCGTATTCGGATCACCTAATATTTGATAATGAATCTGTTTATTAATTTGCAGTATCCAAAAGGCAGTGGTACGCTGTCTGCCGGCAGTTAATATCTGATGTTGTTGTTGGAAAACTTCACGCAGCATCATTTGGCCGTCTACGCTCTGCAGCAATATAAGCAACGGTGGAAGCATATTGAACTTTAGCGGCCCAAAGTATATATTGCGCTTGGACGAGGGGGTAACGAAGGCATCGTAGGGTGCATTTTGAAAAAATTGAAGCTTGACATTCTTTTTGCGCAGCCGCGAAAACGCCATTACTTTCTGAATACGATCCAGCGAAACCAAATCGCGAAAGTCGGGCACAAATATGTGCGAAAAATCGTTGTAGAGATCCAGCACTAGCCAACGATGATCTTCTTGATGCACCTGCGGTAGCTGGATCTCTTCGATGTCGGCAAGTGTTACTTTGCGGAACTCAATGTTGGACTTCATATTGAGAAATTCTTCGCGGGCAGTTAGAGTTCGCAGTAAGTTGGAGCTAGAAGCATGTTGTTTTTGTTGGGTTTGCACGGGTGATGCTTGTAATGGCGGGATGATTTCGTTGGTTGGTAATGTTTGTTTTTGTGCGGCTATGACGGTGCTGGACACGTTACAAGCCGCCACTGGGGCTTGTGTTACCGGTGTCTTAGATTTAATACGTCGCGCCACCACTGGACGATTCTGTAGATACTCTGATTCTGATTGTGCAGCTTCTTTTTCGATTTTTTCCCGTTGCTGTTGCTGCAACTCGAGCTTACGTTGATGTTCTTTGACACGTTGTTTGACCAACAGTGAACACAACACGTTTATTTTGCGCGTCAACAGCGGATGTGTGTGTGGCGTTGGTTTAGCACAGGCTTTCGTACTATCCGGATGCAGAAAACCTTTAACTAGCCAATATTTGCTACGTCCCTGCATAACAATTGCTAGCTTACGTGTTCTCTCGCTGCGACAACGTTCCAGCAACATGCGTCCAACCAAGGGCAGTTGTTTGCTCTGCAAAGCTGCAATATTAACCACACCCACAGCACCAAAAATCATGGGCATTAAATTGGTTATGGTTGCCGCAAAGAAAGGACGCTGCTGCGGATCGCTCAGCTGCACCTCCCAAATGTACACGTAGCCTTCGAGAAATGCATCTAGGAAATTCGACCATTTGATGATGCAGAGAATTTCCTCATTGGGCGGTGGAATCACTTTGCTCTCGCGCTTTAAGGCCATGTCGATGTCTTGCATCTTTTTGCTAACCAAGTTGTTCATATTTTTAATGACCACATTGTAGAATTCTTTGAAGTTATCTGTGCTTACGGCACCTTCCATAAGACCGAGATCGGCAGCAGTTTGACTCTCAGAACCTTGCGTGGCAGCGCAAACGTCAGCGGCAGAAGGCAATTGATTACTCTGCACTTCAGCAGAAGCAACAGTGGCAGCATCAGCTGCAGAGGAATTAAATGCTTGTTGGTTAAGTGAATAATAGTTGGATATTTTTGGCATTTGAATGCTATTGCTGCTGCTTTGTGCATTCTCTTGGTTTTGTACTTTTGTAGTGAAGTCGACAGCGAGTCTGGGTTTCTTGCTGTTATCTATTGGCGCTACTTCGTGGGTCGCACTGGCTTTAGCAGCTAACATTTCAGTTCTGAGCCGTTTGCGTCGTTCACGTCGACGTTGCGACTTGGTTGATTGCTCCGAAATGAGCAAAGATTGTGTTGAGTTATCATCAATAATCTGCACATCGTTGTCAACAATTTGAATATCTGGAGTTTGACTTTTCGAAACCGGAGGAGTTTGGGGCATCTCTCTGATTGAAGAAACTTTCATTGGAATTGTCTCCGATTTTATTTGCTGCACTTTTTCTTTGCCGACCACCGCCTTTAACGTCTTATCCAATTCATGTTTGTGATAGTAGACAGAGCGAAGAATGTGCTCGTTAAGTATCAGTTGAGTCTTAGAGTTTTCATTAGTTCTAATGTACTCTTGCACCTCCTCTAAACGCCTGCGATTACGACGTAAATATACTTTCATGGGCACAACAACAACGCGTCGGCACCAGTTCAATTTGGTATTTATATAATCGCGAATTATTGTAGCCTCCATTGGTCGACCACGACGCTCAATCTTTTGTGGACGTCCGCGTTTTGGTATGATGGCTTTCGTATGTGGTCTGTAGCTCTCACCAAACCTGCCATTATCATCATCCTCCTCCTCCACCTCCTCCTCCTCCTCCTCCTCCTCCTCCTCCTCTTCCTCCTCCTCATCACCATCATCATTTGAAGACATCTGCTCTTCGTTGTCTGTGTCTAGAATTTCGATTCCATTATCGTGATCTGTTATTATGCGCACAGATTCCGAAGAGTCCTCAATTAAATTCAAAACATTTATTTTTGCATTAGCCGCCGCAGGTGTAACTTCTTGTTCCATCGTTTCAAATGAATAACGCGCCTTTGAAGTAGTAGCTACATAATCCGCATCGCGAGTATTAGGCGCTTCTATTGTAACATGGATGTCTTCCTTTTCAATAACGAGTGGTTTGCCATCAACAGCGCGACCACCGCAATAGCATTTATATAATTCGTGTACCATGCACCACACAGCCACGTTCTTCATATCCTGTAGCGGCGTCAATATCACTGAGCAATGTTTGAGCTCGTTCAATATAATGTCCTTTATGTAGATTGGTTCACGCAGCTCTGTAGTTAGCTCTGTGTAAGCGCTATTAGCATAAGGAGAAGTAAGTTCTTCGCCGGATGCGCTACAAGTTGTCTCAAAGGAAACCATGGCGCCTGTGTTATTTGGCTGTGCAGCGTTGTTGGTGGAACCGTGAAAGTCATCATCGGCATCAGTGAAATCATCATAACGCTTCGGTGCTTTAGTGCAGCGTCGCTTCTTGTCGTATTGCGACTCGTTGATGAGCAGCGTTTCATTGCCAGTGAGTACGATGGTAGAAGTGAATTCTTTTTCCATGCGTGCCAAGCGTGCGGTAGCTTTGCGGCGCAACAAGAAGGCATCTTCGGTGGTTATGGAACGCCCCTAAAAATACAAAGTATCCAAAGAAAATAATCAAAACTATTACACAATGATAACTGCTCTTACGTCTGTTTCCAAGCGCATGATATGTGAATTGTTGGGCATCTTGCAGTTGCATTCAATGACACATTTGGATTTGCCACAATGTTGCCTCATGGGATAATCATCAGTCAGACTGGAACAAATACAGCCGAGGGCACAATGTTCCTTAAAGCAGGGTTTGGCCTCTAAAAGAAGATTCAAAGTTAGGGAATAGATCTCTCGCACTTTTTTTCCTGATCAAAGTTCCTTAGTGATTAAGACTTGAGAATGGATAAAAAAATGTTGCGATACGCAAAAATTAGATTTTTTGCTATATTTGCGGCATAACATCCATTCTATTGAAGTGACGTCATTACAATGCATTAGAATACATACTGTAGATAAAGTTCAACATGAAGACCTGCAAAAATTTTCGAAAAGTAGGGTATAGTAGGGCAGTTGAACCGGTATGGGTTAAGAGAATACCGAAGAGTTAAGTGTTTGGAACCAAAAGATGCGAAATGCATTGATGAAAATTGGTGTAGAACATTTAAATATCGTATCTTGAATAGTTTTTTTTTTATTAAAAATGAAAATTTTTAAAAAAATTAAATTTTCCTATAAAAATATACATTTCCGGAACCAGATGTCTCAGATAGTAAAATAGTATACCATAATGTTTGTATTAAAATTATCTACAGTATTTTAATGCATTTTAATGACGCCACTTTAATAGAATGGACACTATGCCGCAAGAATAGCAAAAAAATCGCTTTTTTTGGTTTACAAAAGGTCATCGAGGTGGGCCGGTATATGTTAAAAAACAAAAAATCCGAAATTTTTTTCATCTATTGGCAAGCTTTTATCGCTAATCAAACTGAATCAGTTTCTATCAAAGTAACACCGTATTCAAAGTCATGTGTTAAACAAAAATTTCAACTCCATATTGAGCTTTTTTAAATGATTTACCCTTTTCGTGCTTGGTACCGGCATCTATGATAGTAGCATTCAAACGTCGCAATTCCAATCTTAAAAAAGGAAAATTTCATCAAAATTATTCTAAAACTCTTCAAAAACAAGCTTACAGCAAACGACTCTGCTTCCTGTTATGCTGTGGCATACTGACAATGCCACCCTTGCCATCGGTGGTTTTATCTGCCACCACCCCAAGCTCTTTCTTCTGCGTTGTCTTAGCTGCGTTGTCTAAAGTTTGCGCTTTTTCATAGTCAACACTATGCGGATCATCTTTGATGAATGAATTCTCACTGCAACTGATGGCCACACTGGTTATCATATCGCTCACTACGTCGGCACATTCTTGAAGCAGCGTATCGGTTGGGTCAATGCCAGCACGAAAACTTAAATCTGCCACAGTGTTGGAGGTATTACGCGATTCCTCAAATGAGCGATCAAGTTGCTCGGAACGATCCACAACACGACGTACAAGAATGTGATTGCGGTCGTTAAGGTAGGGAATGGCAAAGGTGAAAGATTTGTGACGTCCATTGCCCGCCGCAGCATTGGCAGCAGCTGCCGCCTGCTCGGCTTCTTTAACTGTGCGTGGCAATTGATGTTGCAGTGTGGATACGCTGAATTCAGCCCACTCACGCGATATGTCATGGTGTGGCAGTATGTATTGCAAGTAGCGCTTGGCCACTTCATGCAGCGGTCGCGAAAGTTGCGGAAACACTTCTAGTTCAACGGTGGGCATACGCACAACCGCCATGCTACCACCAGCTAGTAGTAGCGCAGCTGTCTCATCGTCGAGTGGTTTCTGAAACGGCTTTTGCGATAGCGGACAAGGCGGGAAGACTGGACGAAATGGATTCTTGTTTAACTTGGCTTTGTTGGCTTGAGTTTTGATGGCTTTAAAATCACGCCATGCAAGCAGATCAAAGCAGTTGTTGGGACAGGTATGCATGATTGCCTTCGCACTCTTGGGTAAGCGACTTACATGAGGCATCTTAAATTTGTCCTCATTATTGCCGCGTGCACCTGTCAATTTGATTAACTCCGCGCTGCCATCTACTTGCAGCATTTGATAGAAGTATTTATTATAGTCGGTGACTACAAAAGAAGCCGCCTGCCAACCTTGGCGCGTGAATGGCATATTGGCGCCTGGAGCTTGCAGCATTTGTAGAGATGCATTTTTAACTTTTTGCTGCCGTATTTTGCGCTGTAGCTCGCGATAGATAGTCGCCTCGTTGTTAATGATGGATAATCTGTGATTTTTAGAGGATTTTTGCAAAAACTGACGTCGCTCCGCTACTGTGCGCAACCGTTGGAGACTCTCTGGCACAGCAGGCATTGACATATTGGGCGGAATGGCTGTGGGCGTTACAAGACCATCGAAGTTGGCCTGGCGATGTATGCGCCGAAAACCGTCCTGAGCTTCGTCCTTGTTTTCGCTGCTTTCGAGTAAATTATCACGCAGGTAAGTATTTAATAACTCTGAAACAAAGGCAGAACTGGCAGTGTTTTTTCTAGACAATGGAGGTCGTTCAGTCTCTTCGAAGCCCAGAAATTCTTCACTTGAGTCGGTTAATTCAGCAGCCTCCGTGACACGGCAACTCGGCTGTTGATCCTTTAGTGGCGAAGTGTCTGAATAGCTACAACTTTTCTTTGTTCCTTCTACTTCTACGGACTTTTTTTGCACGCATACCTTACTCATGAGCATGTCGAGAAAGCTGCTGCTGTTGCGCTTGCTCAACTGTAACGTTGCATTGTTACCACCACCACTACCACCATTATCATCCATATCAGTCGGATGTGGATCACAGCTGTGATCTCTGTCGCCTTCCTCAGTCTTTTCATCGATATCTTTATTTTTTACTGATTTTTGCAGAAGATTGTCTAGAAAGCCATTCGTAGGCATCGCAATAATTTGTTTCTCGGGCGTTTTTTCACAGATTTCCTGTTCACTTTGACTTTCGGCTCCAGTATTTGTCAGCAAGTTTGATGATTCACACTGTGCCACTTTTACAACAGAAGCTTCTTCGCTATTGACACTACACTCAACTGGTTTTTCTGTGTCTGCGTCGACTTTTTTATTTGCGCCAAGCGACGCCTCTGGTTGAGTCTCTGTTGATTCCTGTAATTGTGTTGTATCCGTGTTACCATCGATAAATTTAGCAATTCGCTTGTCACTTCGCAGCAACTCCAGCTGTTTTTTCAACTCTTTGCTAATTTCTTCGGGAGCCATGTTTGGCGCTGGTATTTCTGCCGATTCGGTGTTTGCCACATCTTCATCATCTTCGACATATTCCTGATTGCCAATCCTACTTTTCAAATTAAAAACCATGCGTTTCGACCACTGTTGCACATTGCGTTTGAGTTTCTTCATCATTTTACGACGCGCTGGATCAAATAGAAACCGTCGCAGATGATGATAGTCGAGAACAACTCTCTGGCCACCACTGCCACCGCTGCATCGCTTGCGAATGGTTTGAATTTTGATAACTATGTGTGGTCTCATGGCAAACAATACGAATCGACGTATATTGGCCATGTTCGCTTTAAGAAACTCCACAGATACCTTGTATTTGCGTTGCGCACGCCGAAAGATGCGCATGCTTTTGGCAGATAGCTTCATCTTTGTTGAGAAGATGTTCAACCAGTAGAGTTAATTACTGAAAATATAAAAAATAAATCGGGAGATGAGTTTTTCTTTCCATTTAAAAATGAACACAAGCTCTGTCAATTCATAGCTTCACTGGAAGAACCGCTTTACAAAAATTTCCAACAGAGGTTATACCTCTCCCGAATAAACATCTAGAGCAGTTAAATGTATTATTAATCCTACAAATATTTCTTCCAAACATATATACCTCCTTTCAGTCAGACTTTTGGGACATCCCCTACAAAAAACTCAATAAATTCTATGAAACTATGAAAATCGCCGAAAACAGTTCATAGTTGTTATTACTCCTGAGGTGATTCTTAGAAGAGTGAAATGTTTAAGATGGAACTATTATGTGCCATCCTCAACATTTATTTTAAAACACCTCATTGTTTCTCTCATGTTTTAGCATTTTTCGAGCAAAATTGCATTTTTTATTTACCGCTCATATTTCGGATCATAGATCACCAGTCCAATTTTTTTTTTCCTTATTTGTGTATTCCTTTTTACAATAAATACTAAAAAATTTACGCTAGCTTTCGTTCTTAGCGTACGTATATTAAATCTTTAAAGACGGGACAATTTTTTCACTCATGGTCTATCTTTTACCTAATTTTGATTTTGACTAATTTTTAGGTGATACCGTTAGCTATACGACATCCGACTTAGTGATTCAATAAGGCATCGTCGTCCTTATTGGGTTAATAAAATAAAAATATATACATAGTGAAATGGTATGAAAATTTATATTTATTAATAGCTTTTGATTTGTTATGGTAAAATTATTTTGGAAGCTGTATTATTTAAAAAAAAAAATAAAAACAATTTGAAAAAAATTAATTTTCGTTAAAAAATCCAGGTATATGTAAATGATGGAATGTTAAAAACTGTTTAAGTTTTGTGTAAAAAATAACAAATTTTTACAAAAAAATTATATTTCATATGAAAGAGTGTGAGAAATTAAAATTTAAAAAAAAATTAAACAAAAACAACTTTTGACCTATTTTTTGAGCAAGCACTGAATATTTTAGAGGTTTTTTGAAAACAATATATAACATTGAATTGGTCGTTACCTCACCATAAATATATTTCCATATTTCTATAGTAATTTAATTGAACTTTCAGTCAAAGAAAATTTGAGGAAAATCGATTCGATCCCTGCAAAGATTTGGAAAACGATTGGAAGAGAAGTTTATTTTGCAAAGCACATCCGATTCGCCTAAGGGTTCTTTGGAAGATAGATCGCTTTTCGATCACCCAAGCGATAATTGCGCTATTCAAGGTAAATTTTCAAAATCTTCCTTCCTTTATTCCGGCGATCGTTGCAAGATGGATCGCTTATCGATAGCCCAAGCGAGGCATGCGCGATTCAAGAAAAATCTTCAAAACCTTCCTTAGCTCATTCCGACGATCGCTGGAAGAGGGCTTTTTTAAAAATTTTCAAAATCGATCTTTGAAATCATATTTCAGCAGACTATTCTATATACTTCTCCACTAAAAATAATCATCGACCAATTTTAAAAAAATAGTTTTTGTGTTGAATTGCTGTTTGGTAACTAAAAAAAAAAAATTCATATCAGTACGGTTTGCGATGGTCGATCTTTTTGCTGACCGATTTGGCAAAAAATATCCCCTATAAAACAACTTGTAACGTTGAAAAAAGACGCTATGTAACAAATCGCTGAGTAACCCTTAAAGCAATGCGTTTGCCAATCTTTTCGGTGAGTCGCTTAAGACCCCTTTTGAATCGCGAAGGACTTCTCTAGTCCTAGGAAAAATGTCTATGATGAAAAATCAAAATATATTGCATAAAACTCAATATTTCTTAGGAAGACCCTTAGTCTTAACTACTGCATCTCATCTTCTTGGTAAACTTTCTACCAAATCCTCACAACGGTACTTTGGAATAATATACCACTTTGGATTTTCGTTCATAAATCTAGCAAATTTTTGGGTTTTACTGTTAGTATTTGCTGCTCGACATCACTCCACAGATTCTCTACCGGGTTGAGGTCCGGTGATTGTGCTGGCCACTTCAAAATATTAACATGATTGCCTTCCAAGCAACGCTTAGTTGTGCGAGCAGTACGCTTTGGATCATTATCCTGCATAAAACGCCATTAAAGCCTCTTAAGTGAAGCTCTATGTATCTAATCGCCCTCTCTTGCTGTTTTTGTTCGCGCTCTAGGTCGCTGTTTTACATTTTTAATGCTCCCATACTGCTCTACATTTCATAATGCGTTATATAATAACTTTCTGGAACATATAAGAAGCAGAGCAGTAGGCTTGAGTAGTTCAAGAACGAACTAATTCAATTGAACGATTCCCACTCATGAACTATATGAATAGTTCAATGTTTCTCGTTATTTTAGTTCATTTTAGTTTAATTGATGTTGCAGCGAGTACGAACAAAACGAACGAGAAGAACGAAAAAGATAGTTTTAGTTCGTACTAAATTCACCAAGCTATGGTTTGAGTCCTTGGTTTGAAACACTTTTTGTGTCTGCATTAATAGAAATAATGGAGTTGATTGATGGCTGTCAAATTTGCAGATTTCTATCCGTCGTGCTCCGAATGGAGGGATTTGAAAAGTTTTGATTTTCCGAAAAATGGCGGATGTTGACGTACAAAATAGCTAATTTTTAGAGAATACTTTTGAAATATCTTTCTTTTGGAAAATGGAAAAACATTTTTTTTTGTGTACAAAATTCTAACCCAGAATTCTAAACAAACATTTTTTGTTGAATGTTTACGAATTAAACTCAATGTACCGTTAGTTGGTTTCTTAGTTTAGTACAGGTTATAATGTAAACTGTAATAATTTCTTATTTTATTTTGGTTGATTAAACTTTACTGGTAAGATATACTAACTGCATCTTTATGTGTAACGAAACGAAGGTTGATGTAGGTAGATGTTTCCACGCATTTAGTTTTATAAACACACAAAATCTCGAATTTCTGACATGACCCTAGCCAAAGTTATGACAAAAAAACAAAAGACCTCGTCATATAACTTATAAAGCGATTGAAAACTTCGAAACAAGATGACTATAATAGCCACATGCTGGCAGACGGATCTGTCAAAATAAAAGCGAGCCCTTGTAAATATATGAGCATACTCATCATTGGAATTGCCACAGTTTCGTTAAGTTTCGTTGACTTTAATTAGCTTTTTGTTGAGTGATTGAAATCGCTCGCATCATAGGCAAATGTCAAACAATTGTTTATTTGAATATATTAAAAGCCAAACGTCAAAAGGCTCAACCGAAATAGACGATTTGCTCCGTAACGAATAAAAACGTTAATGTTCGGTTAAATACATTTTAATGTAGTCACCCAAAATGAACAAACGTAACTGAACGAAACTAAACGCAACATTTTAACAAGACGTATTATTCCATAAGGTTGCAAACAGAGTGAGCGCCGAAGCAGACAGGCGCAGGAAAATATGTGAACAAACGAGATAAAAGTTAGCTTGGCTTTATTTCTCTCTCGTTTCTTCGCAGGTTACTGCCTGCGCATGTCTGCCTGCTTCGGCGTTTATTCTGCGGGCAGCCTAAGAACCGAACTGCTAACGTAACGACAACAGCTGTGCAGAGTGCGTTTTTATTTTCATCAATTTGTTTCAATTTCACCATTACTTCATCTTTTACAAATTATTAAAAATTAAAAAATTCACAAATTAAAATAATAACACTCTATTGCCAATTGATCAGCTGATTCAGACGAGTTGAGCAACTCGTTTCGGGCTTGTTTGAGACACTCAATAATTGCAGCAATACTGCAACACTGTTACTCATAAGCTATTTAGGGACTTTCGTAATAGCTTTTTTTTATAAATTTAGTGATTGATAACTTGTTAATTACATATGAAAAAAAAGAAAACAAAGGTTTTTGCGCAAAAGAAAGTTGTTTTTGACCAACATTTTAAAGAGGGCAACAGTGACGAAAACTGAAAAGTTTTTTGAATTCTTCGCTGTAAAATTTAATAAATGGAATATAAATTAATATCTGTATATCAATATGATAAAAAATTACCATTTAATATAAAAAATAGCAATCAATACTAATTTCGCTTACTTTCTTCTTCCATAGCTTTCGCACAGTATAAATATTCATGTTGCCGGGTTCTTGCATTTTGCGCTCGCCAAACTCTCTTCTTCCATAACTTTCGCGCAGTATAAATATTCATGATGCCGGGTTCTTGCATTTTGCGCTCGCCAAATGTCAAATTTCTACTCGCTAGAATGTTTGACTTTTGCAATATTTGCAGGTTTTTGTATCGGACGTGATACTTTGATATGTTGCGCAGTATTGAGACTCGTTATTGAGACTCGAGACTGTTATTGAGACAGTTATTGAGACTCGAACAATCCCTTCATTTTGGGTTAAATCCGTAAACATCCTTAACGAGTGCGTTCGTCAAGTTGCTATCGTCTCGTTTCGTCTATTTGGTTAGGCCTAAGGAGTGCGCTTGTTTATTTTAGTTCTTAATGAATATTATTTTGCATATTTATTTTGAAAAAATATCGCAAATATGCACAAATAAATACAAACTATTTTGTGGCACTTCTCAAAGTCAGTATGAGGCAAATTTTTATTTTGGCAACAGCCTGCTGGTTAGTTTTTGGCATTAGCGTATGCCAGCATGCGGCTTTTATAGTCAGGCCTTTAAGCTATTATCGCTTATAAACACAGAAATATCTTTCATGTAAAAAATAAATAAATATTATTTTAATGTGTGGCCAATAAAAAATTCTAAACAAGACCATTTCTTGTACGTCCCAACTCGTGCTAAGATGTAAAAAATTTTAAATTAGAGCTTCTAACACAGCGTGTGCTAAATTCGTGAACAGCACCGTTTTTCAAGTCCTAATAATATTTGTATCTTGTTTTACATGAATTGAATTTTTACTTTTCGTAACTTTATTTAAGTTTTATGTTTTTTTTTTAATTTTTTTTTTTTGTATTCATGTATTTTAACATTTTCGTTACATAGTCATATACTTTTTGGTGTTTTGCTTTTTAATGTTCCGATTTTTTAATATTTTTATATATGCATGTTTTTTGTAATTTTTTACTTCATGTTTATTTATTAATATTTTTATTTATTAATATTTTTATTTATTTTATTTTTTATTTAATTTTTAATTTTTTATTTTATTTTTTATATTTTTTATTTCTTTTTGTATTTTTTTATTGTATTTTTATTTTTTTATTTTATGCATGTTTTATTTTTTTTGTGTATTTTTTTGTTTTTTTTTTGTATTTTTTTTAATTTGTGCTTTTTTTATTTTTTAATTTATTCTATTGCTTTGGATTTATTTATTTATTTTTATTTATCGTTACTTTTAATTTTATTACTTTATGTACATATTTTCAATATTTTTTTTTTGTGTTAAGAACTTATGTATATTATATATTTTAAAAAAAATATGTTTTAAAATTTGTTTTTTGACTTCAATTTTCTAAAATAACTTGACCACATAAAGGCAAATTGGCTACTTTGCTCTAACCTCACTTTTTGCACACCCCTACTATCACAAATATACTGCATTACGCACGCACATTGTCACATTTAAAATTTACCGTCATGATCAACTCATCTCATATATACTTCTCAGTTCGTACCACTAACGGAAGAAGGTATACATACAAAATACGTACAAACTGAACACACCCACAGAATACAACAACAGCAATAACAACTTTAAGTTCAATTTCTTCAATAATAATTTTCCTATGAAAATTTTAAACAAATTTTTCCATTATATAACTGCATATGTTAAAGCAATACTGAACGCTGCGAACGAAAGGAAATAATTTATTTAGGTAATTGAAGGAAAGCTTACTATATGCGCCACAACTTCGTTTTCACGAAGGTTCTTTCAGCAGAGTACCCACAGCGAAACGACCAGCCGCAGCACAATCACAGCAACCAAACTGCGTTGGTGACAATGGTTCCGAATGCCGCCGTCGTCGACCAAAGAAATCAATTTGAGGAAAAACTCACTTTCCTTGCCTTTGCAACACTTTCATTTCATAGAAACTACAGCCATTGCCAGCTCATCTGCCCATTTAACCGTTAAATGTTATAACTTTACTGATTTTATTATTGTTTAATGCTTTAAAAACTATTTTCTTTGTAGCCGATAAAAGTTCTGCGCCGCGTGTGATCGTCGTTTTAGTTTGCTTTGCTTCAACTTCACGCGTTTTCTGCACTTTTTGGTTTGTGTTTCGATTCAGTTTCAACTTCAGTTCCGTTTCACTATGTATCTTTATGAAAAATTTGACAAGCAAGCGTGGTTTTTTTTTTTGTTGTTCTTGTTATTGTTCACGACTTCAACCAACTGATTGCGTCCGCGCCATGAGTGTGTATCTTTCAAAATAAAATGGAGCAGCTTGGTGTACAAATTGTAAACAAATCATACGCGAAAAAAAATACCTGTGCGGCGGAACAAACAGAATCGAGTCGGTAAAGCTTATCATAAAAATAGTGGGAAATTATTTTGTGGGTGCCTGTGATAGATAAATATCTAAACTGTCTATTTGACAGCTAATAAATTTGTATTTTTTTAAGGTTAGGTTCTAGTAGAAGAATTTCTCAAATAAATTAGAATTTTGCAAATTAGGTGGTCTTTTGGATAATCTTTGGTTAATCTTGTAATTTTAATAATTAAGCTCTAACACGTGAGCTTAGTTAAAGCGATTTCTTCGAGTTTTAGCGATGAAGCCTTCAGACGATGTAGAATAGGGCATGGCAAGGATCTAGTCATAGGAGTAACGCAGGTTAGCTTAGTTTTTGAAAGCTATTGTTGGGTAGTTATATATGAGGCATTAAGCTCAAATATAATTTTTAGAAAAAAATACTTTTTTTTAATTTTAAAAATCAATACAGAATTTATATACAGGCAAATTTGGATGTAAAGAGCCCCCGAACAAGGGAACAGCTCGAAATAGTGAACACTTTAGTAACTGCCATTTCAAAGAATCAGAAGCAAAAAATAAAAACAAAAAGTTTTAAGATTTAAGCCAAAACATAAAGTTTTTAGGAAAAAAAACTCAATCTCGAAAATGCGAACAGTCTGGATACAATGAACAGGCTTTGCAAAAATTAATTCACTATACCCAGGTTCGATCGTGAACGGACCACGAGAGTCTACCAGTAGCTCGTTCCTGTAACTCGTAGCGATCGTAGTTACCGACTCATATTACCAATTTGACGTCACTCTGATGTCACTCTCACCTGCAAAGTTTCTGTACGAATCTGTAGCTCGTTCCTGTAACTCGTAGCGATCGTAGTTACCGACTCATATTACCGATTTGACGTCACTCTGATGTCACTCTCACCTGCAATGTTTCTGTACGTATCTGAATCGATTTCTGTTCGATTCGTCCGTTCCAAATCGATAAGTTATCACATGATCCGATTTCATTTCAATGGAACCTTTTAAAAAAGTGTTTCTGTACGTAAAGTGAATCGATAACAATGGCCGCATTCAGCGCAGACAACTGTTGTGAACTGTAATGGTAGCGCTTCCTTAGTTCACGATGTTTTTCTCTGTGTTGCTACTCTACACGTCAGAAGTTAGATTCAATTTAATTTTTATGTAAATTTAATTCAATTGCAAAGGTTTCTCACTTACATTTCCTGCGTTCTTTCTGCGTTTATTAATTTAACAGCGTCAGTAACAGCATCTGGCAGTTAAGCAAACAGTTGTGTTCATGTAGCATAGAATTTGTTTCCTCGATTAAAAGGCGTTCGCTACTTTATCAGTTTTAGTTAGCGCTACAATATGTACCATTCAGCGAAATTTTACACAACAGTTGCCAACTGTTGTCTGCGCTGAATGCGGCCAATGTGTTACTTTTCTTACTGGCAAGTGAGAATTCTACCGATTTATCAAATATCAGCAATGTTGTATATTATTAAGTTATAAGTACTCGAAATATACCTTTAAAAATGGTTACTTTCATATAAGTCGAACTTTTTTCTGATTAAAATATTTTGTTATTCTTAAAAAAGTTTTAGTTTTTAAGGTAATGCAATTTATAAATAAATCCTATTTATATAAATGTTAAAAATTTTAGCTAAACAGTATATGTTTGAGCTATGAGAAAGTACCTGGTTGCATATATTTGCTAAGTTTTTGCAGCACAATACTAAGTGTAAAATTATTTACATTCATAATCGTTGATTATTTCCGCAACCATTAATACACATCATAAGAACATAATTCATTTTCTTAAACTGCAAATATTCACTTTTTATTAACAAGACAAGCACCTATTTATTTTAAAGTTTTAGCGCAACTAAAATAATATATTCGAGTAAACAGCTGCTTGTCATTTGACTCAATTTCGCAACTTTTCTTCTCGATTTGTGTTCTTTTACATCACGGTCCGAGTTTTTACCGATCTAAACGTACAGAAACATTAGTTGTCATTAAATCGGTAACTAAGGATCGATAACGGCTGACGTCACACAAATCGGTAGCTTGCCGATTTTGTTACAGGAACGAGCTACTGAACCGATTTCTGCGAGAGAATTCTAGCGATTTATCTAACGTCAGTTATGTTGCGTATTATTAATTTATAAGTATTTAAATTGAATTTTTTACTGATTGAAATATTTCGCTTTTATTATAAAACGTTTCAATTTTCAAGGTAATGCAGAATTAATGCCCATTTACATAACAGTAATACATTTTAGCAAAACAATAAATGTTGGAGTTATGAAAAAGTACCCGGTTGCATATATTTGTAAGTTTTCGTTGCATAGCACTAAGTGTCAAATTATTTACATTCATAATTATTGATTCTTCCGCAAACATTTCTACACATCATTATAACATAATTCATTTTCTTAAACTGCAAATATTCGCTTTTTGATATCAAGAGAAGCACCTATTATCAAGGTTTAGTGCACATAAAATAATATATTCTAGTAAACAGCTGTTTGACATTTCACTCAATTTCACAACGTTTCTTCTCGATTTATGTTCTTTTTCATCACGGTCGGAATTTTTACCGATTTGAACGTACAGAAACATTAGTTGTCACGAAATCGGTAACTAGGGATCCATAACGCCTGTCGTCAAACAAATCGGTAACTTGCCGATTTTGTTGCAGGAAGAAGCTACAGTAGCTCGTTTTTTAACTTGTAACGATCGAAATTACCGATTTGACGTCACTCTGACGTTATTGTCACCTACACTGTTAGTGTCATAATCTGTAGCTCGTTCTTGTAACTCGTAACGATCGAAGTTACCGACCCATGTTACCGATTTGACGTCACTCTGACGTAATTCTCACCTGCACTGTTTGTGTAATAATATGAATCGATTTCTGTTCTATTCGTTTGTTCCAAATCGATAAGTTGTCAAATGTTCCGATTTCACTTCAATAGAATATTTAAGAAAAGTGTTTGTGTAAGAAAAGTAAATCGATAAACTTTATATTTTTCACTCTGCGGCAAGTGAGAATTCTACCGATCTGTATAAATGACACTTATGTTGTTGTGTAGATATTAAATCAAGTACTCGCAATTAATATTCTAAAACGGGTACTTTCGTTTAAGTTACATTTTTTTATTGCAATACTCTGATTATAATACTGTTTTTGCTTTAAAACGTTTTAACTTTCAAGGTAATGCGATATAAAAAGAATGCCCATTTACATAAAAGAAGGAAATTTAAGAAACAAAATATTTGTTAGAGCAATGCAAGAGAACCCGGTTGCAAATTTTTGCTAAGTTTATATTACATATCACTTATTGTCAAACTATTTACATTCATAATAATTGATTATTTCCGCAAACATTATAACACATATAAATAATCAAATAATCACTTTTTAATAACAAAACCATCAGCTTTTTATTATAAAATTTTAGCGCACATAAAATAAAATAAATGCTAGTAGACAGCTGCTTGCCATTTAACTCAATTTCGCAACATTTCTTCTCGATTCGTGTTCCTTTTTCATAACGGACCGAATTTTTACTGATTTCAACGTACACAAAAAGCTCGTTCTTTTAACTCGTAACGATCGAAATTACCGATTTGACTACGTCACTATGACATCGTTCCAAATCGATAAGCTGTCACATGTTTTGATTTCACTTCAATGGCGTCTATGGAAAAAGTGTTTCCGTGAGAAAAGTGAATCGATAAAAAGTCATGCTTTTCTTACTGACTCTGCGGCAAGTGAGAACACCACCGATTTTTTTGTTATTTGTTGTGTGCGAGATGGAGATAATTATAAAGTTGAAGCCGGATTTGAAATAATATTTCATTTAAGTTGATTTTTGGTTTTGTTATTTTTAATATTTTTATATGAACAAAAATTAAGCTGTGGCTTCGACTCCGGTATATTAAGACATTATATACTTCAATGATAGCCAAGTGGAAGTACTGGAGGTTGATTTTGTTCCAACAGATATGAATTTACCACACCAACCAACCAACAAACGCCAGAAACGCAAATTAGAGCTCGCAAGCCTTCCTCCTAAGTTGTTTGGGGAAACTAAAAAAGTCTGTTGAGTAAAGCAAGCCCAAGTATGGGTGCTGTTAACAGAATCATAAAATTAATTGAAAAAATAAAAATTAAAGTAACACTTATTACAGGTTTCTAAATTTAAATTAAACGTAATACATTTCAAATTAAATTTTTTAAAAATCAAAGTTTCTATTTTTCAAGTTCAACATTTTCTGGTTAAAAAAAAAATTACAAATCAAAGTCAACTTTTTACAAATCAAATTCAGCTTTTTACTCTTTAAATTCAACTTTGGCAAGAAAATATTTAGTATAAATTGTTATTTCTACATGTTACCATAAAGTATATTTTTAGTTTTGTGAGTATATTTGTATGAATAAAAAATATATAAATATGTAACTGTGGCGTTTTACAATATCATCTTAAGTGTAAAAATTATGTATCGAGAAATATTGCTTCAAAGTTTTCAATCGCCATACAAGTTATATGAAAGTGAGTTTCGTTTTTGTGTCATAACTTTGGCTACGGTCATGCTAGAAACTCCAGATTTTGTGTGTTTATAGTGCTATATGCGTGGAACACATTTATATTAATAACTGAGATCTGTTTTAAGTCGACTTAAGATGTTATTATAAAACGCCACAGATTACTCAAACTAATTCAACACTATTAAAACGTTCATCACAGTTTCTAGCTTAATGTGTGTATAATTACAATTCTCCTGGCTTGCACTCTTAACATTTCTATATGGTGTCATGACCTATGGTTGTAAAGGTTTTGCCATAAAACGATTTTCAATTATCCTTGTGACTTGATGAACTGTACTGCTGACTATAGTCTTGCTGATGGGGCACACAAAGAAGGATTCAGTAGCGTAAAAGCTCTTGGCTGCACAGAGCCGAAGTGGGTTTGGAAGTTTGGAATAAACTTGCTTCTCTACCCCGTTCCCTTATAAGCACGCATCTTACCTAGAAGTTCAATTGCTGCATCTTTTGAGAACCTAAATAGTTGCATAAATCGCGCATCAGGAATGTTTAGTGGATCCGAGGAGTCGCTCAAGATTCGGCAACATATTTCTGCTGTCATGCCTTACTGCATGATACAAACATATACATGATACATTTACGCATGATACATTTTACTCATTTTGCTTGAAACAATAATCCATTAAATTATTGATTTCCTTAAAATTCTAACAATCACTTTTTATTACCTTTTTAACATAAAATATTAGCGCACATAAAATAGAAAAAATTTAATTAAACAGCTGTTTGCCATTTGGTTCAATTCCGCAACGTTTCTTCTCGACTTCTGTGCTTTTTTATCACGGACCAAATTTTTAACGATTTGAACGAACACAAACCATAGTTGCCAGTTTTGTGGAAATTGTAATTGCTGTGGGAAATTGTAATTGCTGTGGGATATGGGAATTCTTGTGGGATTTTTTTACTACACATTATTTTTGTTTCCTCATATGAATATGAATAAACAATACCGATTTAATGTTTTTTTTAACTTTTAGGTTTTAATATTATAAAGCGAAATTCGTGCAATCTGTTAATTTAGGGGTGGTTTTCACTACTTTTGGGGAGGATTTCTGGGTTAGCTCTTTTTAACATGCATATTTTGCGAAACCGAATACACACACGAAACAAATGAATACACACACAGAGAAGAAAATGAGAGCAAATACAAAATTTAAAATTGCGACCGTTTGATATAAAAACTTTAATTAGTTCCAACTGTTTGAACTTCGTTGTAGTGTGTTTTGGGTTTGTATGTAAACTGCGTTTTAAAGTGTTTGAGAACAAGTTATTATCAAATAATAAATTGTGTTTTATGATTTGTGGGATTTTAAAATAGCAAAGTTTTTAGTAAAAATATCCCACGTGAGAATTTTTTAATTGCTGTGGGAAAAAGAGAATTTGTGTGGAAATATAAACTGGCAACTATGACACAAACATCAGGGGCCAAATTACAGCATCCGTGATCAAGCAAAATTGTACAACATTGATAGGCACTTGTCTCGTTGTGCCCTTCGTAATTTTTCTCGATCACGGATCCTGTAATTCGGCCCCAGTTCTCACAAACTCGGTAACTATGGATCGATACAGTGTGACGTCACACAAATCGGTAACTTGTAGATTTTTTTACAGGAATGAGCTACAGGACTCAAAAGGCATAAGGTTTTTATCTCTACTTTCGAGTGCAGACTGTCTTCCGCAGTAGCCACCTATAGAGGGGTCAATATGGCGTCTAAGACCAAGTGACCTCCATTACTTTTTCTACTTATAAGGTTATAAAATAGCTCGCATCATTCCGTAGGGGTGCCACCCTTGGACCTATATTACTTTTTTACATGATTTTGTATGGGAGGAACATACAAAAGTTGACTGATCCCAACAAAAAATGGTCAGAAGGCGTATGAGAGTTATTGATGTGTATTTATATTTGTAAATATATTCGTTTTGACGAAACGATGGTTGTAGTTTTTTATCTGCCTGATAGGCGGCGCTGTAGTCGAGTTATTTCGTATTCTCAGTATATGTTATATGAAAATAGTTTTTGTGTTATTAATAAGGCAGGAAAAGCACGAGGTTTCCATTTAAAGCAATTTTGGTCTGTATCCAATTTACTTCGGAACCAGTTTATGGATTTCGATGCAGTTTTCATCATCCGGTAATGTTGTATTTCAGTTGTGTTTGTGGCTATGAAGAATTAATTTTGATAATGGGGCGTGGTATCTTCCACGCTACTCTCAATATTACTGCCAACGTATAGATGCTTAACTGATCTTATAATTGTAAACGGTAGTAAACACTATCAGACTTAAATCGCGCGTTTGAACAATAAATCTTGCCACCGTCCGTATAGTTAAGAATCTTAAAGATTTTAATAAAAAATATAGACCTAAAGTTATGAACGGCACTTGATTATAAGATAAGTAAAATCTGTATTAAAACAAATACAAATTTTGTACCAGCTTCAGTAAAATTAGTAAAATTTTGCAAAACTTTATCCGATTCGTGCTTAGAAATGTCGAAATTTCAGTTCAATATCTTTAAAACTGAGATAACGTAAAACGAAAAACAGTATTTCTGGCGAATTTTGTTAGATTTCTACATAGATTTTTTTTATCTTTTTAGAGGTTCCAAGGAAAAGACAACATTATTACAAAAACAAATACAAAAGGAATATGGCCAATTTCGAGTAGTTTTAAAAATTATTATTTTTTGTATTTTGTAAAATTTTACTTATTTACTTCAATTTATTGCAAAGCAATTATTGAATTGTAATTTTTATCAGAACTTTTTCATTTGCATTCTTCGAGAAATTTTTTTTTTAAAGATCAAAGAGCCAAGCATTGCGTCTTATGCCATGTTCACACTGAGAGCTAAATGCGCATTTACGAAATCCACATTTACGAACGGCCCTTTACTCGTTGTAGGAGTAACAGGGACAAATATAAATAGTAAATGCGCATTAAGCTCTCAATGTAAACATAGCAAAATACAAACAACATTTGGTCTTTTACCTCAAAAGGGATATATTATAATTATTAGAGGAAGAATTGATTGGAACCATATGTGAATTATCGACTATGCGGAACAAACGTGAAAGACAATTTGAATTGCTTATAATCGAGGCTAGTATAATGCCTTAACCTTGGCAAGCATTTCTAGCCTTCAGTTCTGTCTTCTGTCCTTTAATTCCACATTTTCCACAATTTAGTTGTGGATTTTTGTTTCAATAATATTTATGTAAGAAAGAAAAAATAACGAAAAAAACCATGCCCGAACCCGGATTCGTACCGGGGACCTCTGAGTTGATAGTTTGGCAAACTCTTCACTAGACTACAAAGGACGACTTTGTTGTTTTTAGGTAGGGGAACAATTTTTTGATTTTGTCCAGGGGACGAATCGATTTTTTTCCCCACGGGCTCACAGAGGGGTATTTAACCCTCAAAATGGGTATCAATTCACCTAGAAGACTGAGGGATCTTTCGACTTTTTTTAGGTTGGAATGGGTACAAATAAGAGAAAAATCGTCTGTCCCTCCGACCGTCTGTCTGTCTGTCGACCCAGACTTAATTTTAAAGCTATCGTAATGAAATTCCGTATTTAAGCTTGTATCTAAAAAACACAGATCAAGTTCGAAAATAAACCAAATCGAATAAAAACTGCGCCTACTTTCCACACAAAATGACTTTTTGAAAAACGGTAAATCTCTATAAATTCCACAAAAGCCGTTGACTTTGTCGATAGAGCTATTGGGCGAATGACTCGGTTCAACGAAAAGGTCACACATGTCATATGAAATCAAAAAAGCCGTAAACTACAAAAATTCAAAATCTACTTTTTGATTGATTATGATGCACCTTATCAAAATACATTCGTTTTCAAGTTTAACCATCCGAACAAACCATGATCCATTTTTATATGAGGAATCGTATGAGTCAAGGGGTATGCACAAGGGGTATGCACAAGGGGTATGTGGAGAACCGCTCATCCGACAAATAAGTATAAATCCCGTACCATGACTAGCCGAACACACCCTAAAAATTTGAACAACACTATTGGAATGTTAATTATATATACTAATTATTCAAATTTCCAAAGAAAAATACTCCTAAATAAATCTGTAGCACATATATGATATTTTCAAATTTTTTCATAAAAATTGGCCCAGTACTATTGCACTCAAGTCGTAACTTTAAATTTTCACTTCAATTTTATATATAAAAAATTTGATTTTTTTATAGTGTTTTTTGTGATGAAATGATTTGCCCTTGTACAGGAAATTGTTATTTCAAGCAAATTTATTTTAGTTGTTTTGCTTTTTTATGAAGAAATTTTTTATTCTGCATAAAATTATATATATATTAATATATCAAACAAAAGGTAAATGTTAAAGCTTTTCAAATACAATGGCTCATTATCATAGTCAAAATAAAGTCGACTTTAAATTTAGTGCAAGCTTTTTGACAACATATTATATTGAAAAACTGTCAAAAATGCTTATACTAAATTTAAAGTCGACTTTATTTTGACTATAATGTGCCAATATGTTTTTAGTACCTTAATAACGCAAATTAAGTATAAAATAACGGTTCTTTAAACTAAAAAATTCAAATATGATGTGAATTTGTTTATAAAATTTAAAATATTCTTTATTTATTTATTTATTTATTATTTATTGCAATGATATTTGTATTGCATATCATTGAAAAGGTCATTGAATTACGTTTTAAATGACATCTTTCACAATTTTTAGATCCATTGGATAATGTCAAAGAAAAAGATGTTTTTTTGAACAAATCTTTTACCAAAACAAATTAAAAATCGATAACTAGTTGAGTTATCCATTTTTTGTTCGTCTAATTGAATTTAGTATTGTTCTCTACCAGAATACACTTGCAAACTGCAAAGCTCCGGAAATCGTAGCCGTGCCCAAAAAATACTCTGCTACATTTAGTTATCTATTTCATAAATCAATTTTAAGACACGATTACGATTTCCGGGGTGCCGCGATTTGAAAGTGTTTTCTGGTAGAGAACAACAAAAAATGTTTGGCTGAACAAAAAATCGATTACTCAACTAGTTATTGAGTTAACGATTTTTTATTTTTTTTTTTTTTTTTGCTAAAAGATCTTCAAAAAAACATCAATTTCTTTGCCATTATCCAATGGATCTAAAAGATTGGTATGCCAATTGAAAGATAATTAAATTACCTTTTCAATGATACACAATACTTATATCATTGCAAGCGTGTTTGTAATTTTATAAGCAAAACTATATCACATTTGAAATTTGTATTTAAAAAACCGTTATTTTCTACTAAATTTGCGTTATTAAGGTACTAAAATTATATTTTATTTTGAAAGCTTAAAATTTATTCTTTCATTTGATATATTAATGTATACATATGTATTATTTACAATTACATAAAAATAATAAAAATTGCTATTTGCTATTGCATTGTCCAAAACTGATCAACTAAAAATTTCAAATATTTTTCGCTAGCTAGAAAATCTTATTCATTCATATTAATATTACAGCTACAATGTTGCCTTAAGAACAATTATTTATTGTAATGGTGATATAAGAAAATATGGAATAAGAATACAAAACAACTAAGGTAAATATGCTTGAAGTAACAACTTCCGTACAAGGGCAAATCATTTAATCATGAAAAACACATAAAAAACCAAATAAATCATATATATTATATACCAAACGAAAGATAAATTTTCAGGCTTCAATAATTAACTCTTCATAATCCATAGTAATAACGGTAGTTTTTGAGAAAATAACGGTTATATATAAGAAAATATTTTACTTTTGCATACAAATTGCTATAAAATATTAAATACTCAATTGATTAAATTCATTTAAAATTTATATAAAAGCCTTATGTATTACCTTTCAAATAACCAGCAATATCGGTTATACACTTAGAAAAATATAGATAGTTTTCTTAAAACATCTAAAAAAAATTTTTTAAAAATCGATAACTTGAAAAAAATTGATTAATCAATTTTTCCTTCAGCCATTCTTATTTTTTGTTAAAGACCTTCCTGAATAGATCGTCAAATCGCGGCACTCCGGAAATCGTAATCTCCCCAATTGTAATAAACCAAGATTAAAAATTTAATCTAAGAAACGCATGAAATTTAGAACAAAAATAAATTGTATTTTCAAAAATTATTTATAATTCTCCCTATCACATTCCTCATATTTTAAATTAAGTTGCATGTACTTAATAATGGTATATCTCGAATTAAGTATATCATATTCAGCAGTCAATAATTCGCTTAGCCGTAAATTCTCTGTTTACCTTATAAACAGCTTATCCATTTCTTTTGCATTATCTTTAATTTTATTTTATTTTTTCTAAATTTAACTTCTCTTAATTTTTATTTATTTTTTTTTCCTTAGCCATCATAAACACAACCAATAAAAAATATTTAGACTCACAATAATGCACCATAACAATAATGTACATCGCATCATTTTTATATGAGTTGCATTTTCTGATGTCAGCCATAAGCTTTTGCAAAATCTGATATTCCGGTACAAAAAATATTTTTTTCTTGTTTCAACAACATCAAAATTAATTTTCATATTTTATTTACGTTTAAAAAGTTTCATTTTGTTTATTAATTTGTGTTCTCTTGTAGTAATTACCATTTACTTAATTGAAAACGATCTGAAAGAAGTTATGCACCATATATTATAAACTAAACTAATCAAAACACGCGATAGAAATGAAATGAGAATGAATGAATGACAGCAACGATTTACACGAAACGCAGTGAAAACAAAACACCCTATTATTAAAGTGAGGTTATGTATGAAACATGTGAATCTCTGAAAAGATTGACTGCTTATCTATCTTGCATCTCATTCGCCTACGTATTTACAAAATGCAATATCATCAACAGTCCTCAGAAGCGACACAAGTTATTTAATCTATAAAAAGTCAGAGGCATATTTTTAAAATTTGAAATTTATCTTTTTAAACAGAGACAACTTCTAAAAATGCAAGTGATTTGTTGTTGTCGCAAGTGACTCTGGCGCAGGACCATCCCGCACTTAGCAAATATTTTGATGTAGAGACATGCAGACAAATGTTTTCTGTTAATTTATGTACTAGATATATTTGCCAATTACATAAAACGTCAGTATATTTATATAATTCATCTTTAAATAAAGAACTTATTAAACTTTCATTTAGAAAAAAACAACTATTTGTTAATACTTTCATATGGTTAAACTTTTTCCGACATCGTTTTTATTAAATAGAACTTAGTGTCTAATCAACTATTATCAAATTTAATATTAGTTCAACTTTAATCGCTTCGAAAAAATAACCAAAAAACCAAAACATTTCCATCTTTATACAAATATTTCGATAATATATCAAAAGACCTTTATCGCTTTTCGAGAAAATATTTTTGCATGCGTCTGAACCATTTGTCATAACTAGGGCTAGGAATCTCATGCAAGTGCATACTTTTACTGAGTATCTATCTTAAAACGGGAATTGTTAAGTTATAATTCGAAAAGTTATCTTTACGAATCATGAAATTTCCTTTAAAATGGCACTCAATCGTTAGTGCATATTTTTGCATATTTTGCAATAAATGCATGGTTTTGCATATTTTACAAAAAATTCCTATTTTTGCATATTTATTGCGCATATTTTTGTATATTTTACAATAAATTCATATGGTTTTTTGCTTATTTTGATTTGAAGCCATTTAAATTTTGTGCGACATATTTTGGGAAAAAATAACTTAGAATTATTACTTTTATGTTCACTTCATATTTTTGTTGTTTTTGATAAATTCATTTTATATGTGTTTTAAAATTAATGGTTTTTCTTTTTTTGTCGAATTACATGCAATATTTACTTGTGAACCGATAATAATATATTAGAAAACTATTTTTAATTGCATATTTTAACTGTTTTAAGCGCTTATTTTAGAGTATTTATTTATTTATTTATTAATAATTGTATTAAAATTAAAATTTTAAGTCAAAGGAAATTAAAGCTTTGACATCAATGGTCTTAAGCTAGATTTTTTGAGTATTAAGTGCTTGCAATATGTGCATATTTTCGATTTTTTAGTGCATGAGATTCCCAGCCCTAGTCATAACATTTATCCCATTTTGCTTCAGACACCTCCAAAACATAGTTTTTGATCGCATCGACACCTTCTTCTGGCGTCGCAAATCGTTTTTCACGAAGTTTGTCCTTGATGTGCGGGTACAGAAAGAAGTCATTGGTCAGGACTGTACGGCGGATGACCCATTAATTCGGTGTTTTGAGTGCTCAAAAACTACTTTATCTTGATCATGGCACAATTACTGACAAGGTAGTAGCGTAGACTGACTTTTTTCTCACGAGCGGCGATGGGTAGTTGTCAAAATTAGCTGTTCATGCAATTAATCAAAGAAAAGTGAAAAAATAAACAACGACTTAAACATAGCTAGTCAACCGCAGCAAACTAAAAACATTCCAATAAATTTCGCGAACAAATTTAATGAATCAAGGAAAAGTTAAAAATAAGCACATAGCTATTCAAAAGCAGCAAACTGCAACTTCTTTAGCTATTTTTGACAACTACCAATCGCCAAAAAACTGTCACGGCTACCTTGTCAAATAATTATACCATGGTCTTGATGAAGAATGATTCTTCGGCACTTCTTTGTTGGTTTTCTTATTTGTTTTATTTCAGGGAACATTTCTGGCAAACAAATGGTTGTGTACTACTCCTAATTGACCGTTTTACGTGTCTGAAGTGGCTACATGACCAATTTTTTTTTTTTAATAAACAGGCGACCATTTACTTTGCAGTGCTTCGAGCATTTACTTCGAGCTCAAACAACTTTTGTTGGATTTGAGTAATTTTGAAAGACCCATAAAGTTGATTGCTGTTTACTTTCAGGCTCATACGCAAACGAGTAGATCCATTATACGTCACAGCGGTTGTATTTCTTGAGCGTTTTTTTGCACCATTCCCCTCGAGCCTTTTTTAGCGATTGTTAAATTATGTGGAGCCCAACGTAAACAAATCTTTTTTACCAGGGATGCCTCAATCTCACGGTATGGCACATGTCGATCAAGCATTATCAATTCACTCACAGCATCAATATCTTGTGGCACACGTTTGAATTCTGTGTACCACCGATATATAAAGGTTTTATGGCGCTTCATCACCAAAAGTCGAATTGATCGATGCACACTTGTTGAGATAGTTCACGTCAAAAGTTGTAAAAAACAATCGAACGAAAATATTCGCGTGTTTATTCCTTTTTTTTTTGCTGAAATACACCAAAACGTTGTGGGTACGTACAAGCTAAACTAGTAAGGAATTGTTTTCGACTAGACAACCTCACGGCCTTATTTTAGTCTATTCAAAATCTTTAATGTTGTATTAATTTGATGACGTCACTTTAATACGGCGTGACTTTTATCCAAATATTTCACGTTTGAAACTCAGAGCTATTTTTATTTCTTAAAGCTTATGTGCACAACATTAAGTTTAGCATTAATTTTTTTTTTAATTTATAAAGGTTTAACTAATATGAGGACGTCACTTTGTATAGGAGGTGGGGGGAATTTTCAGCTTTTTTATCAATTTCCTAGCATCGAGTGCAGAGTAAATATTCAAACTTATTTGCAAAATATGAAGTCATTGTGCTGAATTTTGTGGAACTTAAGGAGATTTTTCAGTTTTTATAAAATCACTTTGCATGGGAGGTAGCCTTGGTTTTCATTCGATTTTTACAAATTTCATACTCTTTTCTCATTTCTTTTCAAGCATAACATTTTCTAAATACAAGAATTTTATTTCTTGATGTACCTCATTGCATTATGAATTTACTGTCTTAATATAAGTTTTGTTTCAACTATAAGCATCAAGCTTTCTATTTTCCTTTCTAGAAAACATAAATTAAACTGATTATAAGAAATATTTGCATAGACGAATTATTTTCTAATAAGTTTTTAATGCTTAAGGTTGCGGCCAGAGTGAAGTCCGATGCGGACAGGCAGGCAGACAGGCGCAGGCAGATACCTGCGAAGAAACGAGCTAGAAATAAAGTCAAGCTAACTTTTATCTCGCTTGTGCACACATTTTGCCTTCGCCTGTCTGCCTACCTGCCCGCTTCGGTGCTCACTTTGTTTGCAATCTAATTCAAGAAAAATTACATTGATTTGGCATATTCTTGGATCAAGCGAAAAAATATATCTTTAAAAGAAAGTTATTTCTCCGCGTAAAAGTGTACATGAGAAAGTGAAACATTCATTCTGAACGAACAAAAAATTTTGCGCGAACAATTTATTGCAATAAAATCTTCGTTAGGAGTACCGTTTAAGTCACACGAACATTATTGGCAAACAAACAGTGACAGCCATTTTATTTGTTTATTTTTATTTATTCATTCATTTGATATTCTAAATTTGGCTATAATTATTATAAAAATCAAGTACAGTATCTTACATGAATGTTAAAACTACCCAGTACGAATATGAAGGGATAAAACAAAAAATATTAATAAACAACAACCCTTAGCGCAACCAGTAACAATAAGGGTATTCAGAGGTAGTCTTGTTACGGTGTTAGATTGCTGATTATTTCAACAATACAACAACAAAATTCACGTCTTGTCATATTTCAACAACTCAATACTCTAACAATACCTCGACCCTATTGTTATGAGTGTTGGTACGGTGTTGAATATTTTTGTTGTCAGTTAACAATCTAATTTTGACAGGTGTAGCAAAATAATTTAATGCGTGTGTTCACGCGTACATAAAAATTTCAACAATCTAACACCATAACAAGACTACCTCTGAATACCCTTACTGTTTTTCTATTAATATTCCGTGCGATAAAGGAAGAAACAAAAATTTTTTATTTAAGTTTCTCCGAAAACTAGGCTTCCCTAGCTCAAGAAGAATCCTCAGTGAAGAGGAAATTATTTGGCCAAATCGTAAGATTTATAACGCCATTACAAATTACGAATCTTTTTGATTCTATTTAAAAATGTACTTTAATTGTGTCAGTCGCATCAGCGGATGGACCACAAACACAATTACTATTAGTTAGTTGCACTTCACGACCTCGGTGATGAAACGACGCGAGTCGAATGGAAAAAAAAAAATTTTTAAATTAAATACAGACAATAAAGTAGAGATTTAAAATAAAATTTTGCTACTTACGAGTGATTTAAATTTTTTAAAGTGGGTGAAAAAGTGCAGTCATAAAACGGCAGAAAGGAATTCCACAGCCTGGTAGTAGTAAATCTTGAACATATAATCGAGTGTGTTACGATAGAATTTGAAAATATAGCATTTGTTATTGTTCAAACTGTGAGCACATCGCCATGTGACAGTCGTATTAAAAAATTATGCAACCTTGTGATGTATGTGATTATGCGGCTGTAGACAGAGCATAAAAATACGAGGTACAAAAACACGTCCAAGGGCTACTTTTATTTACGCGTGTCTGTGCGTTTGTATGCGAAACAACAACAAAGCAAAATACGCTTTCGTAAATTGGCGTACAAATAGCAAATCGTACAAATAGCAGACCAGCGTATTCAAACTGTGAATAGCCTTATTAATTACGAAATTTTGTGTACTGAATTTTACGCAGCCGATAGCAGTAGGTGATTATCGACTGCGACAGCGAGTATAAGCTGCAGCTCTAGTTGCTTATTACTTGAACTATTACGGGGCTATAATTTGTTTATTAATTAAAATTATTTATGATTTAGTAGCAATTTAAACACTAGTTTTGATCACCTGCATTTTTTGAATTGAAACAAAGTTTTATGTTATATGTCTGTGTTGTCGGCCTTTGTAGTCTAGTGAAGAGTGCGTTAGATTATCAACTCAGAGGTCCCCGGTTCGAATCCGAGTTTGGGCATGGTTCTTTTCGCTTTCTGTGTTCTTTACTACATTTAAGAATTATTGAAACAAAAAATCCACAACTAAATTGCGGAAAATGTGGAAGGACAGGACAACACAGCTGTTTTCGTTTAACATGTTCAGTTTGGTCTATAATTTCACCATGAATGGACTTACAAGCGAACAACGCTTGCAGATTATTAAATTTTATTATCAAAATTCATGCTTGGTTAAGAAAGTGCATCGTGCACTTCTTCCATTTTATGGTCAGTTTGGGCGACCTTCTGAGGCGGCTATTCGAAATTTTGTGACTAAATTTCACACCAAATTTACATTACTAGATATTAAACCATCAACACGCATACGTAGAGTGCGGACAGAGGAAAATATCGTAGCTGTATCCGCCAGTATTGTTGCTGACCATGAATTATCGATTCGGCGCCGTTCGCAGCAATTGGGCCTTGTTACTCCACTACGTGGAAAATTTTGCGGAAGGATTTGGGTGTAAAACCTTTTAAAATATAGCTGGTGCAAGAATTTAAGCCACATGACCTACCACAACGAGTAACTTTTGGTGAATGGGCGCTGGCAAAGTTGAATGAAGATCCACTTTTTTATCGGAAAATTGTGTTCAGCGACGAAGCTCATTTTAGGTTGAATGGATACGCGAACAAACAAAATTGCCGTATTTGGTGTGAAGAGCAGCCCGAAAATTGTACTGTTTGGTGTGGATTATGGGCCGGTGGCATCATTGGACCGTACTTTTTCAAAGACGACGAATGCAGGAACGTTACTGTGAATGACAAGCGCTACCGTGCGATGGTTACAAAAAATTTTTTGCGCAAAATGGAATCGTTGGACTTGCGTCACATGTGGTTTTAACAAGACGGTGCCACACAGCACGCGAAACAATGGCCCAATTGAGAGGCTAGTTCGGTGAAGAGTTTATTTCTCGTTTGGGACCGGTCAATTGGCCGCCTATATCGTGCGATTTAACGCCTTTAGACTATTTTTTGTGAGGCCATGTCTATGTGGACAAGCCCGGAATGGTTGACGCACTGGAAGCCAATATTGAAGAATTTATTCGTGAGATACTGGCCGATATGTTGGAGAGAGTATGCCAAGATTAGACCCAGCGTAAACCATTTGAAGCGTAACCGCGGTCCACATTTATATGAAATCATCTTTAAACATTGAAATATATCGACCGTTCTATCGATCGTTCTATCGACTCAAATAAAGATTTCATACATTTTATGTGTTTTTTTTTAAATCAAATACGAAAGCTCTTAAAAAAATCACCCTTTACATTTCAGTAATTTTTTGCTAAAGCAAATATTCTTAATAGTTTAATAAATTAAATAATGTGAGGTCTATATTTTCAATAACAATACTAAAATTATCTAATATTAAACAATATTTTTTTGTTGGAAAACTGAAAAAACAAACTAAATTTTTAGGCCATTTTTTATTTTTATTTTTTTTAGAAAGCCTTTAACTCCTAAACCAATTTCGATCGGACTGGAATTTTCAGATTTGGACATATCATTCGCAAAAATTAAAAATTTGGGTTGTCGCTATTCTTGAAATGTTTCCCGCATGCTAAGGATGATATTTTTTAACGGATCTCACACTGCATTGTCACCAATCTACTTATTTCTTTTTCTAACATGAATCAGTTCTAGCAGCTTGCAAGTTACTAGAATCGAGTATTACATTCCTATTATCTGAATGATTTAAAAAAAAATTTTAATTCAAAATGTATGAATAAATCTATATATATAAAAATGGATGTATGTATGTGGGTATGTGGGTATGTGGGTATGTGGGTATGTGGGTATGTGGGTGGGTATGTGGGTGGATATGTGGCTATATCACGTATAGACTCCAAAACCGCTGAACCGATCTTTATGAAATTTTCAGGGAAAATAAAGCCACATCTTGAGAGTGTTCCTGTGAGGTTTCGTAACGATTGAAGAAGGGGGCGTGGTACCTCCCATACAAGCCAAATTTGCTCCATCGATCACAAACAAAAAAAAAAGAAAAATATCTCACGGTTTCAATCGTAAAAAACTAAGATTTGGGGATATTGTTCAGATGGTTACTGTTGGTAACTGTACAAAAAATGGGCGTGGTCGTTATATAAATACGCCCACTTTTTCGAAATCATGGCAATTCCGGAGTTCTGCACATTTTACAGTGAAACTTGCTCTTTAGGTGCTCCAAGAGACGAACACAATTTATAAATGTTTTCACGCCCACTTTTAACGCCCACAAATCAATATCTATATATATATAAAGCAAAACGATGTGTGTCTGGCTGTGTGATGTCTATAGACTCTAAAACTACTGAACCGATTGACCTGAAATTTTAGCAGTCGATTTGTTTCAGGTACGAGATGGTTGAGGAAAAAAATTTGCCACACCCCCCTTTTACCGCCCCCAAATCAATAAAAATGTTATATTTCAGTCGGTTTGGGTCGTATATGGCTAAAATTTTGTAATTTAGTATGTACGGTTACTATCGACAACTGTCCTAAAAATGGGTTTCCACGCCCCCTTTTACCGCCCACAAATAAATGAAAATGGTTTATTTCAGACGGTTTTGGTCGTATAAGACTTAAATTTGTTACTTTGGTTTGTGAAGTTACTGACAGTAACTGTACGAAAAATTGGTTTCCACGCCCCCTTTGCGCCCACAAATCAGTGAAAATGCTATATTTCATGCAGTTTTGGCCGTATGAGACTAGCATATGATACTTAAGTTTGTATGGTTACTTTCGGCAATTGTACTAAAAAAGGGCGTCAGCGCTATATAGCCACACCCACTTTTTAAGAAACCATCAAAATTGACTACTGGGTCGATTGAGCTAAAATGTTGGCTTAGTTTGTACGGTTACTGTTAGCAACTGTACTAAAAATTGGTCTCCACGCCCCCCTTTTACCGCCCACAAACCAATGAAAACGTTTTATTTCAACAGTTTGGGTCGTATTAGACAAAAATTTTGTAATTCAGTACATATGGTTACTCTCGGCAAGTGCACTAAAAATAGGCCTGCCCTACTTTAGTTAAACTCACTTTTCGGGGAGTTAGCGTCCAGTGAAGTAAAGTGCGCCAGGCTTAACCTAAATTGAGCTGAAATTTGGGCAGTCGATTTGTTTCGATTACGCGATGGCTCAAGGGAAACATTTTACCGCACCCTTTTTACCGCTTGCAAAACAACAAAAATGCTATATTTCGCACGGTTTTGATCGTATTAGATCGTGTATAGCAGTAAGGCGGTCTGTGGCAGAACAACGTTTGCCGAGGAGATAGATTGTTCCTGTGAGGTTTGGTAACGTTTGGACGAGGGGGCGTGGTTCCTCCCATACAAGCCAAATTTGCGCTATCGACCACAAACCAAATAAGGGATATATATCAGACGGTTTCAATCGTAAAAACTAGGATATTATCATTTTGTTCAGATGGTAACTGTCAGTAACTGTACAAAAATAACTTTTTCGTCGCTCACTTTTTCGAAATCATGGCAATTCCGGAGTTCTACACATTTTTATACTGAAACTTGCTGTGTAGGTGCTCCAAGAGGCAGTCACGATACATAAATGTTTTCACGCCCACTTTTAGCGCCCACAAATCAATATCTGTGCATACAAAAATGAATCGTGATTTGTTCGGATGCTTAAAACTTGAAAACGACTAGACCAAATAGGATACTTCCTTCTACTGGTTTGTTCGTAACTGCTACGCAAAGGTTTAGGAAAAAAGTTTATCGCCCACAAATCAATAAAAATGCTATATTTAAGAAGGTTTTGGTCGAATTAAATTAAAATTTGGTAAATAAGTTCTTATGATGACTGTCACTAACTTTAATAAAAACGCGCGTTGTCACACTTCATCTACGCCTACTTTTGGAAATATCACAATACTCCGAAACTATTGGTCCGATTGAGCTCAAATTTTGTAAGTGGCTTTGCTTTGAGTACGAGATGGTTTAAGAAGAAATGCCACACCTTCTTTTACCTCCCATTAATATAAAAACAATTTGTGTTATCGAATAGCGTTATGGGTTGCACAACTTAGAAATTCGGTATTGGACCACAATTTAGACGTACCGTTTCAGTGATGAAATTTTATGGGAGTTGGACAAGGGGGAGGGGCACCTCTCATACAACCCAAATTGGTGATATCGAATAGCTTTGAATTTATAGGAATTCAGCTTTGGAATTCAGTTTTTGACCTCAATTTACACATGCAGTTTCAATGATTTTTTTTAAGGGCGTTGGAGAGGGAGGCCTGACATCTCCCTTACATCCCAAATTTGCAATATCGAATTGCTTTGAAGTTATAGGTTGACAGCGTAAGAAATCGGTATTCGACCTAAATTTATACATGCACTTTCATTTCTTACATTTTATGGGCGTAGGGAAAAGGGGAGTGACACTTCCCATACAACCCAACTTTGTGCTATCAAATAGCTTTGGAGTTATAGGTCGCACAGCATCGGAATTCAGTATTTGACCAAAATTTACGCATGGAGATTTACTGATAAAATTTTTTAGAGTTTGTCGGGGGGCGTGGCACCTCCAACTTAACCCAAATTTGCGATATCGAATAGCTTTGGAGTTATAGGTAACTCAGCCTCAGAATTCAGTATTCGACCTCAATTTACACATGCAGTTTCATTGGTTAAATTTTATGGGCGTAAGGAAAAGGACAGTGACACCTCCCATACAACCTAAATTTGTGCTATCGAATAGTTTTGGAGATATATGTCGCACAGTTTTGGAATTCGGTATTCAACCTCCATGTACACATGCAGTTTAATTGATTACATTCTATGAGCGGTGATCAAGAGGGCGTGGCACTTCCTATACAACCCTAATTTGTTATATCGAATGGCTTATAGGTCGCACAGTCTCGGAATTCAGTATTCTACCTCAATTTAGACATGCTGTTTAACTGATAACATTTTATGGGCGTTTGAATAGGGAGAGTGGCAGCAACGCGCCGGGTTTCAGCTAGTAACTAATAAGAAATATAACTAATAATAAAGAGGTATATCAGATTTTTTTTTTTGGGTTTCATACATTTTCTTAACATATTCCAGAACCTCCCTGCAAGGCTTGATTCTGAATCCTGGTTTAATATAAGCACGTGACGAGAAAAAAATTACAGAAAATTCTCAAACTGGTTGAGCGCCACTAAATAACAAGAATTTTAAGAAGTATAAAATGGTTGTTTCAAATCTGGTTTCTAATTTACGTTTATTACATAAAAAACTTTTGACTACAATAAATTCTAATGTAAGATCGCTTGCTTAATATGATATAAGATTTTTTCAAAAATCAGTCCTTGATCCAAAATTGGCCTACTCTATTAAATTTCCTAATTTTTTTTCTTTCGCTTTTGAATTAGAAGCTTTGCTCTCGACTAGATCGCATCAACTTTCTCAAATTTAAATACTGCAGAACTGTTTGTCATTTTATTATGTTTAGGTAATATTAAAAAAAATCCAAGTTAAATCATGTTTATGATAGAAAACGAGCCGACTTTTGGGAAAACATTAATTTTTTATGAAATGTACAATTTGCAATGACTTTCAAACATGAATTTGCATATCGTCAAAGTTTATATCCGTTATTGAATCAAATGCCCCTTGCTCTCTGTTGCTACGAAGAATGATCTTCGACTGATAAGGGATATCATTCCTTTAAGCGGGATTCACTGACCATCTTCAGCAAGTTTTGCAAGTTTTTTTATATAAAGTTTTATGCTCTATCTCTCTCCACACTCAATGAGAGCAATAAGAGAGTAACAAAAACTTACTGCACTCTCTTTGACTTGATTAACTTACTTTCAATCATGGCAGAATTAGAGAAGGTATATGCATTTTGGAGAGGGAGACTGCCGCAACTGTCAAAACGAAGTTGACAGCTCATACAAAATCTGAAAACGATGAGAATGCGATAAGCGAAAATAGGCAAGAATAGCAAAATGCTTGAGTTTGACAGTTCTGGCTATGAGAAAGAGAGCGCAGTCTGAAATGCATATACCTTCTCTAATTCTGCCATGCTTTCAATTTTCTTGCTGAATCTTTTTGAGTAGTGTTGCCAGAATGGAGTTTCTTGAGTTGAAGTTGGCATATTTTATTATTGAAGCTTCAAAATAAAGAAGCATTGAGTCTGGCAATATTGAATATGACAACGAAAAACAGAAAACTTGCTGAAAGTTTTACATGTCAGTGAATCGACCTGTGGCACATTCCCACAGAGAGAGCAAGAAAGCTGTCACAAAAAACTTGCTGAACGTGGTCAGTGAATCCGCTTACATTCGTCAATTTCTCGTAGGAATAACTTTGTAATTTCTTTCATTACATTACTAGTAGTATTTACTAAAAAATTAATTCGTAGGTTCATGCATTATTCGTAAAAGGTACGAAGTTTTAGTTGAGTTTAAAAAATTTACAACTGAAATCGTTCAGACTGGTTTGTCGAACAATTGCCGAATATAAGAAAATGTGTGATTGCAAGGTGGCCGTAGCCTACTGGAAGAGTACGTAGCCCATAAACTAAGGAACCGTTGTTTAAACCCCAGCTGAACAGAAGAGTTTTTTTCGTAACTAGGCATTAGGATACACGAATAAAATATTCGAAATGTATACCAAACTACGTCCATTCTATGAATTCTATTCGTGACTGAAAATTACGAAAAAAAATACGTAGTAAAAATTTTTTAATTTAAGAATACGTATTGAAGTGTTTGTGAAACAAGGGTAAATGAAATGGTATTACGCGTTTTTGTCGCGATTGAGACACCGCTACAAATTCTTTTTCACAAACGCGGCTGAAAAATAGTGACTATTAAATAAATAAATGTATTTAAATACATACAAAATTCAGTTTTTCAACCGCTTCAGCGAAAAAAAACGTGAGAGCGGTGTCGCTATCGCGACAAAAACGCGTAATAGGACCACGACCTTACAGCAGCGGGTACAACATACTATCAGCCCAATTCTGAATGATTTTTCTCGGGGAATTGGAAAAGGGAGTTTTCATTTTTAAGACAGCAGATAAAGATATCACATTTTTTTTGCTTACACTCATGAATATTGACAGTTAACGAACAAATTGGCATTAAAAATTTCCCAAATGTTTTTTCCGATTCCCCGGGAATAATCATTCAGAATTGGGCTGTATTAAAAAATTAATGGTTTAGCTCAGCTTTATTTATAATTTATCCTAATTTGTATTTTCTTCAAAATATATTAAATACATAATGAACATATCATCATATGAAATCAAAAAAGTCGTGGGTTACAAAAAATTCCATATCGACTTTTTGATTGATTTTGATGCACCTTATCAAAATATATGTTTCGCACAATCGCGTCGGAAGCGAATTTCATCTGGGGGGGCAGTACAAATGGGGGGCAGTACAAATGGTGGTGCAAAAAAATTTCACCAAAATTTCTTCACATGAAACATGAAGAAGAGGGAAAGAAGAGGAAAATATATAATACAAAAATATTATCGTTGTAAAAAACTGATATTTTGAATAACTTTTCCTTTTAAATTGTTTATCTAGCTAAAAAAGTGGGGGGGCAACTGCCCACCTTTCCCCCCGCTTCCGACGCCAATGGTTTCGCAAAATGTTACACTTCCACAACTTAAAACGACGTTTAATAAAAACGTTCTCAAAGCTTTTTGCTTCTCTCTTAAAATTTTCAATTTACAATTACAGCTTTTTTTATTTAATATTAAGATATATAAAAAATTTTCACCGCCTAGGGGGAGAAAGTGTCCCCCTTATCCCCTGCGGACGCCCATGATTGTTTGTATAAGGAGCAGCTTTGATTGATTGAATCTTTTAAAACAAAAAAAAACTTAGCGCCCGACTAAATGGCAACTTAAGATGTTACTTGTCCCTTAAGCGTTAAATTACCACATTTTTATCTTATTTGATTTATCTCATTAACATATTAAACAATATATTACATAACCTGTTTAAATAAAATAGTTTAACATAACCTATATAAAATATGTATATGAACATAACCTAAAAAATATGTATAATTCAACATAACCAAAAGACTTGCAACATAACCTCAAATTTAAGCAACATCCCTACGTAACCCGGAAACACAAAATGGCGAATAAGCGATATACATAACTGTACACATAGAGATCGTCTATGCGCGAAGTCGAAGCAACCACAAAATGTCGGTCGAACAAAACAAGTGAACGAATAAAAAAAATTTGCTCCAAAAACAAATGCGTTGTGCCAGCATTTTCTGCACAATTTCCAAAACAAATGCAAACACTATGCGTACTCACCCGATAAAAACTATAAAAGCAACATAAAATATCAGTATTTAAATACAATTTAACACTTTTGCTGCAAAATAAAACTAATTATTCAAAGAGATATTCTTGAAAATAAATACACAATAAAATCACACACGGAGTAGCAGCAGTCGTTTTCTGCTTTTTAATTGCTTTTCTTTGTTTCATTTTTCTTATTTCGCCTACACTGCCGCTGGCAGCGAATGTATTGGCAACGAAACATGTTGCAGTTCGATGACAGCTGGTAGTGTGGGCTGAGTTGGTAGCGAAACACGAATTTTTGACTTGTGAATTATCATGGTGTGTGTTACATGAATCACACCATGTGAATTCTTAACACACATTTAAGGCGCTCCTTTGGGCTAACTAATGTTTAGATTTTAATCGAAATCTTTTCGAGAAGTTTCGCATTAAGCTTAAAACGTTGAGGAAAATTAGTTGACATGAGGGACATTTTTTGTTATATAGTGGGAAATTTAAGAAAAAGGTGCCAACAAATATTTTTGCACGTATTGAACAACACTGGTTGAAACATAATGGAATCGAGTCTGCAGTTTTTGCAAAATTCAAACGCGAAATAAAACGGCGCCAAAAACAGTTCATAAATATGCATCTATATAAAAAAAACAAGAAAACGCAAAAAAAAATAATCATAAGATTTTCGTTACCTTGATTGTGATCGGTTAAAATTAAACGTTGTGACATAAATAACAACAGAACGAGGGGAATATGGAAACCACGTGTTTGAGAGGAAAAAATAATTTCTGACCACGTGACTTTGAACTCAAGGCACATGGCTAAGAAGCCAAATGGCTTAACATAGAAATAATAAAAACCAGGTCAATTTTGTTTGTTTAATTATTTTATTTTTATTTAAAATTTTTATTATATTAAGCATTGCTACATAAACGAAAGTATAAACATATATTACAAGCATTTGTTAAGATCAGCTACTTACAAAGCAAAATGGTTGGTTCGAATGTCTGAAAGCAAAAGAAAAAGCAAAATTTTATAAATCATGGTGATAACTAATTCAATTCTATATTATTAATAAATATATCAGTAGGACCTATTGTGAGGATTGTTGTGTTGCGGTTATGTGAAAATCATGCCACATAATCATATTCCTTTTTTCATCATAAGATTAACATATCCAAACCCTAACCGTCCAATTAACGAAACCACTAAAAAAATTAAATTCTTTCAGTTTTGTTTGTATAAGTATTTTTTCGTGTATAAATACCAAATAACGGCTGATCTTCGAGATCCGATTTTGGTTAAATATCTTAAGTTAAACTATATATCTTAAGCTTATTTAAAGTCCTAACAGTTCTTATTAAAAACTCAGTTTGGAAAAAGTGGCATTTACGTTAATTGACGGTGAGTATTCGTTATAACAAAAGAGCGAGAAGACTTTTGTAAAAATTTACCTTCAATTTCGTAAGAGTACTTCAATCCACTTCACGCCTCAAAATCCAGCAATCTGTAAATAGAAAAGTTAAAACTTTAGATCAACTTTAAACAATTTCTTAAAAATTATTAATTTTGAGTATTTTTTGCTCTTCAGTAGGACCTATTGTGAGGATTGTTGTGTTGCGGTTATGTGAAAATCATGCCACATAATCATAATCCTTTTTTCATCATGATGATAAGAATAAAAACCACACAAATACACATATTTGGCTAATAAAAACGAATTTAACAAACCTTGCGAGCAAGCAGTTTTCAGCAGTGTATTCCCTTTAATATTTAGTAGCGATTTTTCCATATAAAGGAAGCCTGTAAAGTATTAAGAGAAAACAAAAATGTTAAGTAAAAACTCAAACTTGTTTTTGCGAATAATTATATTGAATCAGCAAAAATTTCAGTAGGACCTATTGGATTGGTTGTTGCGTTTATGTGAAAATCATGCCACAAAATCATAATCCTTTTTTCATCATAATAAAAAAAAATGAATATATCACTCATTTCGAGCAAAATTGTCACATATTCCAAATATTTAATTTGTGCTTTAGACTTGAAGAAACTTTATTTTTTCAGTATCAACGTTAAATGTTACAAGGACTAAAGATATTTAAAGAAAAAAAAACCATAAAAGTTAATTGCTTTATAGGAATCATATAAGTATAAAATTATATAATATATAAAAGCATTAATAGATTTGTGATAGTCTTGCTCGAATGGGCGTTATATAAAAATATCGGAAATAAAATAGATTACACACCTTTATGAAGAAGATGCCTCTGTTTTGAAAAAATCATCGTTCAAGCCAGGGTTCTGTAATAAAAAATAAATTGTTATTTAAATATAAATATATTTATACATATTTATTTTTTTTAATATTAGTAGCTATCAGTAAGACCAATCAATCGCATTCAACATTAATATTGAATTCAGATAGGGGCGAAAGTAATTGCTCATCATGTTTATATGGTTGCTGTACATATGTATAAAAATAAAGTCGATTGAAATGAGACTTTAGAGTCAGTCAAACTTAATATTTAAATAGAGTTACAGAAAACTTGTAAGGAACATATCTCCGACTTGGCCATTGAAAGTAATTAAGGTTTTATTATTTTGGTAAAGTCACTTTGTATGGTGGTTTTTTACTAATTTATCCAAATTCCAAACTTAGATTACGTCAAAATATCAAAACTCATGTGTTAAATTAGAACTAATTTTTGTAGATTCTATTCAGATTTTATAGTAGTTTGATGACATCACTTTGTATGGGAGGTAGGTGCAGTTTAGTTCGATAATTCCAAAAGTCAGTCTGCATCTTTATGTGTAACGAAACGAAGGCTAAACGTCGTGAAACAAACGAGCAACACGTGTCTCGCCTCACGTTCAGCCTTTGTATTGTTATACAGTATCGGACAAAATATTTGCAACTCCAAACGAAAATAAGTATTTTGCAAAAAAATAATTTTTTTACAGTGTATCATAATTTTTTACATAAATCAGCTCTATCAGGAATAAATTTTCACGCGGATTCGGAAAAGGGAGTTTTCACTTTTAAAATAAAGCTTAAAAACATTTTGAAAAATTTTTAATGCAAATTTGTTTATCGACCGTAGAAGACCAAATTTGTATTAAAAATTTTCCAAATTTTCTTAAGCTTTATTTTAAAAGTCTTATCTAAAAAGCTTTACCTTAAAACTCCCTTTTCCAAATCCGCGTGAAAACTTATTCCCGATAGGGCTGAATATGTTTGTTTATAATCAAACCACTTACTACATATTTTTCATTTCTTCTTAAATTGTAAGATCTCTTCAAATTCTTATCCCATGAAATCCTGAAGCGAGACAAAATATTTGCAACTCACCTGTAACAATAAAAAAACGGTGCTTCAACAGTTAATTATGTATGACATTTTAAGTTCTAACTAAGTTGGTGAAGTTATTACGTTTATTGTAAAATAATTTTGCAAAAAAAGGTTACACAGCAATATAATAAAAAAAAAAAATATTTCAAAAAAGGAGTCTAAATAAATTCGGGGAAGCACTTCGAAAGAATATTATTGATGACTAATTATTATGAATATTATTATGAACAAACTTAATAGCAGACTTTCCCAAAAATAAATTTCAGAAAAATATAAAGTGCATAAATAATGTGGAGCTCCATGGAGGCCGCCCTCGTAAAACGACCCGAAGAGTTGTCAATTTACTAGTTAGACATGTGATAAAAAAACGTTTACATCTGGTCCACAACTTGTCGAAGAGTACCAGTTGTAAATTTCTTGAAGAACCGTTTGTCGTCGCCTGGTTGATGCTGGCCTCTTGTCGCCCAGCCAGAAAACCTTTGATATCAAAGCGGAATCAAAGAAAACGTGTACAATTTGCAAAAAAGCCACCTTAATTGGTCTGTTGAAGAGTCTAAATCGGTCCTCGTTTCGGATGAATCGAAATTCAATTTGATTGGCAGTGATGGTATGACCAGAGTAAGGCGACCCTGAAGAGAAAACATCTTCAAGTACCGTGCTGCGTTAAAACTGTCAAGCATGTTGGTGGGAATGTTAGGGTCTGGGATGTTTTTCGAATGCAGGAGTAAGCCCAATTAACCGCATTGACGGCATTATGGATCAACATGTATACAAAAGTATATTGGAGACCGTAATGATGCCATTTGCTAAATGGGAAATGCCGTTGCGCTGGACTTCCAGCAAGACAATGATCCCAAACCCACACAATGATCCCAAACCCATATAATATTTTATGTTAAAAACCGCAGTTTTATAACGTATTTAAACATATTTGTTACTTTTTAAATCAAATAAACGTTATTTTTGAAAAGCATTTTGAGTTTTTATGATTTTTTCAAAGGGTTTCACAGTTGCAAATATTTTGACCGATACTGTACATAAAAATGCAGTAAAAGTGCGTATGGGTCATTCTTTTACTAATCGCACAAATTTTATATTTTTGAATCGTCTACAAATTTTTTTAAATTTTCCTTACCATACAGATAAAACGCGCGGGTAAACAAAAACTTATATAAAATAAAAAAAATAGTTTATTGTTTTGACAATTTTGTATTTTGTAAAAATGTACGGCGCATTTATTGGTATGTCATTTACCTGGGGCACGGGCATAAACAAGCTGTTTGAAAACTTAATTTAATTTGTATACCTTTATTTGATATATAAAAAAAATCAATTTTGATGTAGAATTAGAGAATAACAAATTATCTATCCAACGAGTACAAAACAAACTAAATCGTACCGCCACAATCTGAGATATTGCGATTTAAGTAAAATTTTGTAATTTTTCAAAAACTTTGACCTAACGGTATTCCGTAAAAAAATCCTGAAAGAAATCCCGATACAAGCTTTAAGCTTACGTAAAGAAAATTTTAAAAAATTTCGGCCGAATCTCAAAAGAATGACCCATATTTAAAATCAAGCATACAGTATCGGACGTAACTAAAGCGCGAACCTATGTTGTGAGCATTTATTTCAATATAGTTTAAAAAAATTTTATTTTCTTTTTTTATTTTAATTATTTATGTAAAAATATCCGATTTTTCAAAAAATAAGACGAAAAGTAATTATTTACTACCAGAGCTATAAAGGAATGCATTCAATTTGATTTTATTTACAAAAAAGTGAATCAGTGACTAACGAAATAAGAATGCATTCAATGAATGCGAAATTGATCTCTAAATAAAATTTGTAATTCACATTAAAAAAAATTTATTTAATATTCATTTCAATTATTCATTTTCGTTATTGAGAATAATGAATCATTTTTTTATTCATTTGAATGATATTTACTAAGAATTTCAGAGTTTGCAATTATTCTTCATTCATTATTCATTTTTTATTCGTTATTAATTTGTTATTCATTATTCTTTTTTTATTCATTATTAATATTTTATTCATTATTAATTTGCTATTTTTTTTTATTCATTCCTTTGTAACAATTTATTAATTTTTTTATTCATTATTAATTTTTTTCATTATTAATTTGTTATTCATTATTAATTTTTTATTCAGTATTAATTTCTTATTCATTATTCATTTTTTTATTAATTTTTTATTTATGAGTTAAGACTAAAATTAATAAAAATTAATAATGAATAAAAAATGAATAATGAATAAAAAATGAATAATGAATAAAAAATGAATAATGAATAAAAAATGAATGAGTACAAAATTAATAATGAATAAAAAATTAATAATGAATAGCAAATGAATAATGAAATTCTTTGTGAATAGGATTCAAATGAATAAAAAAATTATGAATAACGAAAATGAATAATTGAAATAAATAATTAATAATTTTTTTAAAAATTAATGAGTTAAAAATTTTATTTACAAATCAATTTTTCATTCATTGAATGCATTCGTATGTCGTTATTCAGTTGCACTTAAAATTCTGAATATGAATGCTGATTTTACAGCTCTGTTTACTTCAAATATAATTTTTTTTTTTTACAATAATGTTACAATATACGCAAATTAAGCACATTATTCAGTCACTCACTGTTTGTGTGCATTTCTAGCACTCAGCAGTTAAAGTACAGTTTGAATAAAGAACATTTAGTATTTGTGAAGCAAAACAAGATCACTTACAAAAATTTAACACTTAAATCAGTCGTTTGGGTGATCATTAATCCGGGTTAGACAATTTGTAAAACAGAAAATTAATTAAATGGCTCGAAATAAGTATTTTGTTCTATTCAGAGAAAAACTTTTAAATTAATTTTTCTAAAGGTTAATCAGTGACAAGTATTGGAAAAATGTTTGTGATCACCATAGTTAACATCCCGAGCTATAAGCCGTTTTCGTTCAACTGATTCCTTAGTCGCAACACATGGAGGAGGTAGTAGACCAAGAAAAACAACAAAACGCGAGGATCAGGCAACCATTCGGAAAATAAAGAAGGATCCATTTATTTCAGCAAGATCTATTCAAAGTGAATTGCATTTGAATATTTCACGCCGATCCATACCAAGACGAGCTGTGGACGGTGGCTTGCCAACATACGGAAGCGTTGTTCCCAAATAAAAAATCTTCAAGCACAGTTTTAATTTGGAAAAGCCCATGCTAACTGGACTGTTGCGAAATGGCGAACCGTACTGTTTTCTGATGAATATTTGAATATTTCACGCCGATCCATCCCAAGACGAGCTGTAGACGGTGGCTTGCCAACATACGGAAGCGTTGTTCCCAAATAAAAAATCGTCAAGCACAGATTTAATTTGGAAAAGCCCATGCTAACTGGACTGTTGCGAAATGGCGAACCGTACTGTTTTCTGATGAATCAAAATTCAACATCAAAGGTTCGGACGGATTGAGGCTAGTACACAGGCAAAAAGAGCAAACGCCTAAACCCATGGTGAGGCAACATGATGAAACATGGTGGAGGCAACGTCATGGTGTGGGGATGTTTTTTCGGTCATGGGATCGGTGCAATTCATAGAATCAACGGCATAATGGATCGTTTCATGTACAAGGATATTCTCCAAACTGTAATGTTACCTCGTGCTGAAGAAGAAATGCAATTGAAAAGGATCTTCTAGCATGATAACGATCCGAAACATATTGCCAAATGTGTTAAGGCGTGGTTTGCTGCTAATAAAGTCGATGTTTGAAGTGGCCCTCTCAATCGCCTGATCTCAGTCCCAAAGAGAATCTATGAAGTAAACTGATAGGTCGTAACTCGCTTTGTGATAGAAGTAAATTGATATAACAATAGCAACTGTAGATTGCCCTGCGCTATTAAAATTAATAAACTTTAATGTTTCTCAAAAATCTGTTCGATGAATACTTATTTTATTTAAGCACTTGCCGAACGAAATATGCTATTAATTCACCAATGAATAGAGCTTTGCATGCATTAAATATTTTGTCATCTAAATGTAATTTGGATTTCGCGTTATCTAAGCAGTTATTTAAAAATTTATTGAAAAATGTTATTTAGTTAATCTCTTAGAGTCAATTGTTATTTAGTTGATCTCTTAGGGCCAAACTCAGTGCGAGCTTAAACTATAGTCAAATTAAACTGAGGTTAACTCAGCAAAATTGGACGTTTAAACTCGGCTTAGGCAAAACACATTAAATGATAATTTTAGTCAATTTAACTTCAAAGAATGCTTAAATATTTATTTAAACGGAGTTTAAACGTCCACATTTGTTGAGTTAACCTAAGTTTAATTTGACTAGAGTTTAAACTCGCACTGAAAAATTGGCTCTTAGTCAGTTAAGAATTTTTTCAAAATTAAATATTATTTTAATTTTTGTTTGATTTATAACGTTAAATATATATCGTCACCTAAAATGCAAGAAGACAACACTTTAAGTTCAATTGAAAACAATTACTTTTAAATTTATACAAGAATTTTATTCCAAAAAATGCTAACAAGGTAAGTTTCGTGCTTTAGTTTTGTCCGACACTGTATGAGCATAATTTCAACGCTTTGCAATAATTTGTATGGAGTTTTGAAAACTTCACCGTTTTTTACCTTGCGTAGACGTGGTTTTCATTCAGTTTTGCCCAATTCTATTAAAGTGTGTATTTGAATCAAAGCTTATGTACAAAATTCCAAGTAGTTATATTTATTTTGAGTTTAACTAAATGAAATAAACTTAGAATGATTAAATTCATAGTATATGTACCTCAGAGCATAGCTTCTATATGAAAAACTTGTACAGCAATTTCCATTCACCACCGATCAGCTGAAAAATAAAACAAATATAATTTTAAATAACATTCTGTAGTGGCATAAAATACTATTTAAAATATGCAATTATCTTTTCAGTAAGACCAATCAATCGCATTCAACATAAATATTGAATTCAGATAGGGGCGAAAGTAATTGCTCATCATTTTAAAAATAAAAAAATAAAATTCAAAAACCTAAAACGAAAAAAGCTTACCATTAATGGGAATTTGTTATCCACGTGTTAATTGTTGAGCACAAACTAAACCATAACCCAAAAGTAAGCTGAAATTAAAAAGTATGGAAATGTTGTAAGATTTAGAGCGCTAGACAACCAGAATATGCAATAAAATAGTCAAGAGAATTTTCAAATATCTTCAGTAAGACCAATCAAATCGCATTCAACATGAAATTAATTTCAGCTAGGGGCGAAAGTTATTGCTCATCATATGAATTTGAAAATTTTATCAAGCTTTAGTCAAAATAAAAATTACATTATAAAAAGTACCTATTCAAATTCCAGTTTTAATTGGGTATCTGCATTCTCTTCATGCTTTCAGGACTGCAAAGAAGTTAATATTTGTTTTATTTTCTTTAAAATTTATTTAGACAGTATAAAAATTATTGAATGAAACTAAACTTTACGTTATTTTAATAAAATTATATATTTGACATTTGCTTACCTTTAGTTTATAAAAGAACGAAAAGAAAAAGCTAGCTGAAAATTCTAAAATCCCTAACTTATCCTGCAAATAAATTTCTTTTTATTTTTTAGAGAAATTTAAAGTCATTCGCTTTGAATTTTGTTGTGGGAAAACTCTATTCTTTCTTATTTACACAAATACAAATTGTTGTTGTTGTTTTAACTTAGATAACGTTAATAAACTAAAGTAGATCGGTTTCTTTTAACAACGTTACAATTGCATTAATTGTAAAAAAAATTATTTTAAAACTTTTCTTATGCTGACGAAACTTAAAACTAAAAACAAACGCGATTTTAAATAGAAATAAATTAAAATCAAACGTTTTGTTGTTACATTTTTGCAATGCTGAACTTAAGACTTATATTAAAAAAATATATAATTTGTATAGAAATGCAGGCATTCATTGTATAGAAACATTTTGAAAACTTTAAACTAGCTGCGTGCTATAATAACTACGCTTCAGCTTCCTTTTCCCTATCCTTATCTTTCTTCTTCTTCTTTTTCTTTTCCTTCTTTTCGCCTTCAATCTCCATTGTAGCCTCTGCCTCTACTACTGCCGTCGTTTCCTCAGCAGCTTCCTTATCAGCCTTATGCTTCTTTTTCTTCTTCTTCTCTGACTTTGGCACGACGGCATCAGTAACTGCTGCTGCCGCTCCATCATCTTGGCTGGAAACACTCAGTTTGCGCTGTAATTGTGAGAGCCATAGTAAAGTGTTTGTTAATTTATTTTTCACGTTATTAGAAAAACAGTTCTAAAAGTAGTTTTGCTCAGTAAGACCAATCAATCGCATTCAACATGAATTTTAAATTCAGATAGGGGCGAAAGTAATTGCTCATCATGCAATTAAACACAACCCAACAAAACATTTTGAAAATTTTGTAATGCCTTTGCTTAATATTCGCGTAGTTAATGCATTACAGAATGGTTATCCCAAATAAGCCCAAAAGTTATTCATTTTTGTTTCAAAAAATATATGCTGTAATTAAATAACAAATAAGAAGAACCTCGCAGAAGAAAGTACATTTTTTAATAAATTATCGTACTCATTATTTAATGCCTTGCCAAATGACATGCCCTATGTTAAAGCAATGCGTTCTGTAAGCCAGAATGTAAACGATTATTTTCATTTTCTATTTTATTTTTTTCATTAAATGTAAGCGAATGTTTTGCTGGGTATCATATGTACACAAAATTATGTGTTATTAAAACTTACCTTTTGAGACTCCGAGTTGCCATTTGTTGGTGTCTCCACCTCGGCAGCAACTGGTCTCTTTGCTTGATAGTCCACAAAGCCTGTCAACCATTCCTTGGGTGTATTTTCATTGGGACGACCATATTTATCTAATTTACCAGCAACGATCAAAGCTTTTTTGGCTGATGCTTTTGGACCTAAGCCCCATTTGCGTGGGTATGTATCTCGTTCCATGATGACTCGCTTAATTTTTGCTATAACACCATGATCACAAGAAGCCATGGTAGCAGTGGTCATTTGAGCAATAGCTAAGCATATAGCTTCACCTTTAGTGGTGCAAATAACTATTTCCTGATCCATTTCAATGCCATCCTCATAACGTAGCACACCAACCAACATTATTTTGGCACCATAACATACAGCGTTTACCTGTAGAAGCAGACGAAGAGGGGAAAAGAGAGAGCAAAAGGGGGTTAGCATGTTTTATACATTTCTTAAAAAATTTTCGACTTTGTCAGAATTAAATTAATTGTGCTTTGAATCTTTCTTTGTTAAATCGAGTTGAAATCTCTCAACAACATACACACATCGAAGTAGTTACTGTTCCCAATCATAGTCACACAGAAAGCTGATGTACGCTGCCTGTGCCGGCTTATATCATGGGGTACACTATTTAGAGTGCAGAAGTCTATTACCTCTTTGCAGACAATGGAAAATCTCAAAGAGTAAAAAATGTCATGTAAAGCTACATTCGAACATGAATATGCCATTTAATGACATGAACAAAACTGAAAAATTCAAAAACATCAACGTTTTGTTGAATTGCAGTCGATAAATAAGATCGTTGAAAATGTTAAATGTCTCGGAGTCGTAATTGATACGCAATTAAATTTGAACGCGCATATTAACATATTAAGCTCAAAAATTGGTATGACTTTTCGAAAGGTTTATAGTATTAATTTACATTTGCCATTGAAAGTAAAACACAAAATAGGACATGCACTGTTAATGTCTTGCTTATCTTACTGTATGGAAGTCTACACGTGCACTGTTGGATACAATGTCAAACGTATTGAAGTACTTGTAAATAGTGTTGTACATTATTTGTATGGTCTTAGACGGCGTGACCATGTCTCCCAATTTGTATCTATTTTTTTAAAGTGTTCGTTCAGGTCTTTTTTAATGTACGGCTCTTACTATAGTTCTATAAATGTGTAAAAACTAATGTTCCAAGCTATCTTGTGGAAAAATTTGTGTTTAGTCGCTCTGCTAGGAACAAACATATATGTATACCGATAATATCAACATTTTTTTTCTTTGATCATTCATTTCTTGTGCGAACTGCTCGCTAATGGAATGAATTGCCCACTTCGTTACGAAATTCTTCTGGAAGCTCTGAAACGTTCCAAAGGAATCTACTGATTGACTACCAGTGAACTATGGTTGGATTGGATAATAGCAATAACAAAAGTAAAATGAAATTTTCAATTTTTTGATATTTTGATCACTTTTAGGGAAGCTCTGTAATTTTAATTAGAATATAATTTAGTTTTTTAAGTTGTTTCTTTTTATTTGACTCAACAAGCATGCTTAAGTTAATTTCTTCTCGAATGTTAGCATATAATATAGTTATTGGCCGAAGACGCTTTGTGTATTACAAAGGAGCAAATAAATAAACAAATAAATAAATAGATAAATAAACAAATAAAAAATTAATAAATAAATAAATAAACAAATATATAAATAGATAAATAAACAAAAAAAAATAATAGATAAATAAATAGATAAATAAATAAATAAATAAATAAATAAATAAATAAATTAGTTTAGTTATAGTTAAAGTTTCTAAAGGAAATAAATAAAATAAATAAATAAAATAAATAAATAAAATAAATAAATAAAATAAATAAATAAATAAAAAGGATAAGAAAAATATAAAAACATAAAAAAATAAATAAAGCTAATGGTGTTTTCGATTCTCGAAAAATGCTGCATTTTTTCTGCCCTTTTTGGAAATTCTGCCCTCTTGAGAATAAAAATAGTGACCTATAAAATTGAATCCTGTTCTTTTCGAGAAAATGTTGCCCTCAAAAGAAGAAAAAATTCAGATTTCTCAAAGATGACAGAAAAAATGCAGCATTTTTTCCAGAAACGAAAACGCCATAAAATAAAAAAAAAAAACAAATAAAACGTAAACAAAAAATAATAGATAAAAATTTTAAAACCTAAAAAAATAAAAAAAAAACCAAAAATGTAATATTTTTTTATTTTAATAAGTTCGTAAATAACGCATACCGTCATATGAAATCAAAAAAGCCGTAAGGTACAAAAAATTCAAAATCGACTTTTTGATTAATTATGATGCACCGTATAAAAATCAGGGTTCAGAAATATTCACGCATGAAACAAAAACCTCCAACACAAATGAAAATAAACACTATTTGTAGCACACAACACACAATTTCATTTTCATTTATTTTTTGTGTGTAACCGAGTTGGCATCTCACTACTTTGAGACAGTGATGCCAGTTCGGGAGTAATTTCCCTTTTTGAGGGATTGTTCAATCGTCTTTTGATCTCAAAAGGAAATCATTTTGCTTGGTAGTACAGAAAGAAAGGAATTTTCAAAACGACAAATTAAATAAAAATTTTGCAAAAGATACAAGTTGATAAAAAATGATACAAGGGTGAACTCATTTAATTTTTGTACGTTCAAATGGATTTTATTCTGGATTTTATTTTGGATTTAATGGCCTTATTCTTGGTGATAAGCGATTGTAATTTTATTTAAAAAGCTTGAAATGTTTGTTTTTATAATACTTTTTTAACATGAAGTTTGAAAGTTAAAAAAAATTTCATATATTTATTTATTGTCGAGACCTTATCGTGTTATAGTTTTTCAAGTAGCATTTGATGCCATTTTAGACTGAGAAATGCTTTTAGTTGTAAATGAATTTGCATTATCGATCACCAGAATAAGCAAAATTTTAAAAGGGAATACAGTGAAACCCTCCATACTCGGCTATGTTGCAAGCGACTACAAGTGTAACAATAAGCAACACTAGTAACTTGTTTATGATTGCAAACAAAAATTGAAGTAAAGCTAAAAACAACGAAAATATTAAAGAAAATTAAAAATATAAAATTAATAGTTTTATAAATAATAAATTTCTAATATTTTATAATTATATAAAAATAATTAAATAAAAGTGCAATTGCAGCGAGAATCTTTCGCATTCGACGACATTTTGTTGACCAAACTTGCACTTGCAGTCGCTTGCAAATTGCAGCTAATTTCGAATTTTTTTCGACAATATATATTCACTTGCAAGTGATTACTGTCTCATGTAGACGCTACCTGGTTCCTTATACCATATTTTCAAACATTTAAAAATCTGTAAAACATAAATTTTGATGTTGACGATTTTATATGCGATATATTACAAAAAAACATAAACAGAGGCGTTCCTTATTCGTTCGTGAATTATGCGAACAAAAACATTTTTTAGAGAAAAATTGTTGAGAAAAATGTATTTATCGGAAAACATTTGGGTTGTTGCCTAGTGTTATAAAAGACTCATAGGATCTATCATGTTTTTATTTTGAACTCCTGAAATAATTTGGCGAAATTGTTATACTCAGAAGGACAGTTAATCTATAGCATAGCTAAAAAATAATCGTTTTTTAAAAGTTAAGTGTAACAACAATCAGTTTTTGCGGTAAATAGAAGATAAGAGGTCTAAATATCGATTTAATTTCTTTTGACTAAACACTTGACAGTAGAAGCTTCTTTCTGAAAACTTTGAATTTACGAAAATCATGTTTCGTTGCATTTAAGTGCATACATATAAATAAACTTACCGAACTGTCCTTCATGATGATTCGCTTGTGGTTAACCAACAAGCCTTCTAGCGGTTTTATGACACGTCTCAACATTGACTCATCCTTGTGATTTTCATACATGTACATGGCATCGAGCACATCGTGCATTGTGACCATACCATCACGTTCAGATTGTATGCCAGAGCGAACACGACGCAATTCCAACATTTGTCCACCTACGCCAAGCACTAGACCCAAGTGCACGCACATGGTACGAATATAAGAGCCAGCCTCACAACTAACCCAAAAAACACCTTTATGTTGATTATGGAGCAAGAGAGAAGTTTAAGGTCATAAGAATGAATTGTACTGTTACTTTCTGAAGCACAGAAAGAAATTGATATTGCATTTTTTACGTTTAGTATTTAATTTTTTAAACATCTTTAAATAAAAATTAAAGTTTATTTTTAATGAAGTTGTGCAACTCAGTTTATATACAGTTTATGAAACGAGTCCACACAACTAGAAAATGCTTTTAATTTTTTTTTTTTTTTTCTTAATATAAAGGAGGCAGCTTTTTTTGTAAACTTACCCATATTTCGAGACTCATCGTAGTCAAGTAATTTGCTGTCATAGACTGTGCGCACACGCAGCTGACGCTTTACCGCCGAAATAAGGGGAGGACGTTGAAAGAGCGCACCGCGCAATTTCTCTAAGCCTTGACGAACTTTAGATACCGACTCAACAGGCGAGTGCAATTTGAAGATAGCCACATATTCTTTGCCAGCACTTTGTTGAGATTTGACCAAACGTGTTGCACGATCTATGCATACAATCAGACAACCTGCAAGCAATCATTTTTTTATTGTGTGTCAACCAAAGTAATATTTCAAAATTGTAAGAGATAAGTTTTATATGAAGATAAAGTAATGCCTGTTGATGTTTTCCTAAGTCATTGTAATGTTTTATCCTAAGTTTATTTTGTGCTCTGAATCTTTCTTTGTCGAAATGAGCTTAAAGTCTCTTATCAACATACACACATCGGAGTAGTTGCTTTTCCCAATCATAGTCACACAGAGAGCTTATGTATGCTCACTTTGCCGGCTTATATCATGGGGTAAACTTTATAGCTTAGGACAATATTGTTCACTTATCTCAAACCAGATGGTTAAGTACTAGATTTTCTGCAGTTTAAGGCAGAGATAACCAGCCAAATAAAACTGATTAAGATACAGAAGTGAAAAATGTTGCCCCTTAACCGTAGTCCTACGTTGGTGTAGAAAACTAAATTTTTTTTTTTAATTTTTATATATTTCCAAAACCGTTTAGTTTTGGGATCCAATCTTAAATGATTTTTATTTTATGCTAAGTGTGAACAGAAATCACTTTCCTTGTAGTATCGCAATTATAATAATTTTTCAAAATATTTAAAAACTAATTTCTCATCTACACCTCAAAATGGAATTATGATGTTTTTCTCAACGTAGGACCTAGAAATGTTAACCTAGAAATGTTGAAACTTCTAAAATATTCACTTAGATATGTTATCTTCTAGTATGTATAGCAAGAACACATTTTTGACGTTAATGTATATGGTATGTTTAGTGATGTTTTAAATATTAATTTCTATATCACTCCACCTTGTTTAGTGTTATTTGGTTATTTTTGAAAAATTGTTGAACGTGGAAAATTTACCCGTGACTTTAGGATCCAGTGTGCCTGAATGCCCAGTTTTATCAACTTTCAAAATTTTCTTAATCCATGCAACAACTTCGTGTGAACTGGGATTTGAAGGTTTATCCAAGTTGATGAAGCCAGATTTCATGTATTCCTTAATGTCACGACTCAGTGGTGATGAACCATTTGGCAGCGGCGTATAGTGGTTAGTACGCACATTGAGTTTATCGAAATTCTTTAACAAAAGCGGCCATTCCGATGTGTCTAATTTGGTAATCTTGTCCGATGGTTTGACAGTAAAATCGCCACTCTTTTGAAGTGCTCCAAGATCAGCATCTACAGGTTCCTCCTTAATTCGCTTCTTCCTCTTTTCTTTCTTAACTTCTACAGCAGCAGATGGCACCGAGAAAACGTGGTTAAAAATAAGAAGTGAATTTTATTTATATTAGCAAGGTTCTTTTGGACTTGTTCTAAGCCAAATTATGTTGTTAGAAATTAATTTGCATCACTATATACCTGTATCAGCCATTTTATAACTTATTAAAATCCAAAATTTTACACGCGGACTCTAGACATAGATTTCGCGCAACACCATAAAATTAAGAAGGTTAGAAAATGGACGAGAATTTGGACATTTTCATTTGACAGCATCAAATGATCAAAAATAGCGGAACACGTGCTTCTTTCTAGCGCCATCTGAACGTCATTTTTATAGGAATTTTCCAAACGCTTCCATCATCAAGCTAGTTTGCCGGCACTACCAGTTTTTTATTTGTACCGCATTCATTTTTGAAAAGGGAAAAAGATTATGCATTTTTTCCATTCTATTTAAAAAAATGTCCACCTTGAAATAAATTGTGTTCTTTTCTCGAAAATGTAGAACGCAAAAATATAACATATGCAGAATTTTCCGACCTATAAAATTCGACGGTTCTGCATTCTGCGCTTTACACAGTGCCTCCACGGGCAATATGTCCGGCAATGAAATATTTCCAGAATGGGAATTTTCTCAATATTGCCCGTGGAGACACTAAATTTCCAGCAAGGAAGTATGTCCGGCAACATTGCCAAACGCTTACAGGGCAATATTGCCTTGCATAGAATAAAAATGGCGACAAATGAAGATTGGAGGAAAAATAAAACTATGAAATACATAAACTTATATAGAAAACGAGAATGTTTGTGGAAAATACAACTTTTAAAGTTTTCTAGAGACTTAAATGTTTTAATGCAATAATGTCTCTCATTCAACGCCATTTCATATATTACACATTGCGGCAATATTTTGCCCACCATCGAAAAATTCCCAGATCAAGCAATATTTCCTTGCTCGCAATATTGCCTGAAACATTGCTCGTGGAGACACAGCGTCAGTTATACCCAATAAAACAAAATAAACTCATGACATTAATAAGGGTATTCATGAAAAGTGGCAATCTTATAATTTGAGCAATTAGTTCTTATAATCTGCAGGCTGTATAAACAGCCCTTAAAGTCAATTGTTCATTTACAGTATATGCTGCCAATAAGTTAAGTTCTAATTTTTAATTAAATATTAGTTACTTTTGCTCCAATTCACAAATTATTACCTCTTTCATTGCATTTTTGCCAGCTTCTGATAAGAAAATATCTAACTTTCGAAAGACGGAAAAAGCTGATTGATCATATAAGTTTGCCACCTCGTTTGCTCACCTAAATCGAAGAGCAAATATGTCGGGTTTGTGCAAAGGTTTCTCCATACAAATTTCACAGTTAATTTATAAGGCTGATAAACTTATACAGTTTTTATCATTTATAAGGGTATTGCCCATTTGCATGAATACCCTTAATATTTTATGATGTGACAACTGTGAGAAGCAAAAAGTTGTAATTTTGAAAAATATCTGAAATCGAATCCAATATATTTTTGTGGTTAATTTTAATAAAACTGAATCGCTCTATGAATATTTGGCAACAGTGTTCTAAAAAGTGTGCTCACAGTTGATGGCAAATAATTAGTAGAGCGTACATTTACAAAGCTATTTGCCCGTAACTGGGAATAGCCCTATTGATACGTTCTGATGTTATGTACAAGGTAAGTTATACATGTTCGTATATTTTGCTCATTTACAGCCATGAATATAATGAACCTGCTAAAAATAATAAAGAAACCAAACAAAATTAGCAGAATAATCAAAAGGAAGTATACAAATAATTTAAATCAAATCAAAAAATTTAATAATTTTTTTATTTTCAGAAGCCTAAATAAATGCCTACAAAACATTTGCGATTGTCTGGATTACCAACAAACTTAAAACATTTAAAACAACTGCTGTCGCTGGAGCCATTGCTCCACATGGATTTTATAAGAATTGTTTTTTTTTATAAATTTTTAAAGGTGCAATTTTTAAGCCATAAACTGAAGGTAATTTAAGCATTTCAAAAATAAATTAAATTTATTAACAAATTGTCTGTAATTTGTCTGTAAAAAAATTGTCTGTAAAAAAATGCCAGAGTTCTAATCTCTCGGCTAGTGGATGGGCCCGATACAACGTCATGGGGGAAGAAATGGGAACAGCTGAATTTGTTATTGGTGTGAGCAGTTTAGATGTACTTTTTTCTTATGGCTAAAACAAATGTGGCAGAGATGCCAGATCACACGGATAAGAATCAGAGATACAAGCCTTGTTATACTTTTACCTAACGCAAGAACATGTATATCAAGTTTTGTATGGATTTTTTTATATGGAGCTAAAACGAAACGTGTTAGCGCTCGTATTAAATAACACGTTATCTAACGGCTACATGCCTCCATTGGACACTCATTGAACATGTCCGATGAAAGATTAAAATTTTTTACATTTTGCTGGGTCCATCTGACATGTAGTTTCGTTTGTTTGCGCCCCATCAAACTTAGTGTATTTTTTCATTTGATGAAAATTTTTCAGAGGAGCACATCTCGCAGCAAAACTGCGGAACGTAACAAATTTTTACGTGTATTTTTTTTATCTTTGCCTAAATTCTGGTTGCTTGGAATATATAAAGCGCAAAATATAAAAGTAAATGTTCAAAACAATATTTTCAGTCGATTTTAATTCCTCAACAGCTAAAAAATATTGGAGACCATCCGACATGTGTGATGTGTGTAGGGGCAACGAAAAAATCCCGTTACTTTATCTAACTACATGTCCATCCGACCTGTCAAGTCATCATACATGTAGTAACGTTTGTGTGCAAAAAATGAAGTCGGATGAATATGTCCGATGGAAGACAAAATTTTTTGACTTTTTGCTAAGTCCATTCGACATGTAGTTCCATTTGTGTGCGTGGTCACTCAACTTAATGTGCACCTTTATCTAAAAATTTAGATTTTGATCAATCAAGCCATCAACGTGTCTGTGTAACGCATACAAACAAATATTTACTAACACATAAACCAGGGGCTGAATTAAGCCATCCGTGATGGAGCATATTTACGAAGGGCATGGCGAGACAAGTGCAAATCAATCTTATACAATATTGCTCGATCACGGATGCTGTAATTCGGCTCTTGATTGACGTCAAATGATTGACCGTGTAAGGTGCGCATAATGTATTTTTATTTGATAAAAATTTTTCAGAGGAGCACACCTCACTGCAAAGCTGCCGAATTTTTTTTCTTTACCTCTTTCTTTTCACATGCACCTTAACCACCTACAAAATTAAGCTCAAAGAATTTCTTCATTCAACAGTTTAAATATATTACTTTTAAAAATCTTTTTTGTTGACCACTTTTAATTTTTAAAACTATCTTTTTTCCTTTGGCTTCTTTTCTTTCCGCTAACTTGGGATCTTCAAATTCTAATCTTAAATGAATGCTATTAAATATCATATACTGTTAAGGGAGGTTGTATATAAAGGTACATGTATTATTAGTTAAGTTTTCTCTCGCATATGCTACTATTAAACTGGTAATATGTAAATTGGCCAATAAGGCTTTTGTATTACTTACAATGAAATAAATAAATAAATAAAATAAATAAAATCGTGGTGGCTTGGAATATATAAAACAAAAACTATACAAATAAATGTTCAAGCCCGTATTTTCACTCGATGTTAACTCTTCGAAAGCTAAAAAAATAATTAAGTGCATCCTACATGTCCCGAAAAAAGTCTTTACTTTATCGAACTACATATACATCCCACATGTAGTATCGCTTGGGGGCCCTAATAAGTCAGTTTTCTTTATTCCTACATGCAGTGTTGCAATTTTTAAGAAATTCACAATATTTATCGAGTGGAAAACTTTTTTTAGAAGATAAGCAAGGAGATTAATTAAAAATCTAATGAGGTTATTTTTTTCGTTGAGGGCATTAACCTCGTTTTAATCTCTGAATATAAGCATAAAATGAGCTGCATAATTTAAAGATCACAGCTATCATGTTGGCGTTTTAATATGAGCCTACCTTGTAATTGTATCATGACATAAGCGAGGTGCTATCGCTTCTTAGCAGTGCCGCCAACCTGAAAAATCATCTTGAGGGCCTCTTATCACGGCTGCCAACATGAGCAACCAAAACAGCAATAAAGGAAAAGTAAAAAATTAACGAACGCTGTGCATATATCTTCAAACTGTACTCTGCAAATTTTGTAAAACTTTATTCACAAAATTTTCAAGAAACGATAAATGCGTGCCGATTAAAGATTTTTTATATCGTCATTTTCTTTTCAAACGAGAACTGTGATTTTCTACTGAATCGCCTGGGAAACTTTGACTCAAAATCAGGAAAGCCAATTGTTAAAAATGCCGCGAACAAAAATTTCAAAAAGTAGCAAACGCAATCGTGAAGAATCGCAGCGGGAAGAAAAAGTGCGTGAATTTGATACGGCTTTGGATCAATTTCTGATCTCACAGGACAATATGTGTCAAGGATTGTTAACAGAGGTTGAGTCGAATGTAAATATGTTAACAAGTCGTATAAACAAAAAGGTACTCCAAATGAAGTTTCGGGATTTCTTGGAATTGGTGAGCAAGTATAGATGATTAATGGAAAAAGTTTTAATATTTTTGTCGCTTTAGAACCTCGATAAATTCGCTGATTGGACTCCTATGTTGTCGGCACAGAATTCCAGTAACAGCAGTGCTTGCCGTTCCATATGCCCCACCAACAGCAACACCATGACAAGTTTTGCTAAAGTTTCAAACCCTAATGATGAAGGTAAGCTTGTTTTGTACATGTATAGAAGTTGCTTTGGGTTATGTGTGGTGCTTGGGTTCTTGTCTTAATATTTATATAATAGTACTTCAAGCATCTTTTAAATCACTTCACATCAGCACAAATAAATCATTTGGAAATCACAAAACTACATATTTCACAACAATTAGAAGCACATATATAATTAAGTTTCTTAAGTTGAGTTGGAATTTATGGAAGAGTTGCAAGCATAACAGTATAGCTTAAATTTCGTGTTTTCTAGTTGAAGTAATTGAAATCAATTTTTATAAGAAAACGCTAAGTGATCAATAACATAGCCACATTCACATTATAAAAGAATGAATCCCTTGACATTACAGATGATTTTAGCACACTTCATGACACATCAACTTGTACACATTATGGGTGTTAGTTTTTTATATTTTTATTTTATCTTTTTTCTAACTATTCGCTATTGGCACTCTTTTGCCATAAATTATCATTAACAAATCAAACACAAAATTGCAAATTGTTGTTACTACTGGATAAGGCTACCTTACAGAGGATAGCACCACAGGTGGTACAGGAGCGTGCTCACTCGCAATTCTAACCAACATGACTCAATTGAATGGACCACAGCAACAGCAACGCGGGCGTACACCTGGCCCCTTGAACTCAGCGAGAGCGCGGCGCCCTAGACGAAGCAAATCATTTTGTGGTGAATTTAATCCAACAACTCAAAAGAAGCCAACACCACAAAGTGCACTGGCAGCGGAGCATACATCGCGGAATAAGATGCGAACACCACTTGCTTCACGTACAAAAGCTTTGAGTGCTGATCGCACTTCAAAAATGTATCTATCATCGCCAAAGTCGCCAACCACTGCATTTTTGCGTTGGCCTAAGCCTGGAGAACTGGTTATGTCCACGTGTGGCAGTCCAGTAATGGCGCAAGTGTAAGTAGCAAATCCTTAAATACAATATTAAACAAATATTACATTCCACAATTTAGATTACCTGACAAATATGCCAACGTCAATATACCAGTAAAGAATGGCGTGCTATCGTTGCGACCTAAAAAACTCTCTGAACTGAAGCCTGAATATTTAGAAGCTATCGATCAGGAGACACTTAATCAAATTAAAACATTGCATGCTAATCTAAATCTCATAATGAACATGGCTGACAAAGCTGGTCTAAACTAAGCCCAAACGTTGGACCGCCTAACTACACGCTGAAAGGGGAAAATAAAAACAAATTTGTTTATTAAATATAGAGGTTCTTTTCATTATTTTTTAGCTTATAAGATTTTCTTACTTTAGTTACAAAACTTCAAGCAGTATAGTATGCAAAATTATAAAAAAAGGAATTGCATATAAGAAACCAATTTGCCATAAAACATAAGTGTTGCATAAAATAAAACGGAGTCTAGTGACCTTATATTGTAAAACTGACTCAATCATATAACTTTGTTTTAAATCTGGCAATTCCATTTCCTCCATATGAATTGTAAAAACCCACTAAAATTTTGTTATGAATATATTTCCGAGGACAATGTGACAAAACAACTTTTCTCGACACAAGAGAAATTTCCAAGCTTTCAATCATATGTATTTATAAAATTTTAATACGCTTCGTTTGGTTTAAATGTCTTATTTTTAAGATTTTTATTTTAAGAGATATACAGCCCAATTCTGAATGATTTGGAAAAGGGAGTTTTTATTTTTAAGACAGCAGATAAAGATATCAAATTTTTTTGTTTACACTCATGAATATTGACGGTTTATGACTAAATTGGCATTAAAAATATTGAAAATGTTTTTGAACTTTATCATCTTAAAAATGAAAACTCTTTTTTCCGACTCCGGGAAAAATCATTCAGTATTGGGCTGATAAGCATGACAAACTAACCTCTGTCGACTTTTTCAAAATTGCATTTGACAAAACAGCTTCTCAAGCAGTTTATGAATAAATATTCATTTGACAAAACAACATACCTTCATTCAATGCTGGGTTAAACATTAAAAATTCTTTACGACAAAACATCTTCTTTCGAAAAAAGTTAGTTTGTCAATTGAATTTCAACAAAAAATCAATTTGTCTCTACATGCGTGATCATGATTAGATACATTGTTTAATACAAAATAACAAGGTGACTTTTTTTCCTCATTTAACCATTCATTTAACCATTGCTCCTTATTGCTCTTATATGAAAATAAGTAATGAGGAAATGCTTGTTTAATATTTGTGCGAAATATTAAACTAAAATTTTCTTTAATATACACAAAATATTTTGTAAAGCTATGAAACTGTTGTTTGCTCTCCTGAAAAGTAAGCAAATTCGAAAGAAATTATGTTAAAAGTCACAGATTTCATGAGAAATATATTCTGCGAAGCAAGAAAAACCTCAAGTGAGATGATTGCATTTGTTTAACAAAATAAGGTCATAAAAGCTTTTCACTGTAGCTGCTGTTTTATTCTAAAAAACATTTACTATCATCTTAATCATTAAACTTATGTTTATTTTTCACAATTATTCTTACAAAATAAATAATCATTGTTAATTAAAGAAATGTTACTTTTTTAATGAAATTTTTGGTTTTATATAGTACATAAATAGTGTTAGTTGCATAAAAAACAACTATTATTAAAAAAACTATTAGTAAAATAGAACTATTAAAAAAAAACTTAAATTACAGGTTCTACCGAGATTTGAACTCGGATCGCTGGATTCAAAGTCCAGAGTGCTAACCATTACACCATAGAACCTTATATTTGTCCTTGGGCAAAAGCAGTAGTTTAATTATGCAAAACTGCTTGTGCTACCTTATGCTTGCCTAAAGTGCTTGGTATAGAAAGTTTTTGTAACATCAAATTTCTAAATATTTATGCAACTCAATATCCATCCATTGATCAATTCGACATTATCTTGTGAATTTAAATGTTTTGTTTCTTGTTATGATTGTGAATTAAAAGATGAAGTTTATCCTAAGATTAGCCGCGTATTATGCAGACGTGTGTTTGCTTTGAAGTCGAATATAAAAAGAACGACAATAGACATAACGTTTAACGTTCTAGCACAATACTTTGACATACATACATAAATCATAAATATATAGAAACTGTTATTGAACGAGAGCAACTAAAATAACTAGGGTTGCCAACATCTCCCCTTCTTTTTAGGCAGATGATAATCTGGAACCCAAACTGGAGGTCTCTTGAGTCTTCTCGAGCGGCGTAAATCTGAAGATGGTTCAGTATGAGCATCTCTATTTGCTTGATTATTCTCAGGCGTTGTGTTGTTGTTTGATACGCTGGCTGAAGATTGATTTGGCTGCTCGTTTATTGTTGTTTTTGACGAATCCAGTGCGGTTGTTGTTGTTGTTGGATCGAGTTGAATGGTTGTCGCATCAGGTAGAAGTGTTATTGACTCAATCGGTATTTCATGTCGATTTGAATTATTTTGGTTGTTGGTGTTAACGCTCTTTATTGGTTCATAAAGCAGTTCAAAGTCTTGAAGCAATGTATCCACATTTGAGTGCTTGATTTTTGAATTTGAATATCGAAGACGTAGTTGATTTGCGTGCGACCTAACTGCTTTGAATATAGGATAGTTTTCAATTTCCACTTCATAGTTGACTTTTCCAAGTACTTTACGAATCGTACCAGGGAACCATTGTGATTGATTCAATTTGTAGAGTTTGGCATAAACTGGGTCACCAATTTCGTAATTTCGCTTTTTGGCACCATGCTGTTTATTAAACTGTTGTTCCATAATCACGTCATACTGCTGACTAACTTTTGGTGGTTTTCTGAGAAGATCCAATTCTGTCCGCAGGCTTCTCCCTATGAAAAGTTCAGCTGGTGTCTTTCCATCTGGCGCGCTGTGATTAGGTGTTGATCTGTAACATTGCAAACAAATTTGTAAATTATGTTGATTTGAATTTGCACCTTCGAGTTTTTTCAAAGATCGTTTGAGAGTATCAACGAATCTCTCCGCTTGTCCGTTCGACTGTGGGTGATACGGGGCTGTAAATTTATGAAAAATCCCGCGATGTTTGCAAAACTCGGCAAAACTGTTACTTGAAAATTGCGTGCCGTTGTCGCTCACAATTAATTCTGGATTCCCAAAAAGTGATGTAAAATCCACCATGCAATCAATAATTGTCGATGATGATATTGATTTCATTTCATATATTTGCGGCCATTTCGAGTACGAGTCGACTATCACAAAGTAGTACAAATTGCGAATTGGACCGGCTATATCGATATGAATTCTTTGCATGGGATGATCCGATTTCGGCCAAGAAGATAAAGTTGTTTTTGGTAAAGTTTTGGCTACTGAAGCGCACTTTCCACATGAACGCACAAATTGTTTAATTTCCTCGCCGATTGAGGGCCAATAAACGTAGCTTCTTGCTAGAGCTTTGGTTCTCTCGATACCTTGATGTCCCTTGTGCAACTCCTTTAGAATTCTTTTTCGAAAACACTTTGGAATCACCAGGCGTTCATCATACATCAAACAATCGTCTACCACGCTTAATTCTTATCTTCTTGCATATAAATTTTTCAAATTTTCCGAAATGATCGTTGGCCACCTGCCATTGGTGAGGTGATTGATGACATCTTGTAAAACTGGATCAGCTTGCGTTGCTGCACGAATCATTTTGAATGTGACAGGGAGTGCATGTGTAATTTTGTCAGCGATTTGTTTAATTTCTGCTTCCAGTTGAATACATGCGATGACTGCTTCTTCATTAGGCTTGGTTGTGCTGCTAGACGCGATAAAAGATCTGCTGCACCAAATTGATTTGTAGACACATATTCTAAATTAAAATCATACGACATAAGTGTCAGTGCCCATCGCTGAAGTCGATTTGCAGAGTGAGCTGGAATGCATTTTTTACTGCCGAAAATTGCTAACAATGGCTTATGGTCGGTCTGTAACGTAAATTTCCTGCCGTACAAAAATTTGTGAAATTTTACCACTGCAAACACTAAAGCTAAGCCTTCTTTCTCTATTTGAGAGTAGTTTTTCTCAGCAGGTGTTAGTGCTCTAGAACAATGATAAATTGCTTTCTCTGAGTCGTCTGGGTACACGTGACAAATATACGCTCCTAATCCAACGTTGGATGCATCTGCTGCGACTTTGATTGGCAGCTTGGGATTGTAATGAGTCAACAATAAATCCGACGACATGAGCTCTTTAAAACGACAAAAAACTTTTTTGGCATTGCGGAGACCAGTTCCACTTCACTTCTTTTTTTAGCAAATGATCTAGAGGTGCACGAAGTTGTCGCATTTCATAAATAAATTTTCCATAATAATTCACTGCTCCTAAATAGGCTCTCAGCGTGCTAATGTCGCTTGGAGGCGGTAGCTCTAAAATAGCTGCGATTTTATTTTTATCTGGACGTATTCCGTGTTTATCTATTTGAAAACCCAAATAAATGCAAGTTGTTCCGAAAAATTTACATTTATCAAAATTGACGGTCATGTTGTACGAATTAAAACGATTTAAAACTTCTACGACTGCTTTTATGTTTGCATCTTTCGTGCGCGTCGCAATGACAACATCGTCTAAATATGGAAAAATGCCATTAATACCAGATAAAATTGACTCCATCACTTGCTGAAATGCGCCCGGGGCAGACTTGACTCCAGGTGCAAGTCGATTAAATGTAAATAAACCTCGGTGCGTATTGATAACTAAAAGTTTCTTCGTGTCCTCATCAACTTCTATTTGCATGTATGCGTTATTCAAATCAATTATAGAAAAATATGAACATCCATTAAAATTAACAAATATTTCGTCAGGCAGTGGCAGTGGAAATGTGTGTGGTTCGAGCTGCTCATTGAGCCCTGTTGAGTAATCTCCACATATGCGTAGAGCACCAGACGCTTTTCTAACAACTACTATAGGGGCAGACCACTTTGAAAACTGTACGGGTGAAATGATTCCCTCGCGTTCTAACCTTCTCAATTCATTGTCAACTGGCTCCCTTGCCGCGTATGCTACTGGCCTTTTTGGTCGAAATATTGAAGTTACATGTGGTTTAAGTTGCAAGTGTACTTTAAACGCTGTGCAGTGTCCGATTTCGGGTCGAAACACGTTTGGAAACATGCCTTTCAAACTACTGGCTGTAATTATATTACTCACGTGTAAGTTGTGACATGTTGTGTAGGATGTAATTGGAGCTTCAAACAGTTCAAATTGTTCCATCAGGTCAGAGCCCAATAAATTTAGATGTTGCATTGTAGACACCGTAATAACTGCTTGTGCTTGCTTTTCATTTATTTCCACCGCTGCTGTAAATTCGCCGATTATGTTGATTTTGTTTTGCGATGCATCTCGTGGCACGTGCTGAGACTGCTGCAGTGGTGGACGTCCGACTTTAATCCAATTTTGCTCTGAAATGATCGTCATATCAGATCCTGTGTCTAGCTGTAATTTTAAAATTGTATTATTAATTTTAAATGACACAAAACGTCTATTTTGAGATACAGAACTCATTGCATATACGCTTTTAGTGCTTGAGCGCGTTTTTCTAAATTTTTTCTTTTTAAAAACCTGACTGTCCGAAGTTTTTGCTTTATTGCGTGCTGAAAAACATGAACAAAATCCTTCTTTATGACCGATGAGACCGCATTGAGTGCATTTATGATTTGTAAAACCGCAATCGCGCACGAAGTGCATACTACCACACTGCCAGCATGGCCGTTTCGGTAACTCCATTTTGCTCGATTTGTTTTTCGGCTTCGGGTGAACATCGACCATTTGAATTTTCGCTGATGTGTGTTCCACCATTTTAGCATCATTTTTCAGAATTTTTAACCGTTGAATTTCTGCAACTAAATTATCAATTCTTAGAGGGGAATCTTCAGTTTCTGTGTCCAGCATGTTCAGCAATCTTGCCCGAATGTCACTGTCATTCGGCGACTGCAAACCGTTAATGAACATCAGACATTTGAAATTGTCTACGGTGCATTTTTCAATCGAGAAATTTTCACACATGCGATTGACAATTGCTGCATAGCTGACAATGTCTGAATTTTCATCACGAACGTGTTGCATGCACTTGACCCGCACAGAAAACTGAGACTCTTTACGTCCAAATAATTTTGAAAGCGTAGCGACTGTGTCGTCGAAAACTATTTCCCTCGGTTTTTTCGGTAGAATATAGTCTTTGTATTTTTTAAAAACACTTGTGCACATTTTCCTTAGCAGTAGGCGCACTTTTGCTGCATCGTCGAGCTGCTCAGCTTCGACTAGAAAAACATCTTCATACCTGGCGAACCATTTTGAAAAAATTTGATTTTCCTCTGGATCGTATACAAACTCGCGTATGCTTTTTGCGAGCATCTCCACCAAATTCTCCGCCCCGTTAGCTGCTGCTGTACCTGCTGTGCTGGGCACTGGGGATCGCGATGAATTTGTGATGTTTGTTGGTTGAGTTGCGTTGATTAAACGTTCCATGAGCTGTTGCTGTTTTTCTGCTGTCTCCTGTTGCCTCACAAGGAGCTGCGCCACCACATGTTCCAACGAAGTCGACGTCGAAGTCATCTTGCGTTTGACTCAGATTTTTAAGCGTTTTCCTCGTCGCCAAAATGTTATGATTGTGAATTAAAAGATGAAGTTTATCCTAAGATTAGCCGCGTATTATGCAGACGTGTGTTTGCTTTGAAGTCGAATATAAAAAGAACGACAATAGACATAACGTTTAACGTTCTAGCACAACCCTGCAAAAAATAGGTAACCGATTTTTCTAACACTAATAAAAAATTTAAGCTCTACACCAACACATTCAAATAACATTTTCACCTCACTTAATTTTAAAAAAGACAACTACAGTTTTTTATTTTTGATGAAGTAGTCTTTCACTTTTTTGTAAAAAAAATATTTTTCGGTGTTTTAAAAAAGGTGAGCAAACAGTTTTTGAAATATTTAAAATTATAATGAATAAAAAAACAATAAGTAACGAAAAGTGCTTACAAAGACAACGCGAAAAAAGTGATGCGAAAAGGTATTCGGGAAATTTAGAAAGATTCAGTGTTAAAAAAAAATAAAAACAAATAACGAACACTTCGACTCATGCTCAGCCAGTTCGTTGGACAGTCTCTTTTTTTACGATTCCGACCATAACATTGAACCGTCTACCTCCGCAAAAACAAACGACATTTGCAACATAGCAGAAAAATTAAGATATTACTGCTTGCGGTGGAACGTGCCGCACAACCAAATTAATGATTTATTAAAAGTATTGAATGAGGCATAAAAATCTTGCCAAAATGCACTTTGCAGCCACTTTGCTAAAAATACGAAAAACAATGCGGAGGTGAAGAAAGGTGTGGAAAAAGTCCCATTTAAATCAGACTTTATCATGCCATAGGTTTGAAATGGCCGAAGATCTATTTGATGAACCAGTTGAATCATCAAAAGCTTTAAGAATCCTTCTTTGCACCAGTTTAAAGCAAGAAGTCGAAGGTTTTGGATTTACTGAAGTCAAATATAAATTTTTTAACATAACTCAAAATGATAAACAAATCCTTATACCTGTTTTGCATCATTGTTTTAGCAATTTTACATCACAAAACTAAAAAAATCACTTTTTAAGCTTTGCAAACGGCCTACAATAACTTAAATCATGGAGAATGATATACAATATGTGAGTAATTTTAATGCAAAAACAAAAGTAAATTGAATTGATTAATTATTTCTAGTTGATAACTTCGACAATATTCCTTCAACTTCATCGACAGCTCAGACCACCTTCAATAACACCTCTAGTTCAAAAACAGCACATAAAAAAAGAATACTATTCGAAAACAATGAGGATGATATATGTAAGTACTTACAAATGCAAAAGCAAATTTTTATTATATAAATTTTTTGCTCTTAGTTGAGAACTTTGGCAACTGCGACAACATTTCTTTAACTCCTTCGTCAATGCAGTCCATAAACATCCTTTCTACTTCAGAGCCAACACACAAAAAGAGAAAAAGATTCGAAACCAGTGACAATTATTATAGCAAAGGTCAGAAACCATTTTTGTTATGCTAAAAAAATGCCTCATTAATCAAATGTATCTCTTTGCTAAAAAAGCATTTATTTCGTTAAGAGAATTTTTAAAGAATATAATTTTATAGATGATAATGTTTTGATGGAAAGCGAATCACAACCTGCCATAAACTACAAATGTGCCAATTGCATTTCTATGAGAGGTTTGTAAGGTTTGGTAAAATCAAATTATATAATAAATTATCATGACATAAAATTTCGACGTACTTTGTAAACTCAACAGCTTAGAAACGTCAATCAATAGCATCAATCTGAAAATTGAGTCAATTTCGAAAAACGTGAGTCAAAATACTCTTTCGATTGTATATTCTTTCGAGAACTTTTAGCAATTATATGTGGGACATTCTTTATCAAATCGGTAAACAAAAATAGCGTCCACTGCCAAACATGCTGATATGAATATTTTCAGTTTACATACGCCAATTCAACAAAAAAAAAATAATTATAAAATTTTTTTTGATGATTACTTTTAGTTGAGAAGAAAAATGTTTATAGTGATTTTAAATGTCATCGAATGGCTCTTACAAAAGTCTTGTTTAAAGTCTAAATAGGTTGTGACGAAAAAATTAGTTCAACATTGCGTATGAGTGATCTGCAATTATTTGCAAGCTTTAAAAGCGGGCCAGAAATATGTGGCTTGTCAGAGTTTTCGAGACAATTTCCAACGCTTCTTTCATATATATCAGCAAAGTTGTTGGCCAGAGTAATAGGAAGAACTTTGCAAAATAAACCAAAGTTTATTATAGTGTTATCGTAAGTTATTCATAAAAATAGTCATATCTTAAAATTTCGAAGAACCAAGAATTACAATTTTTAGGGATATAGTTGAAGTACATGTACTATGAAATTTGAAAATCAAAAATCGGTGATGACGTATTAACACCAGCAGATAGTATTTACATAGAAAAAATCAAGACTGAACAAACTCAGCGTTAGATTACGGTGTTTTTAATAGAAAGTTCTTAACAATTTATTAAAATCATTACAAACATTTTTTTCTTCTGCACTAAAAATAATCATCGAAAAAATTTTAAAAAACCATTTTTTGTGTTCAATTGCCGAAATTGCAATAAACTGAATATATTGATATTAGCACGATTTGCGGTGGTCGATCTATTTGCTGACCGATTTATATTAATTTTGTCACCCATTTTATTTTTTAATAGTCTTTTATTATTTGAGCTCAAACTAAGTTTTGCTAGTTATTTATTTATAGGCAATCACAAAAACGGATTTTTATGTTCAAAATAAAATAATACGGGAAAACATGATATTAACCAAGCAGCTGCTGAAAAATTGTCAACGCGTTTTCGGATATACAAAGACTGAAATAGACATTGATATAGCTGCAAGATTGCCACTGTCTTCTTTAACTGAATTCATGGATCTTAAAGAGAAGTTAAAGAATGATGAATATACCACAGCAATGGTATTAACAGTATTTAGAAAATTTGGAGAGTTTATAATTAATTTTTTTTATTTCGTTCTTTATTAGAAAGCACATCTTTTCACCTTGAAAGGTGCAGCCGGTACTATCGACTCCTTATTCAAAAAAGTTATTACAGACAGTTGCTGTCAAAGTCTTAACTGGGATGGACTTCATGGAAAAAGAGCTCTTCAAGTCAATAAACTCTTCAAAAATACTTTTTTTGGTAATGCGCTTACGTAATTGTAGTTATATGATAAAAATTTTCATATTTAATGCAGACAATTTTCCTGATATGATCAACAACGATGTCGAAAAAGATATAAGAAAAAGTATCGAAAAAGCACATAACAGAACCAAGCAAAGCAAGTTTAAGCAAAAGAAACTGGATGCAACAAGAACAATATAAAAATCCCGCTTCTAATTCATCTAAAATAGTGCAACAGCTTTGCAGGCGGACACTACCTTAGTCGAATTTATTTGCTGTACCTTTAATTTTAACTTTTTTTTATCTTTCCATAAAAACTAACTTTTTTAATTTCTTCCACTAGATTGTAGAGCAATTTTATGTTTAAACTTTCGATATGAAAATATACAGTATTATTCTTAGATTAATTTTAATGTAATTTTGAATTTCATGTAAAAGTGTTACTTTTGTTAAATTGAAAAAAAAAATCAAAACGGTAATAAAAATAAAAAACATTATTATTCTGGCAACACTCTTTTTTAGTTTTGATTTCTTTACTTTGGCAATAATCTGGAGTACGGTATTCACCACCCTTATGAAATGTGCGAAAGAGGCGACTACATACTTGATATTCATGTTGGAGGGAGATACAAAGTCTCATGTATATTTACACCGACGGGGAACTTTCGGTTTATTTTTTCCCGATGCTCTTAAAAAATTAACTGGTAAGATCCGGAAAGATTAACTGGTAATTAACCAGGCAACTACCAGTGGCCTTTTTTGCTGGGAATACTTTGACATACATACATAAATCATAAATATATAGAAACTGTTATTGAACGAGAGCAACTAAAATAACTAGGGTTGCCAACATTTCTTTTATACGATTTTTAATCGTTGTCACGTGTTTCAATCGGTTCTATGGTGTAATGGTTAGCACTCTGGACTTTGAATCCAGCGATCCGAGTTCAAATCTCGGTAGAACCTACTCGCTCAATATTTTGAATAGTTAACCCATAATTTCATTCAATAGTTTTACTAACCTAACCGCATTCGAGAGGTAGATTTTCTATCCCAACTAAAATTGTTACATAATTTGCATTGGATTGCATATTAAAAAAGTTTTAGAGTGAAATAATACAGTTCATATTTTAATTGAAAATATATTATATTTTTTGAAAAAAATTTTCGAAAATCGAATAACTATTTCTATTAATTTTTGATCTTCGAAAATTAAATATCTTTTTCAAATTTGTAATAATTTAATATAGGTACTCTGAAAAATGTTCTGAAAGACTTTTGCATCTAAACAATGTAACTTCTTAGTGCAAATAGACATTTTTTTGCTCTAGTGTATACTTGTTTCATCATAGATCTTTAAATTTAACTTTTTGATAGGACTGCACGCGTAAATTAAAGCTCGTTTTAAACATCATGATTTCTCTTCTGAATAATGGTAAAACTCCAGCCTGCAATTTATTTGAATTTCATACTGTTCTAAAGAAATGAAAATTTATTGTTTCCTAAATAATTAAAAATCGATATACATCAAGTGTGTACAAGGCGTTATGAAAAATCGACCAATAAAAAATCACAAAAAAATCACCAACAATTTCTTCATACAAAATTGGGTAATTTTTCATATTTTTTTATGATTTTTTGTTTTGGTTAATTTTTCATATTATATTAGTAAAATTATTGGTTGGAATTTAATTTTACTTTTGGGGAATTTTTAATTTTTATATTTGTTGTTTTTAGTTGCTGCATTTTTTAGTAAAACAGTTTTATAGAACAGCCGAACATTTGCAAGATATTGGAGTTTTTAAGTAATTTTTTAATTGATGCAGCGGGCAATACTATTTCTACATCGAACGTTATGCTTTAGTACTGCTGCAATATTGCTACATTCTTAACACAACTACTAGTGATAATCTCTAATACATACTTTTTACAAACACGTAATTAACAGCTTATGATTAAGAGTGGCTGAGATCCTAAGTGCATTTATGCAATGCATCAGTGCGTTTTATTTTGTATTGGCGCTAAGTTTAAATACGAAAACTGCGCAACTCTGTTGATATTCTTAAAAATAGTATAGTTGCGCAGTTTTTGTTAATAAGTTTCGTTCAGTTGTTTCGGGCGAATTCAAAATAACAGTGTGTTTTATTTTATTATTGTATTAATGCATTTAGGAATTCAGCCGGTTTGTTCGGCGTATCGCCATATTGCGCATGCCATGCATCGCCACTGCTTTTTGTACTGCACATGTTCTGCAATTTCTCGCAATGCTTTGACAAAGCGCAGTAAAAATCTTAATATATAAAAGGCAACCACGCTGCTCCGTGTCCAATATCTCTCAAACTTTTCAGCCTGAAAATATGCACATCTTAATACATAAAAGGCAAGCATGCTGCTCCGCACACAGTATTTTTCAAATTATAATTATTTTTTGACAGTAAAGTAATTTTTACAAGGCACACTGTTCTCAAAATGTTCAGCCTGAAAGTATGCACAGAAAATATATATGATACTTAGCGATAATATTGGGTTTTTACAATACTACGTTTTTCATCTAACAACCTCTTTTTTTATCCTTTTATAAAAAATGTATGCCGAATTTGATGAAATTCTTTTGATTCGATTTGAGTCGATTGTACCAAAAAATATAATTGTATCAGCCGCGAAACGACACCTGAGTCGCTACTTATATGATGGTTGTAAGGCCAGTTTGCTAAGTTGTGTATGAATATGATTGTTACCAAACTTGACTTTTTGTACTTTTACACTTGAACTAATTTTTCAAAACTGCTTCAATATGCAAAGTGTTATTTAAAGTTGTACATTTGTGTTTTTCAAAAATCAAATAAAAAATCAAGCTTTAACAAGCCAAAATAGTGCTTTCGGCAAATGTCTGCTAAAAGGAAGTGTGCGGAGGACCTGTCGTAGGACAGGCCTTTATACTGGTAGTTTTATAAAACAACCGAAGATTTGCATGATAATAGAGTTTTTAATTAATTTGATTATAGATTTTTTGCTTTAATATAGGCATTTTGCCTTTTTTTTTTGCTTAAATTTAATTTTACCTGATCCTTGGAATGTTTGCGACACATATTTTTGAAATTTTTCTTTAGTTTTCTTTATAACAAAAATTGTAGATTTTGATAATTTGCATTTTTCAGCTGACCATCTTATTGATTTTCACAGTTTCAATAAAATCTAAAAATTTATACCTCTGGAAGATTTATCGTTTTATGTTGCCTTTCTGTCGCTGACATTCTAAGAATCTACTTAAACTTTTTAAATTTTAATATTCACACTGTTATCAACGTGTAGACAAAAGTTCACTAAACTAAATTAACTGAATGATAGTGTGCAAGCAAATAAGTCTTGTTCTCACAAAACCCCGCTTTAACTTAACGAAGTACATTGGAAAAGACAACTTTGACTATAATTTACATAGCGACAGTTAATTCGTAAACCATACGTGCTCGATTTTGTTCGGATAGAAGAACTATAGAGGTAAAAAATCAAAAATGTCCGTATTACTATGAAGACCGGTATTGCAAGTGTCCGGATTAGCGAGACTATACTGTAGTTAAAACAAATGTTTATGATTTGTTGCAAATGTTATTATAATCGGTTCTATTGCGTAAACATGTTTAGTGATCCGCGGGATAACAAAGAGTAAATTTGTGAGCAGCTTCATAGTTTTTGTTAATAAGTAGGAACATTTTTTTTTAAATATTGTATTTAAAAGTAAATTGGTAAAGTTGAAAAAGTAAGTTATTTTATTAATTTCGTCTATATATTAAGATTTTAATTTATAATCTTATTTTTTTATTAACAAATGTGGGGTAAGTTGTAACATGTTGAAAATGGTGGTTCAACTAAGTTTATTTTTATTATTTTTTTTTTTATTATTTCGTTCGTATTGATATTAGTTTTTGTAAAGTTTATCATGGAAAGTTTGTATAAAAATATTCTTTTGGTGTGACATCTTGTTTGTATGTTTTCTTTCATATTGTCACTTTATTTTTGTAAAAGCAGATTCGCTGAGTTTTTGCTCTCAATCTCTCTCCACACTCAGTGGGCGGAGTGCCGGTGACCGAAACTGTCAAAACGAAGTTGACAAGTCATACAAACTAGTGAGAATGCAGTGAGAAAGCGAGAATTGGCAAAACTAGCCAAATGGCTGAGTTTGACAGTTATAGTCACTATAAGAGAGAGCACATGCAGCCCTAACACTACCATGTCTAATTCTGCCATGAATGAGAGAGGAACAAGCTGCACGCTCTTTGACTTGATTAAAAATTTTTTTTGTAACTTATTTACTTCAAAAATTTATTTATAAATCTATTCAATATTGTTATGCTAATTTCACACAAAATTTTAATTTGAATAGCTTAGCTGTCAATAAATAAGTTTTATGATAACATTAAGGGCTTGTTTGACTCTCAATAAATGCAGCAATACTGCGAAACATATCAAAGTATCACGTTCAATACAAAAATGTTGCAACTTTTGCAAAAGTCAAACGTTATAGCGAGTAATAATTTGGCATTTGGCGAGCGCAAAATGCAAGAACCCGCCGGCAACATGAATTTTTATACTGCGTGAAAGTTATGGAAGAAGAAAATAAGCAAAATTGGTATTTTTTGCAACCTTTTTTACATTAAATAGTAATTATTTGTCTTATTCATACACAGATATTTATTTATATTCCATTTATTAAATTTTTCAGCGAAAAATTTAAAAAACTTCGAAGTTTTCGTCATTGTTGTCTTTAAAATTTTGGTAAAAAACAACTTTCTTTTCCGCAAAAACCTTTGTTTTTTTGATTTTCCATATTTTAGTAACAAGTTGCTTCCGTCGTCTGCAAAGTTAGCAATCGCGAAACTTATTAAGAAAAGCATTCTGAAAGTTTCACGTTCGATCTCAAAAGCAGCGCAAAATATATGCATTATTTAGGTAAAGTATCAGCTGAGCATCTGCAACAGAGCTGTCAATGAGTAGGGCTGCCCGCTGAGTAAACGCCGAAGCATGCATGCAGGCAGGCAGGCCCTGCGAAGAAACGAGATAGAAATAACTTTTTCTCGCATGTTCACATAGTTTTCCTGCGCCTGTCTGCCTGCCTGTCTGCTTCGGCGCTTACTCTGCGGGCAGCATAACAGTGTTGCAGTATTGTTGCAGTTATTGGGTGTCTCGAACTAGCCCTATATGTAAATCAGGAAAAATAAATAAAGGCTATAAATATATCAGTTAAATTCATTTTAATAAATAACAAATACAACGGGCCCAAGAACTGGGCAAGTTGTAACACTCGACTTTCTTCGGAAAAATATTATTTTTTTTAAAAAATCTGAAAAAGTTAAAAATATTTAAAAATAAATCAATTTTTCCAAATTTTATAACTAGTCCCTAGCTCCCCTACTAGCAGCTACTGCTGCAATATTGCAGCACGCCGAACAAGCCATAATTTTTGAGTTCTGCCTTGTATTTTCAGGTTTATACTTAGGTACTTTAACCATTGCTACGCTATGCCTATCTATAAATAGAATAAACAAAAAGAATATAAAGCATCATGTAGACAGTGCTGGCTGTTAGAGGTAACTAAAATACAAATGTGCTTTAAAGCGCCCCACTGGCACGGTTCTATGGTGTAATGGTTAGCACTCTGGACTTTGAATCCAGCGATCCGAGTTCAAATCTCGGTAGAACCTTGGCTTGGCGTAAATCAAAATTTTTTATTTCTCACTTTGATGAATGGCATAATTTTGTTAAATGCACGCATCCGCCTCTCATCACGTGCGGTTTTTTTCCGATATTTAATTTTCATATGTAGTAAAACAAACTCTCGCACTAAAATGTATTGTCAGTCAAAAAATTTGAAGTGAGGAGATAGCGTACGTTTTACGAAATAAGGCATTATTTTAAATAAATTCTTATTTATTTTCAGTATGAAAAAACTAATAGCCGGCAATTCCACGAAATGGTGCAGCTAATGGAGCAGAACTCAAATGTTTCCACTGAAGTGGGAAAATTTGGTTCCACAAAAGGGAGCCACAATTCCGTAGGACCTCCTTTACGCGAACCAAAAGAGTGACGTAAGATGAGCTCTTCAAATTTGATAGTATATAAAAAAAAGGTACAAATTCAAATTCTAGGTGTGGCTACTTCAGGCTGAAAAAAAAATATCTGTTAGTTACCACGTTTATCCGGCACCTTAAAGCGCATTCTCTTACATCGTTTTGACTAAGTACAGTTAAATGTAGTGTGCTTATAAGGGCTGTTCACATTTCAAATCGCTCATCAAATCGTTTGTCAAATACAATAGAACAACGTGAAATTTTCATGGAATTCCCACGTTGTTCTATTGGATTTGACAAACGATTTGATGAGCGGTTTGAAATGTGAACAGCCCTATACGCAAGCACTTCGACTTCAGTGAAAGCGATTGTGGAAGCGTTTTGTAAATTTGATAACTCAAATCAGCAACTCAAATAAGTTCGACAATGGAATTCGATAAAGCAAGAAATAGGATATTCTTTTGGTTACTCTGAAAATCACAATAAATTTTATTACTATTTATACATAAAAAAAAATTAAAAAAATAAAAATAAATAAAAATTAACTTTGTTGAATAACCAATATGATTCTCATGTTTACCTCATGTTTTTCTCTACTTGTAGAATACTTAATTTCAAATTAAAAATATCTAATAATGTTTTATATACTGATTTCTTTTCTGATTGTTAAATAAAATTCTATCTTTTTTTAAAAAACAATCATTCCTGTAAATAAGAAAAAAAAACCAACACATATGTTGAATAACCAATACCGTAAATAATAAACTCCATGCTGTTCTTTCTGTTTAAATATCTAAGTTCAAACTAAACTCAACGAGTTCTGGTGGTGAACATTAATGGGTTAGCTTATCTTATTTTTTGCTTAAGTATTTAAGTTTGATAATGAAATGTGATATTTGATATATGAAATAAAAAATTATTAAATGTGAAATACAGTACAGTCTCGCTAATCCCCGTACACATAGTTTTGGCGTATGTACGTATTACTGGATATGTGCGAAATACAGAAAGCTAAATAATTATTGAAACAATTATATTTATAATGCATATTGCTTTTATTAAAACATTTTTTGTAGAGATATCTTAAGAGCATAAGTAATGAATATTAATAAATTAACATTGGCTGCATTCTATCTGAAAAATCGCTCAGGTAGCGAAGTAGCATAACATATTTTCGCTATATAAGATTGCGACCGCTCAGGGAACATGTTATGTGAGCGCATACCATTCAGCCCGAAAGTTTTGTAACAGTTCCTTCCGCTAAATGTAGCCATTGTTTCACAAAAATACTTCTAAAAAATTAGTCTACACTCTCAAAAATTTTGGACTAAATTTTAGTAAATCCTGTATTGTATATTTGACGACACAGAAACCGTATTACAATTCAATCCACGTCAAATATTCAAATTAAGTTTTATTCTCACATGGGATTAAATCTCAATAAATGCGTATTCAAATATTTTACAAAAAAATAACCCACTACGTTTAGGCTATAAGTTTATGCCTCTAACAACTGCTCTATGAAGCCAAATGCATAAAGAAATGATAAACATACATAATAACCGAACCAAGATAAACGCTTTATTCTTAGAGAATTCCAATATGTATTTAATATAGCTCTACGTTTAATTAAAAATATTTCTAATATTTTGAAGAGTTTAAATTTTATTAAAACAAATATTAAAAAATCCCACTGTTTGGATTTGGAAAATGATTCCAACGATTGGATTAAAAATTAGTCCATAAGTTTTGACTGTGTACACATGAAATTTTGAAATTGTAAAATATACATAACGCAATTACAATACGCACCTATGAATTATTTAGTTTTCGGATTGAAAAAATTTGTTTATTGACAATTCTTTAGCCTTGTATTCAAATCTTTTCAAAATCAAGATTTCTAATTGGCTTTAATTTATCTGATATGTCCACTGAATGGCCCTATCAATCAGTTGAATTGCTTCAATATTTGCTACGTGCTGAATATATGAGTATGTAGTCGTTTTTTTTTCTTCTTCATATACTTCTTCTTGATCTTCAATTATTTACTGTATTAGTTGTAAGTTCCAGTAGTCATTTGCAACCTCATTTTAACCAGTTACCCAAGTAATGATATCCTCAGATCTCACTTCAATCTATGGAACTAGTTCGCCTATAATATCACGAATAACATTCAAATCCGAACAAGTTCCATCTATCTGTTGTATTTCTGAATTCAAGATCTTCATTATAACATTCATCACAAGATTGTGACCAAAAATTTGGTAAAATTTCTTCCAAATTTTTGTCCGGACCAAGCAGAATTAAGAAGGCAAACTGCATTGAACAAATTAAAGTTTTTTAAGAATTTAGAAACATTTCCATATTTTTATTTAAGAATATGGGTCAATAGGACCTTTCTGTATGAAACTTTTTGGCTGTATAACTGAAATTTGGATCAAAATTAATATCCTCTTCTTTGGAATGAGATGAAGCATGTCTACTAACAAAATTGCATTAAGTAGATTATTTTTCTTCTAAAAACTATTGACATGAGAATTAAAATAATTTTTAAACCAGTCTATAAATAGATATCGTCGCTTTAGAAAATAGATGTATGCAAAAATTTTCACTTTTGAGATTTTTGAGAAAAAGGGGCTATAATTCGAAATCTAGCGGAGCAATATTCTTGAGAGTTTCAGGCCTATTTGCAGACACATTTCACAATAGATTACGAAATTTTTCTGGACTAACCACTATTTTTTAGAATTTATAGCCCCTTTTTCTCAATAATCTCAAAAATGAAAATTTCCACATACGACATTTTTTTCAAGCGACGATATGTCGACATCCAGTCTATTTTTTACGCCTTAACAAGAAGATTATGATTTTTGAAAGCGCGTAGATAAGCTGATTTCTTTTTTCGCTTTATTCATTGAAATGTCACCGACATAGCGTAAACATCAGACACAAATCTCATTCCATAGATTTCTATGTGACAATTTATCAAAATTCAAGCAAAAAATTATAGCATATATTAAGGATAAGTTTGATTAAGTAAACTATATATGTATATTGCAAACATTGTAAATAAAACCAAAAATAGTTATATTAACTAACTAAATAAATATATAATTGAAGCGGCTGCGTTGCATTATAAGCGGCTGCGTTGCATATTAAGTATGGCTAATCAAACCATAAGTCTTGTTCTCACAAAAAGTCTCGTTTACTTGGCAAAATACTTTAGATAAACCAACGTTGTCTTGAATTTGATGAATTTTGAATGCTTGATTTTTTTTATCTGAACTAAAGAGGTAAAATATCAAAAATGTCCGAAGTGTGGATTAGCGAGACTATACTGTGTATGAAAAAATTAATAACATAAACTATAAGAAAATATGTTTTACTAAAAAAGCATATATTTATAACGATATTATTATTTAGTCTCTTCGACGAACTCCATCCTCGACATTTATTGTACCATTTCTTTCATGTGGAACGGTAGACTCAACTACTATTTCTGGAGTCCATATTACGGGGAAGTCCGGTATATCGAGTCTCCGGATTAGCGAGACTATACTGTGTATGAAAAAAATTAATAACATAAACTATAAGAAAATATGTTTTACTAAAAAAGCATATATTTATAACGATATTATTATTTAGTCTCTTCGACGAACTCCATCCTCGACATTTATTGTACCATTTCTTTCATGTGGAACGGTAGACTCAACTACTATTTCTGGAGGGTTCAGCACATTAAAATGCTTGCATATATTGTGCAAGGCACGGCATGAATTTATGGGGAGTAGTGCAGGTTTTTCTTATTTAGAAGGCATCGGAAATGTGATTTTAGGACATCAATGGTTCGCTCAATTATATTTCTACCCTTGGCATGAATTTTAATAAAGTCTGCTTCTGCGCTTCCAGGAGTTTTGTTGCCAAATGGCGTCATTAAATATGGACGTAGAGGATAGCCGGAGTCACCTAAAATGTTTTAAAATATATAATTGCTAAAAACTTATAGATTGTGTTAGATTTAAAAGAGTCGTGAATACCCAAGTACATTGAGCTTGATTCTCCTGTTCGGTACATTCACTAAAGCGCATTGTTCAATGCACTGCAATTCCAAACAAACGAGCCATGGCTTGATCCGGGAATCTGTCAAATATGGACGTAGAGGATAGCCGGAGTCACCTAAAATGTTTTAAAATATATTATTGCTAAAAACTTATAGATTGTGTTAGACTTAAAAGAGTCGTGAATACCTAAGTACATTGAGCTTGATTCTTCTGTTCGGTACATTCTCTAAAGCGCATTGTTCAATGCACTTCAATTCCAAACAAATGAGTCATCATTCTGTCGTCAATAAACCTTATTATATTGTGGTCACAAGCCTGCATATTAAGATAAGGTAACACATTTAAATCATTGTCATAATGCAGAACCCACGATCATCGCATTTATGCTAAAGTATCCCTTTCGATTTAAGTAGTGGTTTTTTGCATGTTCTGGGGCAACAATGACAATAAGCATTCCATCGACGCACCCGATAACCCCCGGAAATCCAGATTTTACATAGGAGTTCCTGGCCTGTTGTTTTTTCTGCTCCGCCATGGTTGTTCTTATCCATAGAGGAAAAGCTTCTTTTCAATAATATTGACAACTTCGCTTAAAATTGTGGACACCGTTGATTGCGCCAAACCCAATTCAAAATCGTTGCCAACGCTCTTTTGGTAATATCGGTTTTATCTATTTTGCCACTCGTAATAAAACCATATTAACATTTTATTTAATAATATATTTTATTTAACATTATAATTTCGGGTAAAATATATATATATGCATTTGTGTGTCTGTCTGTCTCTCTTATTTCATCATCAGTTGTTACAAAACATGTAGATATAAAGTTTTGAAGTATTTCACATAATAATCGTTACAATTTTTTCTTCTGATAGACTTATATTATTATTATTATTCACCGTACTTAAAAGCTAATTGAAATGCTTAAATTGTATTTATTTTAATTTTCTTTTAATAAACTTGTTTACTCACATTAAATTTAATAATTGTTGTTGTTTGTTTGCATTGTTTCTTTGTCGTTAACAGCAAATATTTATGGACTTATATATTTTTGGAATAATTTGAAAATTGTTGCAATATTTCACCAAATTCTGAAATTTATTTCAGTTAATTGCATTGATTAAAGTTTTTTGTGAAATTGGAAACTTATAAGTGTATGTATTTAAATGTCATTTAACATGATTATGATTATTCGGATATTTTTCAACATGCTACTTAGCAATGTTTAGCTGACAATTCGAGTTCAAGTAAAGGAGTTTTGTGTTCTTCTTCTCTTTCTTCTTTGTATTAATATTGAACAATATTGAACTTTGTCAAAACTGGAAACAATTAAGGCATTGATATGAACAAAATACAGTTGATATTGTTTATAAACATATTTATATAAGAATTTTTAGACATTTATTTAAAGCATAGAAATTGTTACCGAAACGAATGCTATTAGTTATATCAGCTACAATTATGTAAAGGTTTTGCTTTGTTTTTTTTTTTTGTGTTTTTGATTTTAACAGATTTACTACATGCACCTAAAAACAGCTTATTTTATCGACATCATATTTCATATATTCAGCATATTGTTTAGTACTTAAAATAATTTAAATTGGTTGCTGTGGTGTGTGGTTTTAACTCGACATTTGTAAGATCACCAAAAAGTTACTAGTTTCCCATATTTCGTTTCAATATTTTTATTTATTTTTTTTACTTAAACTAAATAGTTAAAATATAATAATTATTAGATATTATTCCCGGCATAATATTTTGAACAGCTCAGTAATGTGTTTGCTTTTTATTATAACCAATTCATTGCTGTTCTTAATTATTACTTTTTATTAATAATGTAATTTTGTTTAACTTTATTAGTTCGTTTTGTTTTGCTTTTTTTCAATATAAGCTTTAAAATTTCAGCTTAGTTTTTACACTCTAAACTATTTCACTGATTTATTTTTTGATTAAAAGGAGAAAACTACATATAGAGCGATGGTAACACACGTCAATAATTATATGTATGCGAATATTTATTAACGGACAGTCACTTTGTTCAAAACGATATGAGAGCAACATTGATTTCATGCGAAATTGATATGAAGCAAAAGTAAAAGAAAGATAACTTAACCATAGAAATGTGATAATAATTATGGAAGAAAATTGTTTGGATTAGCAGATAGTCAATGGTTGAATCTACAAAAATTAATTTAAACTAGTTTTGCTCAAAAGAAATTTGTACTTAAACACTTATAATTTGGTGGTTTTTGAATTGGTTTTAATTTCGTATTAAATGGTAACTAATACAGTTTGTTCACTGCGTCGTTATTGCAAAACCATGCAAGTGATGGATTGTAATTATTCTCGTACACTTTATTTTTCTAAATATAAAATCCAATTAATCACAACACGGAAGATGAAGGGATATTTGAAAGCCTTTAATGCACTAAAGTGCTTGCATTATAATTTTTATTTTACAAATATTAACAACAAATGCAGGCATCTACTGCGCTAATGTTTATCGTTTACTCATGCATAAATACATTCAAAAATACAATAATTGAAGAAACCTTTTTAATTTAGTAATTTTTTTTCCACATTTAATCATTAAAGCTTGCTGTTGGTTGCTACATTATCGTTTAAGCTCGGAGTTGATCGATATTGGGTCATAAGTTAAATATAATGTTAAAAAAAAATCTGTAAATTCTTAAAACTGCTAAAGACCGACGAGAAAATCTCAAGACCCAAGATCAAGCCATAATTTATTTTTATTTGTTAGCTTAAGCAATTGGACTGATTTATTTAAGACTTTTAACCCTTAAATTACTAAGACCACCTTTAGTATATATATAATACCTTATTTATACATTTATTTATGTAGTTATTTTTATTTTTAGACGAAATTTTTTAACAACATTTTTATTTATGGAAGAGCGTCTGTGGACGAACGGTCTTGGCAATTAAAGCGAAAAAAAATGTCGCAACGAAGTGAGGAACAAAAAGACGGGTCCAAAGGGGAAAGACCCGCACTGGCTGTCAAACAAGTCCAGACTTTGATGGAGTCAGTGCCAACTGATGATGAATTTGATGACAGTGATAGCGACCCTGACTGTGGAATTTACGATATCGACCTCCAAGACAATGCAATGATAAACCAATACAACCGCACGCGCCGAAGACATACTGATGAAATTCAGCGTTGATAAGCACGGAATTCGTCGCTATATTGCCGTTCTCATTTTTATGTCTGCTTTCCGGTATGCTTATGGCGTTAGTATAACAAAAGTGTTGTGGAAAGACGCTTAGAACGTCAAATTGTGTTCGACGTATGTTGTTGTCAAACCTTTTTTGAAATCAACTCCAGCCAATCAGCAAGCGATCGTTGTTAGTCGTTTCGATCGAAAGGGATCGAAGGGAAAAAGAATTGACGTCGATTGCCCACAGATAATATCTGACTACAATGCTCATTTGGGGAGGTGTAGATCTCATGAATCCGTAAATAAGCCGGAATGGTCTGCAAATCAAAACGCAAAACGCGAATGTTTTATCATCTTTGGATGAAAAAAATACTAAAAACAACGCGAAGAATCAAATAAATGATGCTGCTTCTGCTGTTGTTGATGGTCAAACGAGAAAGGATATGAAATGTATCCGCATCGTATGGATATAGTGAAAGCACTATGCGCTTACTTCGAAAAAAAGCCGAAAGATCGACCATCTTCGCTCCAGCCATGCTAAAATTGGCCAAAAAACTGCCAACCCTACACTAAATATTAGATTCGATAAAGTTGAACACTTCCCGAAATGGAGCGCAAAGAAATTATGCAAACTTTGTATGAAATCCGACACACACACACACCGTTTGTAGAAAAATGCGGCGACATCAATTTGTGTTATTCCAGTACAAAAAACTGTTTCAAAACGTATCACACAGAAGAATAATGCATTGTCTAACATCTAACTATTTTTTACACTTGAATCAAAATACACCTTTTTAATTTTTTTTTCGCTGTAACTGCCAAGACCGTCTACGGACGGTCTTTCTTCACCTGTCTCACCTAGCGGTTAGAAGTTTTTAGTTTTTGAAAAGCAGAGTTCAGGTTCGTCTATCTCAGCCCCAAAATTGTATAAAAAAAAATCCTATCAAAAAATAACCAGTGGATCTAGTCTGGCAATTTAAGGGTTAATATACACAATGTAGCGTAAAAATCATCGAATTTAATATAATTTGTATCTTTTTCCGTTGAGTTGAGTACAATTTTAACTACGAGATTTTTCTATTATATTGCATGCAATTTATAGAGTATTTAAAAAACGCATCTTTTGTAAATAAATTATTTTGCTTAAATTAATGTGTGATTGAAAAATTTAAACACAAAATTTTATTTTTACAAGTTTTTTTACTTTTATCCGTTGAGACTTTATAATTGAAGTGTACAATAACGTCAAATGATTTTTTTTAAATGTTTTCAAAAACATTAGATTCTCAATTAAAAATATCGTTTTCCTTCTAAATAACAGAACCTAATAGCCTTAATATGGTGATTGACAAATGAAGATTCATTGACAAGCTAGTCTTTTATGTGCTTTTTTTTTGGTCCATGAATTTGGAAACTTCCAAAAAAATCAGTTTCGCAAAATCATTTGTTTGTTATGAATATTTTTTCTAGTGTTGACAATTTTGTCAAGCGATGAGCTTTTGATTACATTTTATAATAAGAAATTCTCACAGTTGTCAATAAATTTACAATTGCCAGTCACCAGAATAAGTGCCTGATTATCTTATTAAATATATGGTCACAATTGTCAAACATTAAAAGAATGTTTTATCTTTAGTGTTAATGACCTAATTACTTGCTCATGGATAAAACTCATGGATTACATATCTTACGAACATAGATGTGGAACAAAACAGCTGCCAAGGTCTTTTATATTTTATTTATATTAAAATTGCTGCATTTTCTTATTTTCATTATACCTTCTGTTCTCAAATAAATTTCCTGATTTTCCCCGAGAGATGGTCTTTTGTTGTATTGGCAAGACTGGGTAAAAGTTCTCAGTAGGCTTTTAACAAATTTTGATTTCAAATTTTGTATAATTCAAATAAAAGCACAAATAGTCAATTATTTTCAGAATATGATTGAGAAGCGAGCAGCTTTTAATTGAAATGGCAATTGAATACATTTTGAGATAGTGAGTTGTCATAAAAATAAAGTGACTCAACTTTGAAAAAAACAATCACAGGATATTGAACTTCTGAAAATCTCCCTGGAACAAAGTTAAAGAATTCGAACAAATCGTCGAAATAGCTGCATGCTGTCGAAATTTTCGTACTGTTTTGTTTCTTGAAAGTTTAAAGTGTCATTTCAGCAATTTTCCACTGAACAAAGCTAAACCATGAAGACGACACTTAAAGTAGAGTAGTTCATATTTTTAAACTAATTTGCATGCATATCACTTAAAAACTATTCCTACAAGAACTGGCAAACATTAAGAAAAGGTTTCCTATACAAATCTGAATTAAAAGCATTAAACATATGAGCGGGCGAGCAATAATTCAATAAAACTTATAAAATCTAGTTATATTATAAATATATAGATGTATTTAATTTCTTTTTGTTATATATTTTTCGTTTTTTCCTTTTTTTATGTATCTTAAAAATAATGTAAGTAATAAAATTTATAATTTAAAATCCCTTGTTTTTTGTTGATTTATTTCATAAGAAGCTATTTCCTAAAGAGAATAAAATATGCATTAATTTACTTTGTAAGGTCCATCTTCAATGTTATTCTTAATATATTGATGTCTGATATATATTAATATAAAGTAATGGTTCGTCTCGTCCGTGAAGCCTTTGAAAACATTACTAAACGCTTAACTTAATAATAATAATAATAGAAAATGAAGAAAATTAATTTTAAGGCATAATCAAGTGTTAACTTTTTCTCTGTGTCACAAGGAAAAATAATTAGGCAGAGAATAAAAAATACATCAACTCATGTTAAAATTGTGCAAAATTTCATTCTTTGATCTGATGGTTAAGTTTTCCCGTTTGCTTAACCTATAAGTAAATTAAAAACAAGCTTACATTTGGAAAGTGTTTCATTTAAATTTTAACCCTTACACCAGCATAATTGCAAATAATGTCTTGTTTAATTGTATTGAAATGTATTGAAGATACGCTAGAATAGGTTTTTTGCTTTTGCTTATACAAAATGTTCAATGTTGTTAAACGCTGCAGAATTTTCTTTAAAATTCTTTTGTATTTCAATATTTTACTATGATGTTTTGGCAAATTTATACGAACTATAAAATATAGTATGTAATTGAACAATAACATATTATAATATAATAATAAAAGGGAGTGTGTGTGAAAGCAGCCAGGTACCTACTTAAAAACTAATAAAATTTATCGCATTTGTGTTTAATTGTAAATATTGACAATTTAAAATATTAAGTTTAAAAGAGCATCGACAGAAAGCATTAATTGGAAGTAGATTTGGTAATACATTTTAAAGCTAATTTGAGGATTTACTTGAGAAATATATTATTGCATTTTTCGGGAGCTTTTTTTTTGCTTAACATAAAACTAGGTTTGCTATTTATTAAAAGTGTGCTAAAATAAAACGTACTTAAAATATAACTTATTAAACTGAGCCTTCTAATGGCTTTTAATTGAAGGGTTAATTATTATTCAATTTGGTAGTAGCGAAAAATGGGCATTTTTTTCTTATCTCATTTTATTTGAAACTTAATTGTGATAAGTTTCATGTTGCATGTTACACCTAAAAGTTAAAAAAAATATACGCGACCATTTCTAAAAAATTAAAGTACGAATGACGTAAAAAAGTATTTTAAAGTATTGAGGTTTATGCTATTTGCTAAAATGTTACACAGCTTGTTCCCACTAGTGCTAATTTGTTTCTCTTTTTGGTCTATATAATTTTAAACTCTATGTTCTTTTACTTCTTACGAACGCGCTCCTTCTTAAAAGCATAAATAGAAAATGGTTTGCCTTTTAAAGGGTAACATTTCAGCAAATATTTATACAGCTGCTTAGTATACGTCTTAGAAAAGGGGGGTGGGAGTTGATTTTATCAAAGTATAGTTCTCTTAATCTTATATATAGTTCTTTAGCTATTATTATATTCGAATTTTCGAAATGTTTACTTGGGTGTATTTTGTTATTTGTTTGTTGCTTGGATTTGTGGTGATTGTAAAGTATTTTGTTTTTGTTTGCTCTTTAAGCAAAATACATGACCTTCTTAGTGTCAGCATGTACAGTAATAGCACGAGCCATGGCTCCGGGTGTTCGATCTTCTGAACAACCACTTTGATGCGAGCCTTCACCGGAGTCATGTTCCTTCTCAACCAAATGATATCTGTGTAAATATAGGGTAATAATAACAATTTTATTTTTCATGTTTGTGCTGTTAAATATTTACCTTGCTCTGAAAGCTACCAAATGCGCATAGTATGCTGGTGCTGGAATTGAAACAGAACGTGTGCATCGCACATAAGTGTGACACAGCTGATATGTCAGACATTGAAGTTCATCGGCCTCAAAATGATTATCATCCCAGAGAACGTGATAATGCGATGGTCGACTTGTACCCTGTATGGAAAAAATACGTCTTTAGTGAGAGCAACATTGTGGAAGAAAATTCTTAGGTCGAAGAAAAGCCAATTGCATGTAAGTGAATGGCTTTTTAAAAATAAATAAATAAATAATTGAATTGAACTGTTAAGGGCTTAAATTGAAGTTTTTCACAAATAAAGTTCATGTTAGATTTAAAGTTGTTAGCTTAGTTTTATTTAATCGAATGCATGAATAGGTTTTTTATTAATCATTACATTGTTAAAAAAGAAGCCAATTGAAAGTACTTTGACCGAGCTTCATATATAAAGATGGCGCTAAAGTTGGTGTGCTTAAAAAAAGGTGAAAATCGGGCCGCCATGATGTGTTTCTGTCGGCCGTCACTTCTCTGCAAACAACGACAAACCTTAGAGAGTAAAAAACTTCCCGAGTACTTTCAAGGTCTGAAATAGCCAATTACTTTTTGTCCTTAAAACGAAGCTCATACAAATCGGTAAAGCGATACCGATAACGGATCTATCTATCCTTATAATAATATAGTTAGAAGTCGTAAAATCAGCACAAAAATATTGTTGGTCTTTTTTTAACGAATTTGACTTAAGAGGGAAGGATACAAGTAAATTTTTTAAGTAAGATAAATGTATATTAACTGCATTATTCTGTATCACAAAGTAGAACACCAACGACAAGCAAGACACGAGAAGCAATATTTTTTCTATACGAAATTCTATTGCTTTTCGTGTCTTGCTTGTCGTTGGTGTGCATTTTCGTTATACAGAATAAAGCAATAAGTTTCATAAATTGTATCTTAAAATAACCTTAAAGTAAATGTAGAAATTTTTATCGAGACCATCTTGGTAGATAACTTTATGCTCTACACTTTTGCCTCACCAACTTTTAACGTTGCAGAAAAATGCAAAAAAGCCGAAAATTATGACGTTTGGTCTTGAATAACTGGTTTTGCTGACATGAGATCAATGGGGACTCTTCACATTTTAATTGTAATGGTGAACCCAACGTCTGTACCCAATTTTCAGCTCTATGCGAATTTTTTCAATCTGAAATGTCTATTTTTACCGGACTATTTTGCGGCGCAGTATTTTTGTATTTATTTTTAATATGGCGCATTCTACGTCACAAAAAATATGACTGTGTGGGATTTTTTTCACATTTTCCCATAATGTGCTCCTAGAAAAACTACATTACTTTATTTTTTTTTTATCTGCGGTGGTTGCTGAATATGCTTCGAAAAATTGGATTTGCTGAAAAACACGATTTTTTTTAAAAAAACATTTTTGTAAGTAAAAAATTAAAAAACAACATTTGCTTGCGGATTTATATAGAACATTGATTGTATATTTCTATGATCAAATTCGAAATTCGTAAAAGTTCGCCATTTTTTGCGATTTTTTTTTTATATTTCTTTTGTATTTTTAAAAATTAAAGCTACTATTGAAGGATATAGATAATACACAAGAAGTTTTATAGTGGTATTCGCAATGGTTTAGAAGTTATGAATTCTTAAGTACATGCATCTCGCGCATTTCGTTGATCTTTGCACTAGCCAAGGGCCGAATTACAGCATCCGTGATCGAGCAAAATTGTATCAAGATCGTCGTCGTGCCCTTCGTAATTTTACTCGATCACGGATGCTGTGATTCGGTTCCAGCACTCGCCAGCGAGATCGAAGTACTACGATTTTTCTAATTGCCTAGAAAATATCTTTTTTGTTGAGCAACAAAAAAATATGTATGTAAGTACCATGGTAGAAGATGACAGGTAGATGCACCAGATGAGAGCATACTGTCGGAAATGTCAAAACGAAGCAACAATTTTTATTTATTTTCTTTTGTTTCTATTCGCCAAACAGCTAAATTTGACAGACATGGCAGTATGGAAAGAGAGCACAGTCAGCGCTGCAGCTACCTCTATCCTTATATCATGGTAAGTTCTTATTTGCTGTGAAAACTTTATAATTTTATAATAGGCATTCATTTAAAAGTCACTTCAAACACATAAAATTTAAAAATTTATTAGTTAATTTATAATTTTTACTATGAGAAAAAATTTAGTGCCAACAACACAGATTGCACCTACAGGACGCAGCCGTAATGCATTTATGCATTTTCTCAACAATTACCGCAAGACTCGAAGTTGCTGCAGAATGCCCGCCTGGGTTACTGCTTGTGAGGCGGGCTACGCCTGGTCAAAAATGCCGCTCATTGACAAATACTTTTATATCGAAGCAGCCCGTAATGCTAACTATGTGTACATATCACGCGATCGTCGCATGAATCGCGTCATGGAGCATTTGCGCCAAGCTCTGAAAAGTGATGAAAAATGCGATCTGGTGGAATTATCAACAGCTGTTAAACAGATGCAGCTGTGGAAACGCAAGGTGATGCGGAGCATGATAAGAAAGTGACAAAAAGAAAAAGAAGAAGAAGAACTCCAATATTGTTTTGTTGCTGAAATTTTTGTCTTTTTGGTCAATGATTTTCTTAATAAACTGGAGAAATCTTTGTAATTTTTGCTTTTTATGTGATCTTGAATAGTGGTTTTCTTTAGTATCTCCTCGTTAGGTTTGATAACAATTGATAATCCCTTAAAAAGAAAGTTGGAATATATGAGTCATTTATTTTTTCTACATACTCAATGACCGATTCAAATGTAAAATTGTAGACAATTTTAAGTCAAAATGTAAAAAACGATTTAGGGAGGTTTTCACTTAAACTTTTTTAAATACTTAAATTGGACTTAACTATTATTAACTCAAGCCTCTTATTAAGTACGTTAATTACCCCCGAAACTCTTTGTCCTCAAATTAAAAATCCGTGTAAAAACAATCACATCGGCTAATCAGTGGAACTGGAATTGTGCTGTCTTAGAGAAAGTGACTTTGGTAAGCCGTTTCACTGTTCGATCGTAACGTATTTAAATTAGTTGATAGTTGAACTTCCGCTTCGAAGTCTCATTCAGACATATCGCAACTTATTTTTCACGCGGAATTGAAAAATGGAGTTTTAATTTTTAAGATAAAGTTCAAGCACATGAGGAAAATTTTTAATGCAAATTTATTCATCAATTGTTGATAAACAAATTTGCATTAAAATTTTTCCAAATTTTCTTGAACTTCATCTTAAAAATAAAAACTCCCTTTCCAATTCTGCGTGAATATTTAGTCGCGATTTGGCTGATTTTGTAAACAGTATCGGTTAAAACGGAACTTAAAACACAGTCTAATGAACATAAATACCCGTAATCTACTGCACACAAAAAAAGTTAAATTTATAGCTTAATTTTTCTGATTTAACTTTTTAAAGGTAAGCACAATGCCTTGTATGTATGTTTTTGTCGCTTTAAGTTTTTAATATTGTTGTGAATTTTGCGTTGTACTGATGGAGATAAAATTCGTTGTTGTATTTTAGCTACTTAATAATAATCTCTAATGATACTGCATTCTTTGTTTACCATTAAGATTCTGAAGTTATGAAAATTTTTGTCCGCCACTGTATACCTTCCACTTGTTTATAAATAATAATTTTGTCTAAAGAAATGCTTATTTTATGCATTTCGGATAAGGAAATCGATTAAAGTTTGATTCTTTGCGCAAATGAAGGTAAAAATAGTATATCAAAAATCTGTTTGTGCTGATTCCACGAATTCTGATTCAAATTATAATAATATAAGAGATAAAATTCTTACCTGAATTCCCTGATGACTGCACAGGTAAAAGTCAAATTCAGTAGGATGGGTAATGCCTACATCGACCGTTGTGCCAGCTGGTATATTTCCAGACTTGCCACTCTGTTCTTTCTTCTCGGCACAGAATAGACGTGTGTGATGGCGCTTTTGCACTACAATAAATGTGATACCAGGTCGATATTCTGCTTCCAACTTAATGCAAGCTTCGCGAATGGCCGTCAATTCATGTTGCAATACATGTGGGAATTGTCCCTCAGAGACACCATCACGATACAGTATAATACGATGTGGCTTATAGCCACCGGTAGACTTGTAGAACATAATCAACAGTTCACGCACCATACTGCTCAACTCTTGTATTATTTCCTGACGATGTTGTTGCACACGTACCGTAGCTGCGTAACGTGAAGGATGCGCATCCATTGAGCCAACAACAGCTGCAATTGATGGTTTTTTATTATCGCCTGCTGGTGGGTGTGTTACATCAGCGCCCAAAAAAATAACGGGCTCATTAAAGACTTTTGGACGTATAGATGGTACCAGTATGGAATTAATGCCACCTAGTTTAACATTGATTTTGAGGCAAAGATTCGAGAGAGTTTGTGGTGATGTTTTATTCACATTCTTGGCTTGCACACACTGTGTAGCCATGCCCAAGACTGTATCGCCAACACGTTTTACTTCGGCTGTAATTATATTAAATTAATATATATATATATATATATTTTAACTAATGCAAAAGAAGTCACTAACCATAAACAGGTGTCTTTCCAGGCAACACAACAACAACTAATTGCAGAGCATTGAATGAGTTCTTCAGATATCTAAACATAGGTTCAACCTGATCAGGACCAGTAGCATATTTGCAAAAACAAGGTTGTCCAATAATAGGCATGCCTGCATCATTAGATATCCGCTGCAATTGTTGGGTGAAATTGCGTAGAGCATCCTCGCGTACAGTACGTTGTGGTGCAAAGCAAGCAATGGCCCAGACACGTATTTCGACGCCGGTGAAAAATTGCTTGCCACGCATATCCCAAACACCCTGATTGGGCGAAGCTAGGCTGACCTTGTTTTGTGGTGGGAATAGTTGCTATAGAGTCAGAGAAAAAAAATATCAAAAATTAGGTTCAATCAATTCAAAGAGGCAGTAAGATTTTGACACAACCTGTCCTGTCATGCTAGATACACGACCGCCGTATTGCAGTTTCGGTGGTGGCAAGACACGTCCGCGTACTTCCATCATTGAATTGGAGATGGTCAAGCCAAATTCTTGCACATATGAATCATTGTTGAAATCTGCACGCTTAACTAAATTGTTGATTTCACGCTCTCGATCAGGTGCTGAACGTGCAGTGGCTTTGATCATAGTCGAGGTTTGCATGTCGGTGAGTTTCTTGATGCAACGTTGTCCGGCAACAATATTACACACCTCCAGCGGTAAATATGTGTGCTTATGCTCCTGACCTACTTGCAAGCAAGGTAAATGCGGATAACGCAGCTTCATGCGGTACTTATCTAAGAAATATTTTGAAACGGTACATTCGACAGTTTGCCCATTTTCGAGTTGGAGTGGGAAGCTAAAACAAAACGATTTTAAAAACAACTGACAATATCGAACATACGAAACATGTATCTGAACGTATAACTTACGATTGCATTTGCGCTGGACGTCTGGTTACATTGCATACGCGATACTTGCGACGCATCTGGCCACAATGAGTTATTTCAATTTTGAGTCCTTTGATTTCCTTTGTAAATTTGACACGCTGTGAGTCAGTGAGTGGTTTGCGCTGCTCGTTGATATCTCTTATGTCGAGCACTTCGCACATAAAATCGATCACTGGTTGAGCCTTATAGAAAGCCGTAGCAGAAACTAGAATAAGTGATTAAATATTAATTTACTCGTTAAAAATAGTTGTATTTTTGTTCGTTATCACCATCAATATTGAGCATCATCTTCCACTGTGACGGACGCACACTCTGATGGAAACCAAACCAAACCTCGCGTCCACCGCCCAAAGGATGATAATAGCCATCTGGTGAGCTGAAAAAACTTCTGCCAACCGGCGTATATGTCATGCTGGGCAAATGACGCATGACAACATCCAATGCCAAGATGGCATCATACGGTATTTGGCGCGTGCGACCTTCCAGTGCCTCTTCCAAATTAAACAGCGACACCTGAGCCATCCACTTTATGGTCACACGAAAAATACGATCCTTGCCTTCACCCGGCAGCGTAACTTCTAGCTCTAAACGATCATTGCCAATGGGAAGTGGATCGCGAGTATACAAATTATTGCGTCCATCGAAGACAGGCTTCAGAACGCCGAAAATTTTACTATAAGCGTGCACCATGGTCTCGATGATCTCACGATTCACCTTACGCGGGCATTTGTCAGGCTGGATATTGATGTCATAGTGATGCACATATGCACGTGGCATCGTCACTTGGAAATGATTAGCGCGCAACGCAATCGGCCGTCCTTCCCTTCCTAGATTGGGTCGACGTGGACATGTAAATACTGGCAGTTCGGGTTGCGTTGGCGTTGCGGCAGCTGCAGCCGTTGCGGCAGTAACAGTGGCAGCAGCACCAAGCGCCGATGCAACAGCGGCGGCTTGAGCAGCGGCAGCTGCACCACCAACGGTGGCTCCACCGACTGCAACATTCTGAGCACTTGGGCTGGTAACGGCGGTTGGATTAACTGATGAACCGGGAGCTGGTGGTGCTGTAAATATTAAATATTCACTTTATACATAGATCACACTTTAACATATATTAAAAACTTGAACAAGACATCCTAGTAAAAACGAAGAAATTACAATGAAATTTATAACTAAAGGAATAAAAGAGTGTCAACATTAATTAAAATAAATACATGCAGTTTTCTCTATATATTAACAACTCTTTTGAAGATTTCTATATTGTTTTTTTTTTTTGCTAAGGCACACAGTGAAGAAAAAACATATGATGAAGTCCTTGAATTTTGTTCAGATTGATCTACATTCTTAGAGTTCATCCTTAGTTTTGTTATTACTGCATAGCTATAATATTATTATAACTGTGTGCCCCCTTAAAAATACTTATTTATATTTAAACATTATTACTTTAAATGTTGAATTAAGACTGCAAACAACAAAAGATTAATTAAGCTAACAACTACAAAAGCATTATTATAAACAACAAATACTAGAATACGTGTTAGCATTTTCAAGTTGGTTTTAGGATAAAAGAACCAAACAAAAAGGTATGGTATAATTAAAGAGACTTGTTTTAGTTATAATATAAATTTTGCTATATAATTAAAAATACAAAAATGGGATAAAATAAAAATAATAAAAGATTTCAAGTTAATTAAAAGCAAAAATTAAACGTTTTTATAGAAAAAAAAAACAAATAAAAATTCGATTTTGCAAAAATAGTTTACATGTAAGTGCCTCGAAGTTAGTCTGCTCTCTAGACGGGCTCTGAGGCCGCGGAGGTGAAGGAGTCCACTGTGATTCTATAAATATAAAAGTTAAGATCAAAATAAAATATAACAAATAAAAAAGTAAAAAACAAACAAAACATCAAATAATTGTGCCAATTGCATGAAATAAAAATAATCAAAAAATAAAAACCAAACAAAAAAATTAATAAAATAAAAGTAAAAAAAGTGGGAGAAAAAGGTTGGACACGATATTAGTTTAAGTTTAAAACTGTACCTCGTTATTATTACACATAATAAATTGTTAACTTTCCCAGTTAAGATCATATTCACCATATAAAAAATTGCTATATATATGCATATAGTGAGCTTATTATTGATTGCGTGCTCCGTGATAATGACTTAATTTTAACTAATCTTATCTTATCTTATATCTAATTAAAACTATTTTGCATTTAATAAATTAAACTTTGATAAAATGGGTATCTTTTGGCGCTAAGTTAAAATGAATTAGCAAAATTTTGGCTAACAAGAGAGAGAAGCGATATTTATAAAAAAAATTATTTTGAAATTTTAAAACAAGTATTATTTTATTTGTTTTTGTTAATAATAATAAGTTATCTGTGCTAACTTTTAAGTGTCAATAAGTTAAGCTGATAAAAACTAAGCGACCTATTTAGTATATCGGTCGATATAAAACACACAGATGAGAACACTCAGATGATCTTATCATACCTCTCATCTTTGTTTGTATGATTATATTTAATGTCATTATGAACTATTAAATGATCTAATTGATGGCATCAGCTCTTTAAAGGGCGTGATACTCAACAAAAAACAGGTTTTTATATACTTTTCTATAGGAGCGCATGAAACAACTGCTGAGGCAAAATCATAATTTGTTCTTCTATCCTCCTGACGCTTGTACAACAAATTTTCTGAAGTGTATTTTTATAAAAATAACCTGATTGTTTCGAAAACCGAATTCGGCTAATGTGATATAGTCAAAGTTGGGTAATGTGATATACCCCTCTGTGTTAACAATTATAAATTATTATTATAATAAATTGCAGATGTTGCTAAACAAAGGACAGATACGTAGTGGGATCCATAAGGAAGGAGAAAGGCTATTTTGGCAGTCAGAAAGAAGCAACGCTCTTACTGTTGGCGTCAAAGGCACTTGTAATTTAATTTGCAACGCTGTAAAGATCAGCCAGCAGTGATAAGCCTATCAGCTATTTTTTTAGGTTTTTACTTGCGTATTCGAATTCAGTTGTTTTTTTTATATTTTTCACCGTGTGATATGGTGAAGGTTGAGGTTTTGGGTGCGGTTTGTGGTTTTGGGTGCGTCATTGGAATTTTATTGATTATATGAGTTCTTTTATAATTGAAAAAATCATTGAATAAACTACTTCAATGGCAGGCAGGTTGTTTGAGATCCTAGTCAAGTTTCCAAGGCTGAAGTATTCCAATAAGATTATTACAGCTTCTAAGTTCGTCATTGGATCTTTTTTGGGTTCCCTGAGTTTCTAGCCTGATTTGGAAGGCTTATATGGCCATGCTCTTTCCATGGGATTATTCACGCCCACATACAAATGTGGGATCAGTGCGAATAAGTATAAGAACATGTGTGAAATTTTAACCAAACGAAGGTAATCCTGCAGTTCTAGGGGGCCCATGAGGGGGGGACTTTTGTAAAAATTAAAATTATTTGTAGTAGTTTCGTCAGTGTTTTTTTTTTAAATTATCAAGGAACTCATATAGCCAATAAAAATTGAAATGACGCACCCAAAAACTAAACAAATCCTTCAGGTAGAGCTTGGAAACACATACGATCCTTTTATTTTTTGTCTGACGAACTCATAAAGTCATAAAAGTTCAACCAACGCAGAGCCTATAAAAATGCAAATAAAGTACCAAGATCACCTCTTTCTTCAGTGGGAACACTAACCTTCACCTGGAAATAACTGAGCTTGGCTTCATTGTAATATTCTTTGCAACTTCATTTATGTGTTTTTGGTGACCATACAACAGCAAACTACCATATCTGTGCGAAATACGGTAGTTTTGCTTAACATTTCTTAAAATTTTTAATAAACTGTGCAAAGGCAAAATACCGTATTTGCTTCAAATAGAGTAGTTTGCCTGAGAAACATTTACGGTAGTTTGCCTAGCTTATCTTAGCCCAGAGCTTATCTTTTCAGATACGGTAGTTCTAATTGTGCTTTAATTTAAAAATGTGGTCAGATGGATATATGCAGAATCATATATCCATCGCATTGGTAGATTGGCATACTTAACACAATTGTTTTTTTCAAATACGGTAGTCTGCCTTAGCACCACGGTTGCCACCTCAAATTCCCACGAAAAAACCTTTTTCCCACAATAACAAAAATTAATAACCACGAAAATTTTCATGTTATAAAATTGACAAAAAAATCTCATGGCAATAAAAAAACCACAAAAAATCCCACGGACATTTTAAATAACCAAGAAAATCCCACGTTAAACTAACAATTTAAAAGAACAATTAGTTATCGCCGTCTGTGTTTTAATTAGACTTTTAGTAATAATATTCAATAAAACATATTTGTTTAATATACCTTAGACCCGTTTACAAAGAGAGTTCCAAATTAGTTTTTAGTCTTTAAAAAGCAAAAAACAATTACAAAATTTTTATCTTTTTAACAATTATTGCTCAGCAGCACGCACCTCATCGAAAGCAAAATTCTATTCGACTGAAAATTCGATGAACAACGAACATTTTGACAGGGTTGCACTGCTCATAATAAGAATTTGACGTTCGATAGCCAGCGAAGATTACGTCGAAAGCAGTTCGTAATAAAGGCCAATCACAAATCAATTTTAAGATATGCCAATTTTGTATATTTATAAAAAGGTAAAAAATTCACTGAAACATATTTTCCTAATGCATGTAATTTTGTCAAGAGTGAAAGAATTTCCCAGCAAACCAAAGTAACTGAAATCTTAACGAATTCGTTGCGAAAATCATATAGATGGGTTGAGACGATTTTGACAATGAACAAAATATAAAAAATATACACTTTTATGCATGATACAAAAAACTACATTTAACGTATTGCGCATGTCCGCCATCTTTGCTGTGACGTAGGTGGAGCTCGTTGTTGCAACCGTAGTCAAAACTTGGAAAACTTGTTTTACTGAAATGAACATCGTTAAATAAAACACATGTCCAAAATAAAGTAAATCTATGTTTTAGTACTGTTTGTGAAAAAATTCTATTTTTTTAGGAGTGTTTTCTCCCCTTTTTACCCCTTTACACAAAAAGCAGCTACGTTGCTTGATGTGTTTGACAGAATTTTGGGTGTTTTTTATTTTCATTTTGCTATCTTCGATTCCTTTGTTGTTGTTTTTTTTTATTTTAATGTTTTTATTTCAATGTTTTTATTTTAAAAATATATTTTTATGTAAATTGACAATTTTTTGCTCCATTGCCCTGGGGCTACGAAGGAGCTTACCCATCTGGCTTAGCTACTATTCTTAAAATATATAATATATTTTAGTCTTATCATTATGAAATCATTTTTTCATATCATATATATGCACAAAATCTATTAATTGTTAGTTAGGATTTCCAGCCCTTAGTTGTTCCATTATTTTAATTCCACATTTTCTACAATTTAGTTGTGGATTTTTAGTTTTCCATAATTCTTAAATGTAGGAAAGAACAAAGAAAGTGAAAAGAACCACGCCCGAGCCCGGATTTGAACCAGGGACCTCTGGTTTGAGAGTCTAGCGCACTCTCCACTAGACTACAAAGGCCGAAATTGCTTCTGTTCCTTGTGTCAAATCCATGCGAATGCTGCCTTAGCTGTGTAGTATTATAGTTTATGTTTCTTAAATTCAATTAATGTTAAACCTTTTTGTAGCTCTGGTGCGTAAAGTTGGTGACTTGGAAATCTTGGGTGGAGATTGAAGACTGCTTTCATGCATCTGTTTTGCATTCTCTATAGTTTTTTTAACTCAACTGTATTTTTATGGGCCCAACACATCGTCATGTATGATAGGTGGGAGTGTACTAGAGGCATATATATTAAACAAGCCCAAACCGTACGATATTTTTTTTGCACACCTATGATATGTTGATTCCATGAGAGGTTATTGTTGAATAATAGGCCGAAAAACTTGACTTGCTCTTCCTCCTCAACTTCAGTTTCATTAACATTCAACCTAAACTTTTCGAGATCATTGTGCTGCGATGAAAATACTATGAACTTAGTCTTTTCTTCGTTTGGTGCAATCTTATTGAAGCGGAAAAATTCCTTCAAAATTGACACATTATATTCAAGCTTCGCTCTTAATGCCAAAGTGATAAACTTTGATAAAAAAGTGCAATGTTATCAGCAAAAAGAAATAATTTACAATTCAGCGTAATGTTTTTATATCATTAATAAAAATTAAAAAAAGCAAAGGTCCAAGCACACTACCTTGTGGTACTCCCCATATTACTCTTTACAGTTCGCTAGTTAAGAGGTGTACACACATCTGTCAAATGATTGAAGTATATCGCGATTTTTTAATCTCTTTTACTCTCTAAAATTTTTTATTTATTTCTGCTTACACATGTTTTTTTTGATTGAAGCACCTATGCAGACATTTGCTACTTTTCTGCCTATGTTTTTGCCTACTTTTTTGTCTACTCTTCTGTTTTCTCTTAAAAAAACTGATTTTGTGTTTAAATAAGTACTTTTTTAGAAATAATTTGCTACTAAACAACAGACAAGTAAAAAAATGCAACGCTTTGACTGATTGATGCAGGTCTAAAGCTCAATCAAAATTTTGACTGATTCGATGAAGAGTTTGAAGCTGATTTTCGCTCTCGCAGAGAGTTAATTTTTTAATATAGGAAAGCAACAACAAATTTTGATTGATTCAATCATTTGACAGACGTGTGAACACCCAAATACTTTACCATTATATACAATTTGTTGTCTATCCTTCATGCAATTACCTATCAATTGCAGACTCATATGTTGAAATCCAGCAAACTCGAGTTTTTCCACAAGAATGTAATGACTTACACATTCAAACGCCTTTTGCAAATCAATGAATACGCCGCTACTTATTTACACCCTCTATCCAAGTGCGCACAGATTGCCTGTATCAATGCCGGTTGTGTACCTGATCGCTGTCGAAATCCAACTGCTGATTATATATAAATCCAGTCTCTTCCAAATGCTTAAGTATTTGATGCTTCATTATTTTTTCTATTATATTATTTAGTATTGGGAAATTCGCAATCGGCCTGTAGTTCCGAGTTTTGTATTTATCTTCCCTTTTATATATCGGAATTACTTTTTGACGCTTGAATTTAGCAGGTTAAGTGCCTGTTTTTATTACTCTAACCATTACTCTACCAAAAGCGGTTGTTGATGCTAAATATGCAACAATGTTTTGCCTTGACTATATCTTACCTCTTTTTTTTCTTATATGTTTTTGGTTGTTAAGTTTAGTCAGTTAATAAAGAAGTTGTTAAACTAATCTCTTACGTTTTTCGGTCTAGCTATTGAACGTTTCTAAAATAGAGCAACATTTGGTCCTTCGAAACCGGATTACTGAAAATTGTTTTAATTAAATTAACACTTTAATACCGCAAAATAAACCGCATTAAATTAATTGTATTTTTTTCAAAATCCATCGCTTAAAACTCCGCGAAAACTTCTATACATTCAACCTCAGTTCGGTATCGTAAATTGCTCTTCATGCAGTAAAATAAGTTCATCAGCAACTAGTGCGCGAAACTCCGTAAAAAACCTCATATTAACTATCAGAATAGTCATATTTAAAATTCCGAGGCTCCCAACTTAAACGTCAGGTGCTCTGACCGCACATAACCTAACTTTTTTACACGAGGAGTAAGTTGAGACTTCGACGTAAAATAACGAAACGACAAAAGCGGCTTTTGTACCTACTAAGCTGATTGTCAATAAGAGCAAAGCAACGCGACATTGACATTTTGTTTTCTGTTTGTGTTCTCTTGTTTCGCAATGTCTAACACGAGTGTTAAAATTCGCGACTCTGCACGAAATGCAATCAAAAGATATCTTCAAGCAAGTCAGACTAATCCAACAGCTTTGGACATTGAAATCATCGAAAGCTTCATGCAGCTTCTCCAGGAGCAATGGATCCGTTTCAATAAAGCACAAGAGGAGGTGGAGGTCGCATGTGGATCTGAAAGTATCCCGATTGAAGAAGAAGCACGGGTGTAAGCTGAATCTTGGTATATAGATGCACTGGCTAACTTCAATCGACTGCTAAGACTACGTGCACATCCAACTTCGAATAGAGATACAGTGCATGTAGCTGCAGCCATACATCTTCCAAAAATGGAATTGCCATCATTCTCTGGAGATCCAATAAATTGGATCAGTTTTCACGACGCGTTCACATCTTTGGTTGACAAGCAAAAAAACTTGTCAGACGGTCAGAAGCTGCACTACCTGCAGAATTGCTTGAAAGGCGAAGCTCTTCAAGTGATCAGCAATTTTAAAGTTTGCGATGCAAATTATATTGAAGCTTGGAATCTGCTCAAATCGCGATATAAAGTTATGCGCGTAATTGTAGAACATCACTTGCTTGCAATATTCTCCATCAATAAGGTTAGTAATGATTCAGCAAACTCTATAAAACTAATTCTAGATACAATTTTGCAACATACGAGAGCGCTGAAAGCACTACATCGACCAACAGAGTTCTGGGACGATTGGTTAGTTCATATCGTCGTTTCAAAACTGGCTTTTGAGACTAGAAAGCAATGGGAGCTTTCTCTCGTAGACGATGATCTACCAACCTTTGAGCAGCTGCAAACATTTTTAGAAACTCGCTGCCACTCACTTGAGATGTTGACTCTCATATCTGCAGCGCCGCACACAAATAAACCACCCTATAAAAAGCCACAAAAATATTTGACAAATGTTTTGCACGCTGTAGAAAATCAAGATTTTCCAAAATCATCACATGTCGCTGAGAAATTGGATTCTTGCTGGTTTTGCAATGCCAACCACAAAATATACGTGTGTGCAAACTACAACAATTTAGATCCTGTTGCAAGAGTACGTGCTATTAAGCAAAAGGGAACCTGTCTAAATTGTCTTAGTAAGGGGCATCAACAAACCAATTGTCGCAGTTTGTCCACATGCCGAGTCTGTCGACGTCACCATCACACATCGCTACATTCCGCTTTCGCTACACCATACGCTGTAACATCCGCTTTACCATCCACTTCACAATCCGCTTCACCATCCGCTTCACCATCCGCGGCCAGAACTTTCGCCCATATTTCAACGACCATGCCACCTTATGATTCCAACGTTTTTACTTTAGCCAATCCAATAAAAACAAATATCGATGTGCCCGCTGCACATTCAATGGATATCACCGCTTTTTCTACTGCTGCCGGCAGTGCAGCCGCCGCTTCTGATAACGTAATTTCACATTACGTTGCCACCGAAAGGTCGATTCTCCTGGCCACCGCAATAATCAACATAAGGGACTGTGCTGGACGTTGGCAACCTGCTCGCGTATTGTTTGACCATGGTTCACATGCGTCATTTATCACGGAATCATGTGTTCAACGACTTGGCTTAGCAAGAAAGCCTTCTTCTATTTTTGTCACAGGAATTGGGTCTTCACAAGGTGGTAGATCTAAAGGAGAAACATCACTTATAGTATCGCCGCGCCTGTCAGAAAGGTATTTTACGATGAACGCGCTAATATTAAATAAGATAACTAACGACTTGCCAACAGCCGCTGTGAAGGTGTCGTCTTGGCCACACATTGAAAAATTACCCCTAGCTGATCCAAATTTCTCAAAGCCTAGTCATATTGACATCTTAATTGGAATGGATGAAATGGAGCAGTTTTTAACTCCAGAATTTCGCAAAGGTGATCCAGGCACACCTATGGCCCAAGAAACTGTATTTGGTTGGGTGTTGTTTGGTCGTGCAGGTGATTTAAAATACCCAAATCGCTTTGTTCAAACTCTACACTGTGACGTACAATTGGTAAAAGCCCTCAGCCGGCTTTGGGAGGTAGAGGAGCTACCGCAAAGGAAATACCTAAGGCCAGAGGAATCATTCTGCGAAGAGCATTTCGCAGCAACACATCGTCGTTCGCCTAATGGGCGATTTATTGTTCAACTACCGCTTAAGAAAGATGTACCGCTAGGAGAGTCAAGAACTGTCGCTGTGCGCAGTTTTATCCGCATGGAGAAACGCTTCTCTACCAACGACGACTTACGTGTCCGTTACAGCGCCTTTATGAAGGAATTAATTGACATGGGTCACATGGAACAGGTGTTTGATTTGCCTTGCGATTGCTTCTATATACCCCATCATCCTGCTCTCAAGGAAACAAGCTCCACGACTAAGTTAAGAGTCGTGTTTAATGCGTCAGTTAAAACGAGCACTGGTTATTCTCTCAATGACGCATTGATGGTAGGCCCTCAGCTTCAACAAGATTTGTTTGCAATTCTTCTACGTTTTAGAGCGAATCGATATGCCATGACCGCAGACGTCGAAAAAATGTACCGCCAGGTGATGGTTTCCGAGAATTGTACCGACTATCAGCGCATTGTGTGGCGTCAAAACCCTGCTGAGCCACTTCAAGATTACCGCATGCTGCGTGTCACTTACGGTGTAGCTTCAGCTTCACATTTAGCAGTTAAATCATTACAACAAACAGCTATAGTCGCCAACAAAAGTTTCGAGGCAGCTGCCACTATAATTCTCCGCGATTTCTATATGGACGATCTATTAAACGGCTGTTCGTCCGAAGAAACTCTCATTAAGCTGCAGAAAGACATTGCCCATGTTCTATCTTCGGGTGGCTTCGAGCTTAGGAAATGGGCTACAAGTTCTAAACTGCTCACCTCCAGATTTTCCGACGCATCAAAGCAAGTTTCACATTTTTTGGCCGACGATCAAGAAGTACGAGCATTAGGGCTAGTCTGGAACACCGAGCATGACTTTTTGACGTTCTCAGTAAGCCTGAAGAAACCTCCTCTATTTCTTTCCAAAAGGGCATTTCTTTCGGACGCCAGCAAGGTTTTTGACACGCTTGGACTAGTAGCACCTTGCACTATAAGGTCCAAAATTTGGTTTCAACAAATTTTGCGCGAGGATGTCGATTGGGATGAGCCAGTGCCTTTAGGTATAGAAAAACAATGGCTCGCACACCGCAAGGATCTTTCATTGCTTTCTTCACTGAAACTCAAACGCTGGATAGGCACTGGTCAAAGTGCTGCAAGTACCGAGCTGCATGTTTTTTCAGACGCTTCGGAATGTGCTTACGCTGCAGTTATATACGCCCGCACGCTACATTCAGATGGTTCAGTAACTATTGCCTTAGTCGCTGCTCGAACTAAGGTTGCACCTCTAAAGTCAACCACGCTGCCTCGGTTGGAGTTGTGCGCCGCGCATCTTGCTGCAAAACTTGCAAAGCAAACTATTTCAAGCCTAGAAGGTGCTTAATACAAGCTATACGCATGGACAGACTCCACTGTCACCCTCGCATGGTTACAAGGCCATCCAAGCAGATGGTCGACATATGTTGCCAATCGTGTAGCTGACACTCAGGAAGTTTTTTGTTTTTTTTTTTATTTTATTGATTCATGTGTAATTCAAAAGCCACAAAGGCCAATAAAGCAAATTACAAGCAGATAAAACTGAATGGAAGTTTTACCTCCAGAATGCTGGGCTCACGTTCGCTCTGAGTGCAATCCTGCGGATTGCGCATCCAGAGGCGTTTCACCAGCGGACCTTCTACAAAATCAGCTTTGGTGGCAGGGACCTCCATGGTTGAAAGAAACCAATAATATCTGCAAAAATAGACTGTCTGTGCAACATACAACTGAATTGGAGCTTAGATCACGACACATGGTAGTACACCTCGCACAACCCGTGGCATACTGGGAGTTGCTATTGAAATTTGCATCGTACACCAAGTTGAAACGAATAACCGCGTATGCACTCCGTTTTATAAAAAACTCGCGCAGAATTCAGCTCAAGAAAAGTGGACCTATTACCTCCCAAGAAGTTTATGAAGCCGAGCTCGCTTTGATTAAGTATTCTCAAAATTATTCATTTTCTAACGAAATATCTCTTTGCAGTGCTAACAAAGAAATACCCCTGCGAAGTAGTCTATCTCGTTTGCAGCCTTTTCTAGATGAGAATGGAGTCCTACGAGTTGGTGGGCGCATCAAAAAGGCACAAATACTTCCGGACGCGAAGAACCCAATAGTTTTGCCAAAAAACTCACCTTTGGCAAAGCTAATCATTACCGATATTCACAAGTTTGCTTTACACGCTGGTCCCCAAATTATGCAGACAATTTTGCATCGTCGCTTTTGGGTCATATCATCTCGCAATTTGGTACGAAAAATTTACCGCAATTGTGTGAAGTGCAAGCGGCTAAACCGCATGCCGTTGCAACAATCGATGGCAGATCTACCATGCAGCCGCACTACCTACACGCGTTGTTTCCTTCGAAGTGTAGTTGACTTTGCAGGCCCGTATTGTTACAAATTTGCTGCTGGACGAGGCACAAAGTCCGTAAAGGGCTACATCTGCTCTTTCATCTGTATGAGTACCGGCGCTATGCATCTCGAATTCGTCGGTGACCTATCTTCAGCTGCTTTCATCAATGCTTTCAAGCGTTTCATCAACCCAAGAGGCTACTGTCGTGATTTGTATTCCGATAACGGCACGAACTTTGTAGCTGCCGACAAGGAACTTCGAGCAATGTTACATCAATGCATGTCTGACGACTCGGTTCGAGCTTACTTCGTTGATTCCTGCATCAATTGGCATTTTAACCCCCCAAGTGCACCTCATATGGGAGGGTACTGGGAAATCGGCATTAAACGTATAAAATATCATCTTAAGCGCGCAATTGGTGACGTATTGTTAACATTCGAGGAATTTACTACGTTGCTGTCTGAAGTTGAAGCTTGTGTCAACTCCAGGCCACTCTGCTCAAATGCAACAAACGTAGACGATCTGAACGTCTTGACTCCAGGTCATTTTATACTTGGAGAGCCATTAAAATCTCTTCCTGAACCTGAAATGCAAGACTTTAAAGGAACGCTATATCAACGCTGGCAAGTTATATCTTCGATGCGACAGCATTTTTGGCGTAGATGGCACGACGAATATCTGGTAAGTCTGCAAAAACGTGCCAAGTGGGTGAGGCCCTCACCTAATATCAAAGAAAACGATGTCGTTATTGTTGTTGACCATCGCACCCCGTCGAGCAAGTGGAAACTTGCTAAGGTTCTGAAGTGTCATCCAGGAACGGACCAGCGTGTTCGAGTCGCTTCACTGAAAACTGCTGACGGCAATTGTCTACGTCCAATAGCGAAACTTTGTCTCCTACCAACGAAACACGACATTTTTGAAAATAATTTGTAACTATTTTTTGTATATATTATGTTGGTCAAATTAGATTTATTTCATGTTTTTGTAATGTATTTGCCTGAAATGTATAATGTTTGAACTATTATTAATCTTTTAGATCAAGGCGGGCGGTATGTTGATGCTAAATATGCAACACTGTTTTGCCTTGACTATATCTTACCTCTTTTTTTTCTTATATGTTTTTGGTTGTTAAGTTTAGTCAGTTAATAAAGAAGTTGTTAAACTAATCGCTTACGTTTTTCGGTCTAGCTATTGAACGTTTCTAAAATAGAGCAACAGCGGTTTTCGAATTTTTAATGACACACGGCTGTATTTCATCTATTCACAAGACTTTTTTTATATTTTTATCTGCTGAATGAAATTTTTCATCTCCTTTAGGTGCATGTCACACACAGCGGATACGGACAAATTTGTTGTTGTTTTCGCGGGTAAAAGAAAAAACTGAAAATTGAGAGAGCTTCTCAGTCATCAGAAAATTTCCAGGCAACCGACAAAAATGTTCACGGCCCAAACCTGAAAACAATTTGGACAACTGTTGCATTTTCTTGATGTTTTACGTTTAGTAGTAATAAAACTGCACTGCAGTAGGAAATGTACTATTTGAATTCATCAGTAATGCGATGTTTGTTGTTAAGTATTGAATTGTACGCTGCTAGTGCTATACATGGCTTGAACGGTATTTATTTATAAAAAGAAGAATACTTGACGAACATGCAAAATGCGGCCCGGCTAGCTGCAGCAAATGGATTCAACTGAACAGCTGAATACTATTAGTGATTGTTGTGAATGTAATATTAATGATTTAATATATTGTTTTTTTAGTGATTGTGTATTTTTTATAATTAAAAATATGGACGTAAAATGTGTACATGATGTTATTTATAAAAATATATAAATTTTTTAACTATATTTTCCATTTATAAACTATTCCATTGCATATATGAAAGTAACACGTCATTGTATATAGTATTTTTAGTGCTTGTATGTACAGCTGCAGTTGTCTCTTTCACCCTTGTATTTTAGGACAATCGTCAAGAGAAAATGTGAGCAGTAGATTTACTGTTAGTATAACTGATCAAGCTAGTCATACATTACAGCCGCGTAGTTAACAAATAAACTGTTTATATATACATATATCTTGTAATATCGTTTAAATCGTTAAAATTTACAATATTCTAAGAGATAAGGTTATGGCTATTAATTGGAGTAGAAATATTACTGAAATGTTCTTAAATGAATTTCCAAGCCAACCGGCTTTGAAATATTCTTAAAAAAATTTTAAATGCCTTATCATCAGCGAATCTTAGCTCCTTTGATAAATTTATCATCCCTTTCTTGTCTGCCAATTCTTCATGGCTTAATCCAGCAGGATCTTTTTTCACTTTTTTTAACTCCATCCAGAGTTTCATCAACTCAACAATTGTTTTTATTGTGACCATATCGTTGTCATCTATATATGTGGATACACTTCCTGCATACATATTGGCCAGTGTAATTAATTTTAAACCCCGGAGATCAGAATTTAACCCATAAATTTTAAATGCAAATAAAACCACTTATAAACAACCTATAGAGGGTAGCCGTTTTATTGAATCAAATGCATAAAGGAGCATTACCTGCACGAAATGGTAGCAAAAACGTAGTAAATTTAGCTTACGCCATTATCAAACAGAAAACTACGTGTAGCATGCCGTGGACAAAACAATGAGAGAGGAAAAAAAATGGCAAAAATTCCAATGTTTGACGGACAAGCGGACAACGTGTGACATGCCCCTTACCATTACTTCTTCAAATGAAAATTGCTCAATAGGGGTGTTCACATTTCAAACCGCTCGTCAAATCGTTTGTCAAATACAATAGAACAACATGAAATTTCCATGGAATTCCCACTTTGTTCTATTGGATTTGACAAACGATTTGATGAGCGGTTTGAAATGTGAACAGCCCTATTGGATAATCTAAGCGTCCTGAATGTTTAATTTTCTCTTTTTGACATTTTCTTTTGAATGTATTCATCAAGCGTCACATTTGACGAGCACCGATGCCGAGGTGCGCAGTAAATATTTTTTGTTGCGCTGGGAATGCTTTATCTATAGTTCTTTGTATCATGACTTTTATGTATATATTTATACATATTTTAACTGAAAAATAAAAATAAATCCTTCAAAACAAAAAAATCCCACGTGAATTAAAAAGAAAAAACCCCATATGAATTCCCACTTCCCACGTCAATTAAAAATAAACACAAAAGGAATTTTTCCCACAAAGGTGGCAACAGTGCTTAGCACGGCAGAGCTATAAAATCTATATTTCAGCATAAAAATTTTGAAAAAGCAAAATGCTAGAATCGTTAAAATTTATAAAAAATAAGAAGACCTCATTTAATAGTTTTTTTTTAATACACAAACATTGAGTGCATGGGTACAAGTCCCGAGCACAAAAATAAATACTTAAAATTAACTACATACACAGCAGCACCATGAGAACAACAACCGACAACATCAGCTTCGTCGACATTGACGGTCGTTGACCTAATTTATTGCTTGTAATTAAGAGCAGATATTCATTCACTCAGCAAATCAGGATTGGTGTTTTTTTTTCTTGTTTTTGAATTGTATTAAAACGCTACAATATATTAAAAGCGAAAACAACGATGTAGGTATAAAAAGTTTTTTAGCAAAGACTAAATTTTTGCACTTGAGTCTTGCAGTGACAACAACAAACACTCGTCTGCGTTTTTATTTAATTTTTATATTTTAAGTGCTATCTCTGCTTATTTGTCGGAAGTTCAATTTTAAATTTAAAATCGAGCCTAATTGCGTTTTATATTATTACTCTACGTACAATGAAATGCGTAATTGAATAATTTAATTGTAAGCTGCTATGGAGAATGAAGCTATTTCTGGTCTCTTAAATGATGAGTGAAGACAAATTTTTATTTAGAAAGGAACAATAGTGGAATCTAGTTGAGAAAGTTTTTTAAATCTGTCCATTTCAATGTGCAAATTCAAATTCATATTCTAAAAAGGTTAATTATTTTGACAAAATTGCAATGCTTCAAAATGGGCACTGTTTTCCCCTCTACGGTACACTAAATGTTTTATTTGACAGACACTCCGCGATGCCAACTGCGCAGTTGTTGTTGCAATGACAGCACAATCGACTGCAAATTAATGTCTACCATATTTTATTCCATTACTTTTATTTCTGATCTATGTACAATAAAAGCAAAATATAAATTAAAATTATATTCTTAAAATCTTCTTATTTATACGTTTACGAATATTGAATTCTAATTTATTTTTCGCAAACTTACGTTGTCCGACTGGATACATTTTTCAATCGTTTGTTTGTGTGAGTGTGTAAGTTTAGGTTCGCTAAACGTACGTTTTTTCAGCCTTTTTCTATCACCTCAAGTTGGAATTCGATATTTTTTGCTTGGGAAATTAAAAAATCACGTTTATATTACGACTAATTTAGGCACAAAGTTTCACAAGTTGATCGCTATTCACGCCTACAATTATTATGTATGTATGTATGTATATAAAACTACAACTTGGCCAATTCCCGACTGGCTAGTAAAAAAATTTATTCGTTTGGCCTAAAAAGTATTCTTTTCTGTTGGGCTGCAAGCAAAGTGACTGGACTGGATTTGATGATACTTCGATGGACGTCCGCCAGCAACGTTGTCATAAATTTGTGCGCTGCGAAAACCTTCCGATTTTTCACTGCAATTTTTCGCGTACTAAGCGTGCGTTTGAACTTCCAATTTCACTCGCAAACGAATCCACAACAATGATTTGTTCGAATTTATGTATTTTTGTTAACTTTGCACCTCACACATAATGTTAAAATTTGATTTGAAAAATTTTCACTCGCAGCCGCAACAAACTTTTCCACGATTCTCGACGTTCTTTTTTCGAATGAATTTTTCTTCTTTCTTTTGTAATATTCTTGCAGTTTCTGCATTTTTACTGTGAAATGAGCGAACACACGCTATAAAGATGACATATAGCGTGTTCAGTTGCTCGCATAATTGTTGTTGGTTAAATTGTATGTGGGAGATTTTCCAGCAGTTTAGTGCTTACACAAGTGGTTGTAATTTTAGTGTATGTATTAGCACTGCAGCCAACTGCGAAAAGCAGAAACTGCACAGAGAAAGAATATGGCGTCAATGGAAATGGTGCCACCTTGAACGAAAACAGAATAAGTATAAATTTAACTCCTTGGTACATTTTACACTCGAATAAATTGCGCCGATGAACATAACAAACGGTACATATTTAGACAATTCACAATTAATTCTTGGTTTTTTACAAGTCTGAGTAATTTGTTATTTTGTTTTGTTACATGCCCCTAAGCCTGTATGGCATTTAATTTTTTCGTCCAATTTTAAAATCAGAAAACAAGTGGCGCGTGGTCTAGACAAATATATATAGCGTAGGAAAAGGATACAACATACATCGTGCCAATTTTCTACATATATGCAACGTTACTATCTTATCTCTCTATTCTTGTTGGCTGCGAAAGAGCTCAGGCTTGTTTTTGACACTAATATTTGATCAAAACTTAACGAGTGATGAATTGAGAGAAACGTCAAGAACAATACACTTATCACTTTTTGTTTTATTCTTTACCTATGTGCTGAAAAACAAACTCAATCCAACCTTAATCAAATTGATTGATTCCAAAACAGAAACACATAGCAATATTAACAGATTACAATATTACATCGAACTGTGAATTGCCTTATTGTCTTTTGTCGAAAGTTTTTATAATATGTGTTTGTTTGTCGCATTGCATTTAAATTAGCGCACGTTGTCAGATCACAAGTTCTAAATTTTAAAGTACGTTCACATTGAGCGATAGCAGGCAGCGCATTACAAAATACCATCAAGTAAACATAAATTTGCAAATTTAAACACGCAATTATTTTTAATTGCATTCTTTCTCCGCCATTATGTATCGGATATATCAAGTATCTGTTATGATTTCTGTTAACAGAGATGCCAGTAATTTTTGACTTGACATAACAGCTGGAGACAGCCTGTAAAAGTATAATTTTATGTTTTGATGCTGTATATTTAAAAACATATACGTAAAAGTGTCATTTAATGTACATGTCATGTTCGTCACTAAAAAATGTCTAAAAATGAGTTGAGAAAATACATTGAATTAAATTTAAATAATTGAAGTTACCAAATTTTCCAATTGGATGTGCAAGTATTGCTTCTCTTAAAAAAAAATCTGATGTCTGTCAATGGTTTGATTACGAAACAGTAAAAGTTCGGCAACTTCAGGCATGCCTCAAGCATCACTCATGCTTTATACTTATGAAAACAATGTTAAAAAAAAATACAAAACTTATAACAACAAGTACAGAAAAACTATTTATATCATAAACCAAACTTAAGATCACAAATGGATATTTTTCATAGAGTATAATATAATATTTAATGTATTTTAAGCAAAAAGTTTCTTTCGAAAGTTTCTTATAAGCAATAAATTAAAAAATAATTTTTTTTAGTTTTATGGCTCTGTCTATTTTAGATCCTAAAACAAGCAGCAGACAAAAGATATAGCTATGGATTGTGTGAAGGCTAGTTTTCGATGTTTTTATTTTATACCCTTCAACTGCAAGTTTAGAGAAACAACATAAATAAATGTTCACTATGCTTTTCTGTTTATCTTACATCTTGCGCTATATATTCAAGCATATGATTAATGTAATTTTTAAAAGCTGAGATATACATTTTTAATTTTTCAGCATCTAGCAGCTTCAATCACAAAAATCCCTTCTGTACAAGAAAGAAAAAAATGCAACTTTCATAATTCGTACATTCTAAACTTTTTCTGTTAGGCTTCTTAATGCAACTTATGCATTTTGATTGATTGTTTATAAATATGTTTGATTGAAATAAAAACAAAATCTTTGTGACAGCTGATATTGCTTTCATAATAGGTTTGTTTCCGGACTGATTTCAAGTAAAGTTCGAGTAATAGAGAGTTACTTGAATAGGAAAAAAATTATTTTTGCTTGACATTATTAGTTTATTTTATAAAAAACACCTTGTACAAAATATATAAAAACAATAATACCTGCATTTAATGATGGGAATAATTTTTTTTTCACAAAACAATAAAATATATTGTTCTTATAATTCGACGAGCAGTTGTTTGTAGTTCGAAATTCGTGCTCGAAGAAATTTTTCAAGTAAAGTTCAAGTTTGTTTTCTTCTCTCTCGAGCTTGAAAAATTTGTAAAAAAATGCTTTCAAGTAACTTCAGTTACACTTAAAAACATTCCCAAGTATTTTCACTGTTTCCATTAAGAATTGACATGGTTTAATAAACTGAGGCAAAATCCTCTGATTGTAACGATCTCAAAAAATTCCTCAATTATGTATTTTCCATGTTTTCAGTAAGAGATCATATTTCCCCTGAATGTGAATTTATGTGATTGTATTGAGATTGAATGTAAACCAATCGAGAGCTAGAATTTGTATGCATATTTAGGCTTATACCTGTGACACATAGGCAGACTTAAACTTGTTTAAATCGCTTTTCTAGTTTAATTTTCTGTTAAACTATATTTAGAATTCGTTTAGTCCAAACTAGTTTCCGAAAGTCGTTTATCACAGCTAAACGAGTTTTAGCAGCTGAATTCGGCATTCTTCTTTCTACACTTTCGTTGATAACTACTGTGCTCTCACTCGAGCACACACGCTGAAATTTTACGATTAGATTGTTGTTCGCTTACCCATTGCTTCTACATTTTTCGTTATATTTTTAAACTAGTTAAGAAAAATATTGAGTGTGTCATCCCCAATGGTTATATTTTAAACTACAAAAGATAATCAAGATTACCTATGCCAATGTGTCAAAGCTATTAGGAGGCTCAAATATATTTAATAAAAACAAGAAAAAAATAGGAATTATTTTACTTTAGAGCCCAAGCGTAAATATTTATTTTTTTATTTATGAAATGTATTTAGGCCTCCTTAGTCCAAAAGTGCACAAGTTAAATGGGGGTCTCTTATGGTTTAAGAGATAAATAATATTTACGCGTGTTCACAATTTAGTTCACAATGTCAAACCCAATCAGTGGACAATACCATGACACCTAGAACATTTAGTCTAATTTTCTACTAAAATCCTTTCCACACAAGGCATCTCTTTCATCCGCTGCTTGTTTTAAGCATGGTGTAAGAAATCAAGGTGTTAGTGACGTCTAAATATTTCTCTAAAGCTGTCAAACTTGTGAATGGGTGTGAGACAGAAAAGTGTATTTAAAGTAAAAGTTTTTAACCATGGTTTTAAGATCTGAAAAAACCAAAATAAAACGTTCAACGTAAGAGCGGTGGAAGTTCAATAGGAAATGGCCAAGAATTGACGTCAAGTCTTGGCGAGCGTAAGCCAGGAGTAATTAAAGCAAAGTTCAATAACCCCTTTACCACTTCAAATCGCTCATCAAATCATTTGTCAAACCGTTTGACCATAAAAGTGACCAAACTATTTGACAAGTGTTCACATTGGTCAAATCGTTCGTTTAAATCAGCAGAAAATTAAAAAAAATTTGATTTTCATCAAATCATTTGACAAACGATTTGATGAGTGTTCAGGCTCGTCAAATCGTCATCAAATCCTTATATTTCTGTTGGTCAAATCATTTGATCAACTTGAACACCCCTAATCACAAAGCTTAGATATGGTAGCTCTGTAAAGCAACTCGAACACAGTAGCCAACCCAACGAATATAAATAAGAAAATGGCAAGCAAAAGGCAATGTCAAAATTTCATAACATTCCGAACGCAGGCCAACTAAACGACTTGAGGGAAAACTTTAAATTTTAATATACTTAAATTCAACCAATAATAGCAAAAAATACATAAAAATGTCCATCTCATACAGTGGAACACTGCGTCGCTCCAATGGAATCATTGCGGCGATTAATAAAGAACTAAAAAGCCTAAATTTAAAGGGTGTACGGCGAGTCACAATCACTTTCGATCCCTTTGCGGAAAATGTTGCATCTGCCAGGTGAGTGTGGGGTTTGGTGCAGCGGGTTTAATTTCTAAAGCATGCTAGAGGAAAACCCGAATGATAATTTCTGTTTTCTTTTGCGTTACCACTTTTACTGACGCAGCGCTTCCACCCTCCCGAAATAAGACTATTTTTAGCATGCGCAAAGCAATTTCAACTGACAGTCTGTGAAAAATCTAAAAATTTCTACACATTTTCATTTACATGTTCAAGCAAAACAAGTCAAGCACAAGCAAAAAATAAAAAAAATCTTAAAAAAATCAATCAACTAAGATAAAAGGTTTAAAAAGTACAAATTGTACTTACGAAAAGATTTGCCAATTATTCCAACTGCCGTGGTTAGCTGCAAGGTTGCATTCAAATCTGGATACGTTGAAGGTAGGGAATGGAGCTGAGCTGTGCCACCAGGAGCCAGCTCACGCTCCGTAGACATTTTCGTCGGTGTCGGCGTCAGTTTGATGCCGTTCCTCAACAATTAGGCCTTGGGGGAAAAAATCTGCAATTAAAATGAGAAGAATTTGATTAGTCCTATGTTAAATTTTACGTATATGTGGTCAAATTTTATCAGGGGTTGAGAGGGCTTCAGAGTCGTGTCAAAATATTCCAGAAGCTTCTGATTTGGAAAACAATTTTTGGTACCGTAGAAATAAGTTGTGCAAAGGTTTTTACTGTTATTTTCAAAAAGTTTCATGCTTAAAAAAATATCACAGAGACTTAGTTCAAGGGAGCAGAATTGTGACAGAATTCTATACAGGAATATTTATGCTAAAAGTCATGTTAGAACAAAAAAACAGTTTTTATTGATGAGATTTTAGTATATAAAAGTTCAAAAATAACCACGCCACAATTAAAAAAGTTTATTTTTATATTACAGAGACTTTCTGTTTCTGCTGTCCACACCTAAAGCGGCGCTAACCAATCCAAATTGCGTCATCAAGACAGACATCGTTTGTAATCGTCAACCGCCAGAGATAAAATTTTCGCTAATAGAATCCGTACAAGGTTTGTAAAATTCGACTTGATCAATTTAAAAGATAATTGTTAATAAAATTTAATTTTTCTAATTTTCAGAGCAAATAAAGCTTAAAAATATACGATTATTAAGCGATAACCTTAACACTTTGGAACTGCTGAAGTTGTGTAATAGCCATGTTTCAAAACTAGCTCCAGCCGATGATTTAAATACAAAAACATTGACCAAGTCAGAGAAACAAAAAATAGCTGGTGCTAAAAAGGTGGTGCCAAAAAAGAAGTAAAACTACAACGTTATTGTTCGATTAAATAAGGCTATCCCCAGTTTAAACATGACCACAAAACACAAGGGTACCTTGGCCGTTATTGAGCAAATATATCAAGATATTCCAGCGTTCACAGACGTGTTCACGGAGGAATCATTTTACATGTTTGCCTTTTGTTTTGTTTGTGCAACAATTATTGTTGCATTTATTCTATCTAGATTTATAAAAATAAAACCCGTTGAATTTTAAGCCAAAAATAGCGATGTAGTAAAAGTTTAAATAAAACTTCATTGAAGCATGCATTCGTAAATAAATTAATTCAATTGCTTTAAGCTATTAAATTTCCACTTAAACTTATCAAATGTGAGGAATAGCTAAGAAAAACATATTCAAACTTTCCAAAAGTGCATCACATTAAAAAAGGATCTTGAGCTTCTCCAGCACATCTGACATATGATTTCTTTTTAGTTAAAACCTGTTAGGCATTGGCTGAGTTCACTGTTTCACACACAACAAGAACGTGTTGAAATATTTGTTTTTCTTTTCCTGTTTACCCATCAGCAGAGACAAACACACACACACACACACAATATAAAACCGCAAAATGTTTATTGAAGCAACAAAATTGCTGTAATTTTATTTTGGTTATTTTTTACTGGAGTTTGCCAACCAGGCAAAATATCCGCAGCTCGTCTGTCTTGAAGCTTAAGGAAAGGCAACATTCGTTATATTTATATAAAGTATGTATTATTAACATATGGGTGTATGTAATGTAAAAATTTAAAATATATCTTTAGGCAAAAACTGGGTGTTGCAGCTTCTCTGCGTCTGTGTGCTGTACATATGATTGATGGCGACAAGATCAGCGGCAATGCAGCACAAACAAAAATTTTAAAAAATAAGGCATTTTGAATATATGTAAGTTCAAAGCAAGCAAGACATGCTGAAGACATCGAGGAAGAAAAGTTGAAGTCATGAATGCATAATAATAGCACGAGGATCCGGTTCATGCCAATTTTTTCTTTAATTTATTTCGATTATCAGCTTGGATGGGAAGTTGACTTTAAATTTTCATTTTAAAAAAGAGAATGGAACATAGATAATTTTAAATTCAGCGTAACTTATGCAAAATCAGCTCTTGTTTTATTCAATATAATACAAGTGGAACAATGCATTACAATTGTAAAGGTTTTATTATAGTTTTAAAAAAAAATACGTTCAGCTTTTTTATGTGGATGAAAAACACATTGGCAGTGGAGGTGGTATCGAATTTGCATAGAATAGTAATAGCTTTTAAAGTCATATATAGAAAATAGGAGAATTTCACTTATTAAAATACTTATTCACTTCTTCAAATAACGAAATATAAGGTACTTATCAAACTCACACAAAAAAAACATTAGTGTTGGAAAAATGGAATTTTCGCTGCAACTTAAAATAAATCAGATAAAATTTGGACTTGAAAAGAATTCACATGAACATAGGCTTAGAAGACGACGACAGGTCTGCTTTGTTAGCGGCTATAAGCAAAGTCGGCGAGGTTTGGCGTGGGTCCAAGCTGAAGGCTATAGAAAAAAAAAACGAGATATCGGCTCGTCCCAGAGCAAGAGCGTGGCTACCAGTCACCTGCTACTCCACCTGAAAAACGGTGAATTCGACGTAGTCCTCATCCAGGAACCCTGAGTATGTGGTGACAGGGTTTACGGATTGAAAACGGACGTGTCTAGAATGTGCATTGTAGCAAAAAATAATATAAATCTCTTCTTGTTTAACAGATAATGCGATAGAGATGTGATTGCAGTCAGCTTCGACTCAGGCAAGGACACGTACTGTTTGGTCGCAGCCTACTTCTCATACACTGAAAGCCCGCCTCCAGATAACATCAGGAAATTGGTGGACGATGGCCGTGACGTGCGTCGAGGGGTCATCATTTCGGCCTACGCAAATGCCCCAACTCTGTGTGGGGCAGCACGGATGTTAACGAAAAGGGGTGAGTTACTTTTTAACTATTTATCAAGTACTAACCAGTATATTTGTAATAGCGGTAAAGAACCCACTTTTATTACTAAATATAGAAGATAAGTTCTAAACATAACTTAGCCTCAGACTTCATATTCGACAAAATGGATGCTCGGAAGGTGTCAGAAGAGCACTCCTACTCCGACCAACGTTACATTGAGTATTATTTACACGATACGTCGCCCAAACTAATACCCCCACTAACATTCGAAAGACGAACTAGGGATTATAAATGGTGATTTTTTGCCATTTGTTTTTCAGTGCAAATTTTTTGTCACCTCACGCGTGATTCGTAACATGTGGCAAAACCAAAAATGTAAGGTTTGCCATTTCACCATGAAGAGACTAATAAACGAACAGCGCTTGCAAATCATTGAATTTTATTATCAAAATTCGTGCTCTGTGAGAAATGTGTTTCGCAAATTACGTCCATTTTATGGTCGTCATAATCGATCCACTGACTGGGACATTAATCCACCAACCCGTATGCGAAGAGTGCGTACCGAGGAGAATATTTATGCTGTATCGGTCAGTGTCAGTATCGTCGCCGTTGTCAACAATTGGGCTTTTGTTATTCGACCACCTGGAAGATTTTACGTAAGGACCTCGGTATGAAACAATATAAATTGCATACAGTTAGATCGTATGGTACAAACCCAATCAGCCAAACAAGCTTGGAATAAGCTTTAAGCAAGCTTAGAACCATAAGCATAAAGCTTGGAAAAAGCTTTACATTACTATTGGAAAATGCTTACAAGTAATTGTAGGACAAACGAAAACGATCCCTCGAAAAAATATTATTTACTATAAGCTTAATCCAAGTGTTTCTTTACAATTGGAAATTAGTATTTGAATAAGCTTAATCCAAGTGTTTATTAACAATAGGAAATTAGTATTTGAATAAGCTTTTTCCAAGTGTTTCTTTACAATTAGAAATTAGTATTTGAATAAGCTTTTTCCAAGTGTATCTTCACAATTAGAAATTAGTATTTCAATACGCAACTTTTATGTATAAATATATTTACCAAACAATGCGCAGCCATCTTAACTTGACAAATAAGAATAAAAAAAGAAAATTCGCCGATTCGAGAAGCTGTACCGTCCTCATTTCTCACTATCAAACTCGACTTGCCTTCAAGTAAACTTGCCTTGTTGCATTTTAAGCCCTCAGTTGTGGGTTCTTGTCCTTTGAATTCAATATTTTCCACAATTAACTCGTGGATTTCTATTTTTAGTTTCCATAATTCTTAAATGTAGTAAAGAGCAAAGAAAGTGAAAAGAACCACGACCGAACCCAGACTCGGACCGGGGACGTCTGGGTTGATAGTCTAGCGCACTCTCTACTAGACTACACAGGCCACCAGTTAACAGCAAGCGCAACTTTGAACAGTTGCAAAATTATTACCTTGGCTAACATTTTGCAAGAATGATTGGAAAACACTTACTTTTTGTTTTTTACGCAATAATTCTACAAAGCAAATTGGAAATTTATTACCTACGCTTGGAAAAGGCTTGGTTTTTGCATTGTATTTAAGCTTAATCTAATCACTATTTTTAAATGGCTGATTGGGAATGTTACAAAAATTTGTATGGGAAAATTTGTATTTTCGCTTCCCTACATCACGATTTTCTATATATTTTTTTAATGACAAAGCTTCTAAACGAAGAAACCTTTACATAATCGGTAGACCACTTTTTGTAAACGCCGATGTATACTTATGAAATTCTTTGTATAACAAAAATTTTTTATCCATTATTAATATACTGTTTGGTTGAGGATACTCTCGAATTACCAAAAAAGATAATTTTTGCCATATGCCAGGTGAAATTTTATTCCTCCTTGTATATTCTTGTATTTACTTTTGACAATTTCTTAAAGTTTATTATAATATTTACTTTATACTTCGAACATTTTTAGGTTTGGCAACTTTAGGCAACCTTCCCTTTCAAGGGGTTTTCGGCTTTAACCCCTTAGGGCCAGTTTTTCAGTACGAGTTTAAACTTTAGTCAAATTAAACCTGAAGAACCCAATTAAATACTGAAGAATGGCGTGGTAGCTGTATTAATGCACAGCAAAATACATAAACTAAGGGCAAATTTTTCGGTGCGAGCTTAAACTCTAGTCAAACTAAACTGAGGTTAACTCACCAAAATTGAATGTTTAAACTCGGTTTAACCAGTTACTTTAGCATTCGTTGAAGTTAAATTGACTTAAATTATCATATAATGTGTTTCTTTTTTGCCTAAACCGAGTTTAAACGTCCAACTTTAGTGAGTTAACCTCAGTTTAGTTTGACTAGAGTTTAAGCTCGCACCGAAAAATTTGCCCTTAGTTTATGTATTTTGCTGTGCATTAATACAGCTACCACGCCATTCTTCAGTATTTAATTGTAATGCAAATAAGTTTGAACGCAAATATATTACATATTGTTTTCAATCATCACGTCCTTCCTTCCATCCTCTGTCACGCCCTTCCCTCAAAATTTACTTTAAATTTAAAAATAGTGTATTTTTTTACAAAATTTCCCAGTTTACTCACCAAATACTTCGTTGGAAAGGTCATGAAATTATCTTTCTAAAACGGCTTTGCATAAAGCTTTACTTAAAAAACTTTCTTTGCAAGAGCATTTTTATTGAAACAACCTCCGGAAAACACAAAATTAGCCCATAACTCCCCAGGGGGTCAGAATACACGCCCACTTCCAGTACATTTTTTGCTTGGTTTTGCATTCCCTATCGCTTAAAATCATAAAATAATTTCTTTCATCTAACTTGTTTAGGACGGTCCACTGTGCGTCGTTTTTTTGGTGAATGGGCCTTAGAAAAGTTGGATGAATATCCACTTTTTATCGAAAAATTGTCTTCAGCGACGAAGCTCATTTTTGGCTCAATGGGTAAGGTAACAAACAAAATTGTCGAATTTGGTCTGAAAAGCAGCAGGAGCTGCCAATGCACCCTGAAAAATGCACTGTTTGGTGCGGTTTGTGGGCCGGCGCACAGTGGGATTTTTCGAGTTTTAGCCTAAATAAAGTAGCAGCACGAAAATTTTAGAATTCTAGGTCAACCGCATCGCCTGCCTCCCATACAAACCATATTTTTTTATTAAAAAAAAACCGCATGAAATTGCTTATTTATGCTTTTAAAGAGCAAATTTAGTTTATTTAACTTCACTTAAACGTCATGCTAAAAATATTTCAAATCGTTTAACTTTTAGATATATCTCCTATAAAACAATATTACCAAATTAACGAAATTTAAAAATTTTTATTTTCAAAATGTTTGCTTATACAAAATAAGGTCACAACTTGGTTCGAATTATGAATTCTATTTTATTTTTCTTTAAATTTAAAAATACCTACACATTGTCTTGGAAATCAGTGCATTTTAGGGCAAAATTTGATTTTTAAGACTTTTTTAAATTAAGTGGTTTTTCTTAATAGCAGCTAGATGCAGCAGGTTTTTACAGAAACAGAAGGTAGAAGTACGATATTTTATGATAGTTATAGCCTTCGACTTCGATAATGCTTAATTAGCTAGATTTTAACTAAATTTTACATAAATTTTCATTCCCTGAAAAATTTAGTAATTTCAACGATTTTTCTATTTTTATTTATTAACATTTTTTATTGTATTTTATATTAAATGTAATGGCGATTAAGACATAAAAAAGTTGTTGTTTAAACTTGACTTTATTTTTTGGGTTTTATTGAGCTTATTATACCCCCACGTTTAAAAAACGTAATAGGAGTATATTAACTTTGTCACTCCTTTTATAACGCCTATAAGGAAGCGTGGCTGGTATAGAAAAATATATATTCTTGATCAGCATCACCTCCCGAGTCGATTTAGCCATGTCCGTCTGTGGTCACGATAACAGCCGTAATTTTAAAGCTATCGTAACGAAACTCAATATATAAGCTTTTTATTAAAAAATGGAGGTCCAGTTCGAAAATGAGCTAAATCAGAGGAAAACCACGCCTACCTCCCATTCAAAGTGACTTAACCAAAACGGTAAAATCTCTTTAAATTCCACAAAAACTAATTTATGACTTAAAATTTTGCACAGTGTCTTTAATATTTAATATAAACTTTGAGTATGAAATTTGTAAAAATCGAATAAAAACCACGCCTACCTCCCATGCAAACTGACAACCAAAACGGTAAAATCTCTTTAAAATCCACAAAAAATAATATGATGACTTCAAATTTTGCACAGCGTTTTTAATATTTATTACAAACTTTGAGTATGAAATTTGTAAAAATGGGATGAAAACCACGTCTACCCCCTTATAAAGTGACTAACCCAAAACGGTAAAATCTCTTTCAATTCCACAAAATGACTAATGAATTAAAATTTTGCACATAAGCTTAAACCTTTTATATGCATTTTTAGTATAAAATTTGTAAAAGTCGAATAAAAATCACGACTACCTCCCATACAAAGGGCGTTCACAAAAATGGTAAAATCTCTTTCAATTCCACAAAAAATTAATCTAATGACTTCAAAATTTACACAAAACCTTTAACAATTAATATCAACGTAAGGTATGAAATTTGGAAAAATCGTCGTCCGTGGGGTATTTTAACTTCCAGTCGAAGATAATTCCTTACTAGTTTTTGTTAAAAAAGTTTCAACTTTGATGAATTTTATAAAAAAAAACATACAATACATAAAATTTTTAATACCACATTCATAATACATGTTTTATAATCTGACGAATAAAAATATTTTTTTTATAAAATTTAAAAAAAAACCCAAACGTCATCCTAAAATTAAAAAAAGCGCACTGTGCTGCGGCATCATTGGACTGTACTTTTTCAAAAATAATGTAAATCACAACTTTACAATCAATGGAGATGATTACCGACTTTTTTGCCCAAAGTAGAGCAATTGGACTTGGTTGTCATGTGATTTCAACAAGATGGTGCCACATGCCACACGACACGCGATACCATGGATCTATTGAGAGGCGACTTTGGTGAGCAACTAATCTCACGTTTTGGAGCAGTCCATTGGCCGCCAAGATCATACAATTTCACCCCATTAGACTATTTTTTTGGGGCTACGGGACAAGCCAGACACAATTGCAGCCCTGAAAGACAACATTTCTGCTGCCATTGTTGAGATACCGGCTGTAATGCTGAAAAAAGTATGCCAAACTAACGGATGGACCACCTCAGTCGTAGCCGCGAGCAACATTTACATGGAATCTTTAAAAAGTAAATGGCAGGCATTGATGTATCGCTCCAAATCATAGCTGTTAAATTGCGATTACGATTAGTAATCAATTAGATTACTTTTTAAAAAGAATTGTAATAATCCTTAATTTGTATAATCCTTAAGGGAGAAGTTTATGATTAGTAATTAATTACGATTACAAATAATCAAAAAATAACGATTACTTGAGATTACGCAAAATAATCAAAAAGAATCAAAAGTAATCAAAAAATAATCCGATTACTTATCAAGATTATTTTTTGATTATTTTAAGAATTTCAGTCTTATGCCGTGGGTATGCTAGGCAAACATATTGGGTGAGCTTTTTTGTTGTTAGTGTTTTCGCATAAATGAGATATAAGCTTTTCTCTCCTGCTCACTACCTCGCTAATTACCTGTTTGAACAGCAAACACGCCAAACATTTCAGAATCGTAAAATTTCTGTGCCCGTTTTTTTTTCTTCAAGAGTCAAGAAATCGTTTTTAATACAACTGAACAGCCAACAAAGCTTAAGGCAGGTTGCTACTTGGCGCGCTTGGTATTCGACTGTATATTTTCCACATGTGTAGTTTCCGTGAGAACTAAAATATTACAAAAAATTCCATTTTTTTTCTAAATTTTTTTGTACAAAATCCAGAAAAACTTGCGTTTCTTACGATTTTTTTAAATCTTAATTTATTTTTTTTGCCAAACTTAAAAATTTTAGTTCACACGATAACCATACTCATATTATTTAATAATTTTTTGTAATGTTTTTCTATTATACTTCAAATTAAAGTTTCATACCTACATAGGAAATGTCAAAAATTAATAAAAAAAATGTTTAAATAATTTTTATATTAACCTAAGTATTAACCCAAAACCGTTTTCCTGTAAAAAAATTTCGTTTATGTTGTACTATAATACATAACTTTGTTTTTTTAAAAAAATTTAACAAAATTCTTTGTACTTAAGACTGAAATTCTTACAATAATAAAAAAAAATCAAAAATAATATTTAAAAGTAAGCGGATTTTGTTTGATTACTTTTGATTCTTTTTGATTATTTTGCGTAATCTTAAGTAATCGTTATTATTTTTTTAATTATTGGAAATCGTAATCTTTTCATTACTGAGCCAAACAGAAAAGAATCGTACTTAATCAATTATTTTACCTTTTTGAAAAAAAGAATCGATTAAGTATGATTACGACGAGCAATCATTACATAACAGCTAAGCTCCAAGTAAATATTTCATTCATTATTGTAAATTTTTAGTTTTTCTTTCTTAATTTTCAAAAACCAAACGCTTAAAAATCACCCTTTACATTTTTAAACTAAGAAAAATGGACTTGGACAGTTTTGAAATTAATGGCCTTATTTTGTAAAACGCACGCAATCACCTCACTTGGGGTTTTATTGTCTGGCAATTCCATTTCCATATGAATTAGAACAAACCCTCTCTCTCTCTCACACTGAAATTTTCCTTGAAAATATATTGCCAGATAAAAAATCTAACGCAAGTGACTGCGTTCGTTTTACAAATTAAGGCCATAAGTAATTTATCATAATCCTATGAAGCCTGTTGAATTTGAACAGGTTTGAACATAAATGGTATAAAAAATGTAGTGTTTTTTAAGTATAATTAAGAAAATAATTTCGGTTTGGACTTAAATTTTGTAGACTATAGAAAAAGTGGAGAAAAAGGTTTTCACAAAATACCGGTTTTTGTTTTGTTTTTTGAGTTGGTTGTTTTTAAATCGAGGCTTCACACTTATTGTAAAATGGAGTTGAACAATGCCATAGTAATATTTTCATGTATTTAAAAACTCCGATATTTTTGGCGAGGTGTTATGATAAATTTCATGATTATTTATTTTTATAAGACTTTTGACTTAATTGCCACCGGAACTTATTAGTAAGCAACATTCATATATTTTGATTGTTTAAACAGTTCTCATTATGTTTATGCTTTTAAACCACCAAAAGTGGTGGTTGTTATTGTCGATAGAGAAAAAATTCCATTTCGACTACTTGTTACCCTATATTTTGACAATTACTTAAATTGGTGGCCACATCTTTTAGCTGAAAGGAAAATGAAATCACTTTTCCATTTTCTTCAGAGCAAGTATTTCCTTTTATACGCTCTTTTGTATGTATAAAGTTTGAAAATTAAATTTCGCTTTCTACGAATAACTTTGCAAAATGCGCAAAAAGAAATACTTATTTTGCAATGTTTGTTTGTATTTGAGTCAGTCACTTAAAAAAAAAATATATATATAGAAATGCATGATAGCACACGAACCGTTAACCGATGCTAGCCCATGAAATCAAGAGAGAGAGAGCATAAAATGTGCGCCCACCACCCCACACTAAAATAGGAAAAAGCAAAATAACAAACAATCATTGCAGAATTGGAGAAGTGGTGTTAATGGAGGAAATTCAGTGTTCGAATGCAAGTATATTAATGTAGTCGTCTCTTTCAGGCGGCTTTTTTAAATGATGCAGAATCGAGCTGCAGCTGAAAAACCCAGAAAAGCTTTAATAACCAAACCGCAGAAGATTAAACTAGGAGCCAAAACGTTAGGGAATGTCATGAAAAAAATAGTTAAACAAAGTAAAGTATTTTTATGAATCTTTAAACAGATACTTTCGAACTCTCGTTTGTACCTCGCAATTATAGAGAGAGTAAATTTCGTCAGACTCTCATGCTAAGCCGCCTAACTAATTAAATAAATTCTATAAAATTACTACCCTAGCATTCTGCAATCCAGATACTTTCATCATATTCTCGTAGCTTAGTGTATTCTTAGTATTAAAGCTTATTTTTATTATACAATACACTATCTATGTATGTATATGACTATATGCTTACAAACAATAGTTCTCTGCATTTTAACTAAATACAAACATACTTCTTCTAACAGCTTGTATCTATAAAATACGAATGCGCACTCGTATCTCTCAAGTTCAATGTCAAACTTGTTTTACTTTCGTGGATTTAACTTCCACACTATAGTTGTTGTTTTTTGTTGGCATTTTTTTCTTTTAAATGGTTTCTTCTCTTATTTTTTTAATTTACTTTTGGCATTTTTTTGTTAGCCAAAAACGTTTATAAATAAGTGATCACGAATGTTGTCATTTATGAAATAAATAAAAAACAAAATGCAAAGCCGACTATAATTTAGTAGAGCTACTGTTTTGTAAACTTTGAGTTTTGTTAAAGAAAATTACTTAAAACTTTGAATCTCTTTGAATTTAGAGTAGTTGTGTCATGAGTTTTTTTTTTTTTTTTGTGAATAGATAACGATGTGTTTTCTAACAGAGTTCGTTTCTAGAGACACATTTGTGCTCAGTGAAGTATGCCAAATTGGGCACGAAATGATTATCACCACAATAAGTTTTTTAGCAGAACCCAACCCCGCTGGGCCCCGGAAAATCTATCTTGCGTGTCTATAGGCTTAAAAAATTTAAGTGAGGTTCCAGTGAGCCAACATAAGTCGATATACTCCCAGCAAACCAAAGTTGATGACTTTGTTTAATTTCTGACTAATTCTTAACTATTTTGAGATGTCTTAAAGAATTCGTTACTGCTTATTTTGTAACAGCAAATTTTAAAACAATTTTAACTTTTATAGGAATTTATATCGAGTTTCGATACGTGCCGATTTGTGCGATGAAGTGCAAACAGAAATCAAATTTAATTGAGCTTCAAACTGTCTGAACAAAATCGCAACTTATTCATAACTTTTTGCGTGACCGACGAATTAAAAATTTTGTTTTTATGAACAAGCCATATGTAGTATAAAGTCCCCAATGAAATAAGAAATCAATAGGGATTGTTTAATTGGGTATTTTATGAGTTATAGAGCTTTATGATGCAAACAAATTTGACACATGATAACTTTTGTACTTCCGATATGATAAGAAAAAATAAATAAATGAAGCGTTAACAGCTGTATTAGCATATGGAAATATATTATAAATAGCAATAAATCAAACTACTTTCTTATAAAATAAATAAAAAAAAATGTTGATTTTATATGATTTAAATACAAATTCTAAATGTTTGATAGTTTAAATCACACTTGATTTTAAATACATGAATACAAGAAACATTTAGAATTTGTATTTAAATCATATAAAATCAACATAATAAATAACAAGGTCATTTAGAAAAAAAAAACCTTAAATAAATAAATTTATTTAAACTACTTTTTAACAATTTTTTTACCCCCTCAGTGGTGAATTTTTCAAAATTTGAATTTGTTTAACAAAAAAAAAAAAAACAAAAAATCCGTCCACATTGTTGATGCTCGAACTCACTACCTTGTGGTTATAAAACAATCACTTTACGCTATGAGCTACAGAGCTCACACCAAAACTTTTTCTAAATGAGGCAATAAATTCACTTCAGTTGTGAATTTTTGAAATTTAAAAATGTCAATGAGCTTTTCGGTATTATTGTTTAATTTTTTTTTCAATTATGTGTATGTATGCAAACAAATAAACGTACAGACAAGAAAAAAAGTGATTTTTGTGTTGTCATCCAGTTTAAAGCTACATTTTTAGTTTCAACACTCTAGCTCATTGGGAAAAAAGTTTGTCAGAACCCCTAAAATCCTCCCCCTAAATACTGCCCTGTACCCAGATATAGCACTAAATCCTTCTGGTGTTGATTCTCCTTGATTAGGTGAGTAAAACTTTATGGGTGAGGATCACCCCTCCCCCTCTTCGGAACAAGAAAGTGAAAACTTTAAAATATATGTCATTAGGTCTTACTTTATATTTTATTTTAACCGATCTCCAAAGTAAAATAGCATCTTCAAACCATTGATACAAAAGCCGTTTTCTAATCTTGCCACACTAAAAGCTAACTGCTTTACGTGTAGTAATTTAAAATGAAAAAGTAGTTGTATTTGCATTTAGTACTCAAGTACTATGGCAAGATCAAAAACCAAGTCAATAGAAAACTTTATCATAAAACTAGTAAGGAATTATCTTCGACTGGGCCGAAGTTAAAATACCCCCACGGGCGAATTAGAGTTTATTTAAAGTTTAAAGCAGTCTGTGAAATATTTATTTAAAGTCATTTTCGTCAGATTTTTATGGAAAATAATAATTAAATAATTAAAATAAAACAGTTTTGCTAGACTCACTTTGTATGGGAGGTAGACGTGAATTTTATTCGACTTTAACAAATTTCATACGTGCAAAATTTGAAGTCCTAGATTAATTTTTGTGAGATTTAAAGAGAGATTAACGTTTAGGTAACCTCACTATGTATGGGAGATAGCCGTGGATTTCATTGGATTTTTCCAAATTTAATACTTAAAGTACATATAAATTGTTTTAGCTTATGTGCTAAAATGTTTGGTGATTAGATTAATTTTTGCGGAATTGAAAGAGATTTTACCGTTTTGGTAAACTCACTTTTTATAGGAGGTAGACATTATTTTTTTTCGACTTTACAAACTTCATATTTAAAGTTCATCTTAAAAGTTAAAGCTTATGTGCAAAATTTTAAGTGATTAGATTAATTTTTGTGTAATTTAAGTCACTTTGTATGGGAGGTAGACGCAATTTCCATCTGATTTTTACAAATTTCATACTCAAAGGTGATATAAATTGTTAAAGCTAATGTGGAAAATTTGAAGTCGTTTGATTAGTTTTTGTGGAATTAAAAATGATTTTACCGCTTTGGTTAAGTCACTTTGTATTGGAGGTAGGTGTAGTTTTTATTGGACTTTTACAAATTTAATACGTGCAAAGTTTGAAAGCACTAGGCTAATTTTTGTGAGATTTAAAGATTTTTTCACGTTTTGGTAACCTCACTTTGTATGGGAGGTAGCCCTGGTTCTCATTCGATTTTTCCGAATTTCATACTTAAGTTAATATTAATTGTTAAAGCTCATGTGCAAAATTTAAAGTCATTAGATTAATTTTTGCGAAATTAAAAGAGATTTTATTGTTTTGGTAAACTCACTTTGTATAGGAGGTAGACGTGATTGGAAAAATCTAATAAAAACCAGTGCTACCTCCAATACAAAGTGAGGTTACCAAAACGTGAAAACTTCTTTAAATCTCACAAAAATTAGGCTAGTGCCTCAAACTTTGCACGTTTTAAATTTGTAAAAGTCAAATAAAAATCACGTCAACATCCCATACAAAGAGAGTTTACCAAAACTGTAAAATCTCTTAATTCCGCAAAAATGTATCTAATAACTTCAAATTTTCCACATAAGCTTTAACAATTAATATGTACTTTGAGTATGAAATTTGGAAAAATCGAATGAGAACCAGGGCTACCTCCCATACAAAGTGAGGCTACCAAAACGTAAAAATATCTTTAAATCTCAAAAAAATTAATCTAGGGACTTCAAATGTTGCACCTATAAAATTTGTAAAAGTCGAATAAAAATCACGCCAATCTCCCATACAAAATGAGTTAATTAAAACTGTAAAATCTCTTTTAATTCCGCAAAAATAAATCTTATGGCTTCAAATTTTGCACAAAAGCTTTAACAATTAATATGCACTTTAAGTATTAAATTTGGAAAAATCGAATGAAAACAACGGCTACCTCCCATACAATGTGACTATATGAAATCAGTAAAAATCTCCTTAATTTCCACAAAAATTACTACAATGGCTTGAAATTGTTTAAATTAATTTAAATCTTAACTTAAACTTAAAAATACAAAATGACGTAATCATAATAGTAAAAACCTTTATACAATTAAAAAAATAACGTTTAAACTTGGTGCTGTACACAAAAGCTTTAATAAATAAAAAGGACTGTGAGTTTCAAATGTGAAATATTTTTATAAAAACTGCGACCAGTAAAAGTGACGTCATAAAAAAACAACATTCAAGACTTCAAATGATTAAAGTGGGGGTATTTTAACTTCGGTCCAGTCAAAGATAATTCCTTACTAGTTTTAATGACGTTAAGTTTTATTCAGAAAAAAATCACTGATATAAAGAAGCTCTTACGTGACAGTTTTGAGAGGTGGCGGCCGAACAGAAAGATTAATTCAATTGAAAAACATTATGTCTGAGCTTGGGATTGAACCCGGGCAACCGCGGTTCTTTCGCATAAGGGCCAAGCACTTTTACCAGTAGACTACTGTCAAAACCACATAAATTTTGGGTCTGGGGATCTGACCATGTTTACTATATGTTTGCGGTCTCTGAATCAGAGTTGAGGTCCGTGTTATTCCATCACATCACTTTCCGCCATAACCTCAAAAAATGCAATTATTAAGTCTTTTCAGCACAACTAAACGCTTGTAATGCTAACGCAAAAATATGACGTGCCAAACAGATACTGTATTTATATTCAGCGACCCCAAAAAAGCCATTAGTAAGCATGGTCTCCCAAATCAGAAAAAATAGATTTCCCCCCTATAAGCTATAAAAGCACTTGCTTAAATCTTTTGAAACTGAAACTCTTGGGTTTTTTTGTTAAAAAAAATTCAAGTTTAATAAGATTTTCGAAATTAAGTACTTTTTAATAAGGTTACAATGTTATTTATTCATCAAGGTTGTCTTGTTTGTTTGCTTTCCAACTTCATGTACCTATAAAAAAAATAAAAATTTTCCCAAAGAGCAAAACGACTAAATGAGCGTAAAGCAAAAAGCGTAGCGTAGGTTAATGGATGACATTGAAAGTGGGTGACAAAGGAGTGGGTTCGACAAACACTATACAGAGTGCACTCGGAAGACTATGGAACTCCATGCGAGCCACATTAGCGCTGTGTTTGTTCTAGTCTCTTTGTTGAAGCTTCATTGAAAACGAAAGCGAAAAAGCGTCAAAAACACTGTGTCAAAAAAATACTACCTATATACTACATGAAATAAGATAGTTCTTTGGTCAAAAACAAAACAAACAAACAAAATAACAAAAGAAGTTTAAAGATGTTGGTCGCACAATTTTGGCTATATTATATAAGATAGTAAATGGCTAATATATGAATATTCATAGATATACTTTTCACTGAGTCTTTCATCTCTTTTGCACTGAGAGACAATGAAAAAGATCTATCATCCGTCAACAGGGTTAATAAAATAAAGTAGTTTGAGGAAGGTTGTGTTTTCAACCCAAAAACACAGCCATACTTCGTAACCTGTGCGACTTGCTGCGCTCTCGACGTTATCGTGCCTGCCAACAATCGGAATCAGAAACAGCGGTATGAGGTCCTTCGGATTTGTTATGGCTAAAGCAACAACCCTTAAATTCAGCTGTTCGTCCGCAAAAGTTCTCGAAATATTTTCATTTCTTTAGATATACTTTTGTGTATTTACGTTGGCTGGCTGCGAATACCTTTATATGAATGTATGTATGTATTGTTTATTCATATAAATATGCTCAAGTATTAATAAATTATTTAAACTATGTGGTAAAGGATACTTAACTTTTCGACTTTGTTATTGCTGTTAAAAAGCTTCGTACATATCTAAAGACCACATATAAAAATATATATTTATATATCACACTTGCATTTGTTTAGATTGGCTCGTATGTTTTTCATAGGAAACTTTCTAACGTCTTTATAGTATATGTTTGATATATGTACATAAATATGCGAGTACTTTAATGTATGTAAGTATCTGAAACCGGTGAAAAAGGAGAGTAAATACAAACTTGATTGTTGTTGTTGTTTTTTTCAATGTTCTACGCGTAAATAATGGTTTTTATTTCTAACGCCTCAATATTATTTTCATTTCTGGAATTTTTGTTCCACTTTCGATATTAAGTCAAGCCCAAGTTGGAGTTAAAGACTACAAAAAGTACTTGCCTTATGTTTTAGGCACACATGTATCCTTGTCAAAAACTTGCTACAACATATGATAAAGTCAATATTCAAAGGACTTGGTTTCACACAAACGATTACTCAGTGGGAATTGTAAGCAAAAATAGTGTAAAAATTCCTTACATATAGTATATTTTTTTTTAATCTAATGAAAAAATTTTTCTTGCTTTACTTTATATTTTTTTTTCTTTTTGAGAATAACAATTCGCAATAAGTTTTGAAAATACGTTAATCTGAAACTTAGGTTTTTAAAGGTAAACAAAATAAATTTAAATATAGAAATGGTATTCACTACACTTGTTAAACCCTGCTAACTTGCTAAACTTAACAAGTTTAAGCACAATAAGAAAAAAAGTACACTTTTTTTATAAATAAATTTTTAAAAACAATATATCTACTAATAATTAATAAATTATTTTTTTAGGTATATGCAAAGGCCAATACGTTTAAGAACATTTGTGCAAAATTTCAAGCTGATATCTTAATTACTTTTTAAGTTATAGTCCACAGCGTGGGAAAAACATGTTTTGAGAAAAACGTGAATAAAGTTTTCGTTCTAAAGTGTGATCCAATAAGAGCTTCCTACTTTGTTTTCTAAATAAAATACATAAAAAACAATGTATTGATGAAAATCTTTAATTGGAATGATAGTTCGGCTCCTACAACTCAATGTTTAAAAATTATTTCGTTCAAATGTTGCCCACGACTAGCTCTTAAATGGCCCATTCTGTGGTTTGAATTTGCAAATTTCGACAAAATTCGATATCGGCGACGAATCGATTGCTCACGGTTTTCACCAACACTCTCTGCTATATTCTCAAAATTATGGGCTCTATGCACTCTGGTTGAATGATGAATGTCCAAGAGTGTAAAATTGGTTCGAAATTTGGTGATGGTTTGGACACTCATAACGACCAAAATGATGTTGAAGAACTCTATAACATTCTCTAACTGATGACTGATTTTGGTACTCGGTACTCTCGATTCTCATCACTTCACTTCAGTTTCTAGGTACTTTTTAAATTTTATATTGAGCTTAAAACATTGCAAATATATTCTTAGCGTTGTAAATAAATTTTCAAAGAAAAAAAAAACAAATGCAAAAATTTAAAGTTCTGGAGCAGGTTCCTCTGTTAAGTCGGAAACATCAAACTTATTGAGTGTAGTGATAAATCCTTTTGGGAATGAGTTCTAACAAGTACCAAATTATTTTCGATTTACAAAAAAAAATTTATATAAAAAAAACATTTGTTATAGAGCTGGTAGAGATTAGGGCATCCAATATCCCGAGATCCCGGACTTTTCTTAGTCCCGACAGTCCCGGGATTGCAAGGCCTAAAATCCCAGGGTTTTCGGGATCCCGGGATTGCCTCCACTGCAAAAAAAAAATCCAAAATATTAAAAAAAAATTCAATGATACTACCTGAGAAAAAATTTATGTGATTTTAAACAATTTTTAAATAAAAACCTTTCTAAAACTATCTGTACAAAAGAACACAATGGGCCTTACCAATAGTCATTTAAATGCCGACTCTAAATTTTGTGTAAGCTTTTTGACAACAAATTCTATAGAAATAATGTCAGAAAAGCTCACACTAATACACGTTGCACCATTGAAGCTAATCGGTTCTTGTCCATGATTAGGGCTGTTCACATTTCAAACCGCTCATCAAATCGTTTGTCAAATCCAATAGAACAACGTGGGAATTCCATGAAAATTTCACGTTGTTCTATTGTATTTGACAAACGATTTGATGAGCGATTTGAAATGTGAACAGCCCTATTGATATCTTTGATAACATTCCAAGAAATCACTTTAAAATTAACCCTAAACTTCTCCAACTGTATCATGTCTCTTAGTGCTATTAATTTTTGTCCAATTAATACCATATACACTTTTATTTTTTTTATTTTTTGTTAATTTTATAATAATTCTGTGATATTCTCATGACTGTGTTTTTCTTACATAATTTCTCACTGTTATTTTTTATTAAAATTTATTATATCCTTGAGTATTAAATCATTAGCCTATAAGAGTAAGAATTTTGTGATATTTTTTACCGCTTGTTTAAGGAAGTTTCGTTTTTTAATTTTTAAGGTCGCATTTCGGTATTTATTAGGGCGCGTTTATAGTGCCGACTTACGCCCGAACCGAGCCGAACTGAAACTCAAAAATTCATTGGGGCAAAAGAGATGCATGACTTGCGTTCTCTATTGCTCCCATGCGATTTTGAGTTTCAGCTCGGATCGGCAAAGCAACAAGTCGCCACTATAAACGCGCCCTTAGGTAGTATCATGCCATTTTTTTACAGCTGGTTAAAAAAGATTTTTATTCTTGCATTATTAAAATCACATTTCAGTATTTCCTAGGAAATATAATGTGTTTAACACATTAGGCCTTACCAATAGTGGGTTTAATGCCAACTCTAAATTGTCACTATCTGAAAAGCAGGTGACAATTTTTATTAAAATTTATTATTTTTGAGCTTCAAATTTTGTTTGAAATCAAAATATTACAATAAACACATAGAAATATTAAAAATACTGGGTTATAATTGTTACTTTGCCAGAATAGCGCTGTTAGAGTGGACATTAAAACGACTATTGGTAAGGAATATTGTGTTATTTTGTACAGACAGTTTTAGGAAGGTTTCTATTTTAAAATTTTTTAAAAACACTTACATTTTTTTCTTTGGTAGTAACATTGAATTTTTTGTAAAAAGTTTTTTTAGATTTTTTTTTTTCGGAGATCTCGAAAATCCCGGGATTTTAGTTCTTGCAATCCCGTGACTGTCTGGACTAAGAAAAGTCCGGAATCCCGGGATTGGTTGCCTTATTGCTTAATACTTTCTAGATTTTAGTAAATAACCGAGTTATGCTTATTAATTAAAAGAGCTGAAGACATGACCTAGTGGTGGTACCATTGAACTAGTAGCGGAGAGCACGTGAGTTCGATTCCCGCGCCGGCATTTTATTAATTTTTGATTGAGGATTACAACAATATGCATCAATGTATTGCTGTTTATTTTCATATCAGCGTTGTATAGTTTTTAAAAAGTTTCATTTGTAATGCAATAATATTTGTAAAATTATGCGTTTTAAGTATTTTTGTAAAATCTTTTGCGATAGTAAAAAGGTTTGTTATTGACAAAAATTTTAGTCCGACTATAAATTAGAAAGAGTTCTGTGAATAATTAATGTCTGACTGTCGAAAACGAAAGTTTTTATTTTTATTTTTTAAATCGATTTCTGTACAAAAAAGTCCGTTGTTCAGAGGCAAGAACGACTTTAAAAGGTTTCATTGTTGAGTGCCAAACACGTACTTTCCTAACCAAAAACGTTCCTAAATCAATTAAAAAAAGGATGGTATTGTTTCACTGTGATTGTTTCTGAAATTTCAAAAGGATTTAGAAGTTATGAGTCAAAATGCGGGCACTTGGATAAAATTCATTCATTTAATAATGGTCTTCTTAAGAATTTCTGACTTATTGTTATTTTACAACTCTTTTGAGTAATCACACAATATTAAATTGTTGAAGCTTACCAATACAAGTTGCTTATCCGATATCAGTTATCAGCGTTAAAAAACACTGTCTAACTGGCTGACTGCGTTGTCACGTAGTTTACAAGCGCCGATTTGCAACGTCTCAATTTATTGCTGGATATTTTCGCATTTAAATGCACATATGAATGTATATGTATGTATTTTGCATATACTTTATAAATATATTTTTTTTTTATTTTTTTTTATTTATGTAACACACTCGACGTCAATTGCAGCAGTTGTAGGCAGAGAAAAACATTTTCAGTTATTGCCATATTATTATTTTCTTTTTTTTTCACTTTATCAGCAAAAAATAATTATAAACAAATACAAAACACAAACACTATCGCACACATACTCTCACGCGCGCTCACGCAGACACTCAGCAGCAAAGAGTTGATGGATGTAGCGGTTTTGATAAAGGGGGCGGGGCGGGGTAGCGTAACGGTCGTTGTTGGAGCACAACAAAGCAAGCAGCAGGCAACTAAGAATAATATTCGATTTGAATTCAATAAACGAAATCACCTTCTACAGAACTAAATGCGTTGCATTCATTGCTGGGACTTTAAAAAGTTTGTAAAAGTTTATTGTTGTTGTTGCTGGCGGCTGTGTTTATGATAAATACTCATGAATCATGAAGCATTGATATCGGCACACAGATACTCGGCACTCGATTGCAACTTTGTGAGCAAGTGCCAAACACAAACATACCCAAAACACACACACTCAAGCAGCACACATGCAAACAAGTGAACTTTTTTAAGGTTTGATTGCTGTTCAAGGATACATTTTGCAGGATTTTTGCAAACTCATATGTTTTTTTTTTCTTTCTATTAAAATCTCATACTTAAAATGTCCGATAAAGCAGCAAGAGGCGCGACAAACCGCGGCGTTTTTGTTGACAATAACTGCGTTGTTGCTGCTGTTTGCCGATGATGGCTCTGCTTTTGTTTATGACACCAACACCATGTCAGGCCAACACTCACAAAGACGTGGGCTCAGAGGATACGCGCACCGCAACGTCAACAGAACGTCTGCTGGGAACACTTTCCAGCCAAAGCGCAAGGGGAAGAGTCCAATCCGAATGAGACTTTGGGAGAGTGTGTGCAAACGAGTACGTGTTGGTGGGGGAGAGGCAGGCAGCAATATATTGCTGCTGCAGTCGTCGAAATTTGCCGAAAACAATTTAAAAATCTTTGCTTATGTTGCTGATAAGGCTTGCCAACCCATTTACTAGAAATCACTTGATTTGGCCAACACAGCAAACAATTATAGATTCTATCTTTCTCCAAATTTATATTTTATTTATGATTTTTTCTTTGTTTAAATAACAATTATTTCACCACAAGTAACTGTACGCTTTTATCCGTGAAATATGAGCATGTATCTACGTGTGTATCGAGACAGCACCAACTGCGGCGCACAACAACAAATCGAAAAGGTAACAATATAGCGACTAACTAACTACGCAAAAACAAGCAAAGAGCAACCGACCCGAGTAGAGCCAAGTTGTGTTGATTCGAGATCCGTCTATACGTCTGTCGTCTGTTCGCTCATTCGCTGCGCTTCGCTACTTTATGTTGTTTTGTTATATTTTTTCTTCGACTTTTTTTACATATTTTTGTTTGTTTGTTTTGTGTAAATTAAATTTTTCCTGCTCTCTACTTTTAGTTTTTTTTTTTTTTTTTTTATATAAATTTATTTTGCAAAACTCTTATTTTCTATACAATTTTGTTGTTGCTTGCTTGAGTGAACAGCAATGCCGTAGCTCTCTGGACATGATTTTGTCACTGACTGACTAACAGCAACGCACAGATGGACGAGAATGCGCGCTATGCATATCATGTCATCGGTTCGCTCCCCAACAATCAGCCTCCTTCGCCTCTGAAACCCAACTAGCGACAACAGTCGACCGACCAACCAACCAACCGCCCGCCTGCCTGCCTACCTACCACCCAAACGACAACTCCTGCCGCTGTCTACCACCATCAAAATTACGAACGAAAGCGAAAAGTAAAAATATTACTTTAAAATACAAAATCTAAAAGCTCGTCAGAGAAGTTGTATCTATAGAAACGCGCACGCTGCTGCTAGACACAGTTTGCAACCTTTCTGTATAGGTAATGTATATGAGCGAACAACATATTGGCGAATATGCTGCAAAAGCATTGTTTGCAAAAATCAAACTGCAACAATTCGCAACTTTGGAATATAAACAACAGTTTTGCGAGTTTTGCTATCTTCACCGATTTTCAGTGTTTTGCTCTCGCGCTCTCTAGATTGTTTGGGGCTGGAGTGAGTACTTCAAATATTTTGTACTTTCTTTTTGAGCTGCACTTTTGTGAATATGAGCGAACCCCTTTTTGTGGTTGGTATTGCTTTCCTCTTTGCGCAGATTTTAGCGTTAAGCTTTTGCCTTCGAAATTCAATAAAGCAATTCGATGTTCGTTGGTAGTGAACACATGACTGACCGGCCTTTGGCGTTTAATCTCTGTACTTTGCATGGAATTTAATTAAATTGGGAAAAAGTCTGCAAAAAATAGTCTTAGTTGGGACAATTTATATTTTCAATAAAATTTAATGCAATTGCTAGAGTCAAAATACCTTAAAAAAAACTTAACGAGAGTAGTAATACGTTTTATTTTTCAGGCATTGCATAGTTATCCCGAAGTTGAAAGGTTGAACAATACTAAGTGGGCACAGTCCCTGCAAACATTTGAAAGACTTTAAAAGATTTGGAAGACAAGTTGATTTGGCGATGTTGCGATTCGCCCAAGGTTCTTTGGATAAATTCGTGACTAGAGAAACATTTTCAAAGTCTTCTTTCGCTCATTCCGGCAATCAATAGAAGATGAATCGCTTTTCGATCAACTAAGCGATGAATGCGCGATTCAAGAAAAATTTTCAAAATCTTCATTCGCTCATTCTGGCGATCGTTGGAAGATGGAACGATCCTCTTTCGAGCGCTCAAACGATGAATGCACGATTGAAGAAAAATCTTCCTTTTCTCATTCTGGCGATCGTAGGAAGATGGATCGCCTTTCGATCGCCCAAGCGATTGATCCGTTATTCAAGAAATATCTTCAAAATCTCCTTTCGTTTATTCCGGCGATCCACAGTGCGCTTTTTTCGATTTTAGGATGACATTTGCATTATCTCAGAAACTATAAAAGCTAGGGCCATGAAATTTTTTACAAATCAGTTTTAGCCTAAATTAAGTAACATCACAAAAAATTAGAATTCTATTTTATTTTTCTTTAAATTTAAGAGTGCCTACAACTTGTCTTATAAATTAATGCATTTTAGGGCAAAATTTGATTTTTAAGTCTTTTTTCAAATTAAGAGGTTTTTCTTAATAGCAGCTAGCTGCAGCAGGTTATTACAGAAACAGAAGGTAGAAGAACGATATTTTATGATAGTTATAGCCTTCGACTTTAATAATGCTTAATTATCTAGATATTTTCTACTAAATTTTGCTTACATTTTCATTCTTTGAAAAATTTACAGTCATATTTCAGCGATTTTACTTTTTATTTTATTTTATTCTATTTATTAACATTTTGTATAGTATTTTCTATTAAAGTCAATGGCGATTAAGACAACAAATGTCAAAAAAACAAAACTTTGAAATATACTTTTTGCTCGAAGTTATTATTGTTTAAACTTGACTTTATTTTTTTGGGTTTTATTGAGCATATTTTTGTTAAAAAAGTTTAAAATTTGACGAATTTTATAAAAAAAACCATACAATACATCAAGTTTTTAATAGCACAATACATGTTTTATAATCTGACGAATAAAAATATTTTTTTATAAAATTTAACAAAAAAAAAAAAGCCCAAATGTCATCCCAAAATTGAAAAAAGTGCACTGTGCGATGGTTGGATGATAGCTTTTTTAAATCGATCGTTAGAATATGAAACAGGCTCTGAATTCTGAAAACACAATTATTGAAATATTTTGAAAAAATTACAAACAGAAAATATTCATGTCAGCACAATTTCCGGTAGTCGTTTTTTTTTTGTTGACTGACTTGACAAAGAATGTCTTCTATAAAACAACTTGCAACGTTCAGCAAAGATGCTTCGCAACAAAGCGGTTCGTTTGCCACTCGTCGTCGAATACTTTAAAACCTTTTTGCCGATTCGTGTACGACTCTTCCCGCGAATCGCTAAGGACTTCTCTTGGCAATTCGTTTGAGACTTTTCCCAGCGAATCGCTTAAGACCCCTCTCTGCGATTCGTTAGCGACTCTTCCCAGCAAATAACTTACGAATCCTTTAGGCGATTCGTTTGCAAATTTTCCTGGCGAATCGCTTTTATGACCTCAGCTGCTTACAGTGGGCGATTCCCCGATAACTCCCAAATAAGCTCGCCGGCGATTGTCTCATCTTCCGAGCGATTCGCTGGCGATTCTGAGGCGATTTGCAGGGGTATATTTAAAAGAAAACATGTGAGTATTTCCCTGCAAACATTTAAAAGACGATTGAAAGAGAAGTTGATTTGGGGAAGCACTTGCGATTCGCCCATGGGTTTTTTAGAGGATGGATCGTTTTTCGGTCGTCAAAACGATGAATGCGCAATTCATGAAAAATCTTCAGAATCTTCCTTCGTTCATTTCAGCGGTCGTTGGAAGATGGATCGCTTTTCGATCGCCCAAGCGATGAGTGCGTGATTTAAAAAATCTTCAAAATCTTCCTTCGCTCATTCCGGCAATCGTTGGAAGATGTTTTTTTTTAAATTTCAAAAATCGATCGTTGAAATATGAAGCAGGCATTCTATACTTCTCCCCTAAAAATAATCATCAAAAATATGAATTAATTATTTTTTGCATACGGCAAGCAAACTGAAAATATTTATACCAGCACGATTTTTTTTGGTCGATTTTTTTGTTGACCGATTTGACAAAGAATGTCCCCTATAAAACAACCTGTAACGTTCGACAAAGACGCTTCGCAACAAATCGCTGAGGAACCCTAAGAGCGATTCGTTTGCCACTCTTGTCCGTGATTCTTTTAAACTCCTTTCGCCGATTCGTGTGCAACTCTTCCCGCGAATCGCTAAGGACTTCTCTTGGCGATTCGTTTGAGAATCTTCCCAACGAATCACTTAAGACCCCCCTTAGCGACTCTTCCCAGTGAATCGCATACGAACCCTTTAGGCGATTCGTTCGGGAATTTTCCCGGCGAATCGCTTAAGAACCCTCTCGGTGATTCGTCAATGACTTTTCCCAGCGAATTTCTGATTGAGTTATCTTAAAAAATTTTTTTACCAATTTTGCCGAATGTTTGGAATCCTTATCTTGTTGAAATTCCAAAAAACCGTCAAATTGTCTTTGACGCATGACATCACGTAATATTTGAACATATTCTTCTTTGGTTAAAATACCATCAATTCGTTGAACCGGACCAACTCCGTACCAGGAAAAGCATCGCCAAACAATTATGGAACCGCCACCATGCTTTACAACCGGTGAAACGTATTTCTGACGAAGCTCAGCCTTTTTTTGACGCCTTATGTATTTTCTACCGTCAGGTCTAATGCGATTGACCTTAACTTCATTACTCCGTACTACGAACTTCCATTGACTTTCAGTCCAACTCGCATGAGCTTTCGCAAACCCCACGCGCCGTTTTCTTTGCTTACCAATGCTTACGTAACCAATGTTTTCTTGCGTGATATTCTTCCGTGATGGCCAATTTCGAATAAACGCCGTCCAACTGTACGTTTTGATATGAAAACACTGTAATGCGAGTCAAGTTAACGTTGAATGCCTACACCAGTTTTCTTGGAGTCTGCTTTTGAAATACGCTTAATTTTTTTATCAATGTTTGCTGTGGTTTTCCGTTGGCGTCCGTGGAACGTTCATGTGAGTCTCACTGTTTCGAAAATGCTGAATAGCATTAAAACCCATATTTTTGGAACATTTAATTTGATAAGCAATGTACTGGTACGAAAGTCATGACGCTTGGAGCTCTGGGGCCTTACTCTGTAATGCGATTCGAAAAGCAAATGCGATTCGAAAACAAAATCACACCATGTAAATACATGAATTAAGATTATTAAATGGCAGTAGTTTTTACCTCTGCTTTAAAATGCTGTTTTTGTCTGCATTGAATTCTGACTTATCAAAAATTTGTCAAAAAACTATGTAAATACATGGTGTGGTTTTGTTTGCGAATCGCATTTGATTTTCAAATCGCATTGCAGAGTAAGGCCCTAGTAATAACTTTTCTTATGGCTGGAGTAGAGCTCTTGGCTTTACCCATTTTTACTATAAAAAATTTCAATTATTTTCATTAAAAACACTCTTGGATTTGTTACTTACCGATTTATTAAAGAAAACGATAATTTGCACAAACTTTCATGATTTTATGACTGACCACTGAATGTGTTTTTAATTAACTGTCACACTTAATCACCACATCAACACAACTAAACTCAACTTCGTTGCGGAAAAAACAAGTGACTTACGAAAACAGGACATTATTTGAATAAAAAGGAAAAAAAACTTGTATGCACACAATATTAACGGTGAATTGAAACACGAATAACCCAGTGAAGAAAATATAACGATAGCAGAAGCGTTTCTAATTAGTTGGCAACAAGCTGTAAGTCTACAAACTGTGTAAGAAAAATTAAATTTCTTTTTTAATTTATGCAGTAGATTGGAATGATTAACTTTCAGAATCAGAATTGTTCCAATAAATATTTGCTCTAATGAAAATGTATTAAATTTTCTATTAAGAAAAATTAAATTTCTTTTTTAATTTATGCAGTAGATTGGAATGATTAACTTTCAGAATCAGAATTGTTCTAATAAATATTTGCTCTTATGAAAATGTATTACCTAAGAGAAGACATGTGGTGGTGTAGCCATTACGAAAGCCAGACTGACGATCATTTAGAAAAAATCTGAATTAAGCAATCTGTAAAATTTGTTCTCGCCCTGAGCGTGGGGCACTTATGGCCTTATTTTGTAAAACAAACGCAGTCACTTGCATTAATTTTTTTGTTAATGGAGTTGTTTATACTGGCTAAACAATTTTTTCTTCTAGTAGTATATTTTAAAGGAAAATTTCAGGACGAGAGAGAGAGAGGGTTTGTTCTTATTCATATGAAAATGGAATTGCCAGACAAAAAACTGTAAGTCTGGTGATTGCGTGCGTTTTACAAAATAAGGCCATACAAAAATCCGTCAGCGGGATATACACTTTGGTACAGAAACCAATACTTACCTAAAACTGCTGTTTTACAACTATTGCTCATAACTCAATTATCCAGCTGCACCGCATTTGCACATTTTTAGCGTAGAGTTGTTTGATACCTCTACAACTGAATCTTAAATTTTTACTACAATAACAACAGCAACGTTACTTTCGAATCCAACTATTTTCAGCAGATCCATCTTATGCGAAAGAAGTAGTGCTACAATATTAAGGAATTTTTGAATCTATTATCGGATGCCACCTGCTTTCATATCTGAAAAGAAATTATTTTTAGACTTGTGTTAAAAATTTGTACAACCATTCTTACTAGTTCTAAAGCATTGGCTCAGCACTTTTTTGGTTAAATTGCGCTTCGAATTAAAGTTGGTCTTATTAAGTTAATGTTGGGATCTTATAACATAACCTGAAACACCTTGGGTTCCTTAAATTGCAACTTTAAGTTTTATTAAGTGTATCACCTTTCTCTTGTCCTGTTGTTTTGAACTTATTTAAGGTTCAGAGTTCAGCAAATAACACTAGTTTTAATGAGTGGAGGAGAAACCACTCAGAAAGAAATAAATTTTAGAAAAGTTATTGTTTTCAATTTCCGCTGTGCAATAATTTCCTCTTTGTTTAGTTAGTATAAACAACTCCATTAAAAATACAATTAAATTCATTTTAACATAATTTAGAAGTCAAGCTAGGTACGGAATATTAGAGTCCGGAGTCTTAGGATAAATTAAAAAAAAAAATGCTGAAAACTAACCTTATATGACAAGAATAAAAAAATAATTTGTATTCCTAATCGAAAAAATAATAATTAAAATTAATTTTTATATCTGGTAGAAGAAATATTCATAAAAAATAATTTTTATTTCTGATCGAAATAATTGTTTTAAAGTGGTTTTTATCTTCGATTGAATCATGAAACAAAAATCTTTTCAAAAATTGAAACTCTAGCATCACATCGCTATATTAAAAAGTAAATTAAATCAGTTTCTTCTAGATCATTTTATCTGAAAATGAAAAAAATAATCGTTATTTCGGTCTCTGGTTAAGATGTTATTTTTAAAAGACGCATCAGACTTTTCCCCATCAGCAACTCCGTAATCATTCATTGAATGGTATTATACTAAACAGTTTTCTGTCTCTTCAAATTAAGTCCAATATGCACAGTTTCTTTAATGCTGCCGATATCTTGAAATACATAAAACATACCAAAAATCCAACTTAGTTTATTTATAAACCCATCTTGGCCTAATCTTTAAGAGTAGATCTTCATTTCTTCGAATCTAAAATAATTATGTATCAATTAAAGTTAAACAAAATTTATTAAAACGCTATTGAATTGGAAACAAAAATTAATGATTTCAGGCAGTGCGCAAAGTTATCTTTCACTGTATAGATAAACCTTAAATTGTTTTTACATTGATAAAATTATATCCTTAATTAACATTAGGTGTGTTCCTTGCAGTTCCGTTTGATTTAATTCATACATTCATTAGCAGATTGATTTCAATAGAACATCTTAAAGTCTATCTATTTAAGCAATATAGACTGCTTTGCACAAGTCCTTTAACTAGTAATATTACAAGCATTTTAAATATAGCAAGAAACGAGTTATAAGAGCTGCGAAACTGCTTATAGCTTTCAAGTTAGAAGCTATTGTTTTTTCTCTGTGGCATCTGAAGTGGCACCATCAGCAGGATTTTCTTCATCTTCATTATTGCCAGACTCTTTGTCTTTGACAGCACCCATGGTGGTGCCAGCAGGCAATGCCTTTTCTAAGGCGCGCACAAATGCCTCCAGATTACCAGAGTAAGCAGCGGCTACAGCTTCTGGTGTTAGCTCAAACTGTGACACAACCGGACCAAGCTGAGCCGACTGCAATGCGTTGGAAAACAAAGAGAGTGCCTGCTGAAACTGAGGAGAAGAAATAGTATCTTTGATTTGTTGTTTCTTGCTTTCATCTGAATCATCGGATTCGGGCAGGTGCACGCTTAGAGTTTTGGCACGATCAGGATCAGAAATTATCTGATTGATGGCATCTGAGGCGGTTATAGCAGTCGAGAGGTCAATATTTAGTGTACGACCGGAACCAGCTTCAGGTGAAAGGTTGGATAAGTATGATTGGAACTCTGGTCCGCTGAAGGGATCTGAAGTTTTCTTACCAGCGTTGCTGCTACCGTTACCGGCTCCGCCTTTGTTGTTACTTTTCGCTTTCGGTGCTGATGGAGTACGCGGCAAAGAAGCGGCGGAATTCTCCGGTGTCGGAAGGCTAGTTGCAGCAGCAGCAGTTGATGAAGTGCGATTAGAAGTGGGTGTGCTAACTGTGCGATTGTCCGCAGACCGAGAACTGAATAGAAAACATACAATAAAAATGTATCTTAAATATACTTTCTCCCTCCTTTACTCACTTCATGGAACCAAGCAAAGAGCTTAGGCCACCCATCTGCCCAACACCACCGAACAGCTGCATTAACTGTTGTTGTGACATGTTGTTTAACATGTATTGCAGATCGCCACTGTCGTTGCCGCCACGTGTCTGTGATGGTGGATTGTTCATTAGTTCATTTACACGTCTGCAGTACTCTTCGTCTTTGTCCAGTTTAGGCTCCTGCATCCAGAAGAACATGCGACGCGATGAAGTTTTAAACTTCAACACATAAACGCGTCCTGTCTTGCATTGATCAACCCGCTTGAACTCAAAATCATCAGGAAAAACAATAAGATCATCTTCAACCTGATAGGATATAGAAAGTTAAAACCTGTTTTCAAACAAATAATGTCTATTATTTTCCAAGCAATTTACTTTTCCTGAGGTGCGATCCTTCCAGCAAAAATGCATTAAGCCGTCTTCGCTTTGGGTCAAATACACTAGTCCCTTACGACTATCCGGATGCACCATTTTGCCTATCATATTCATGCGACCAGCGCGGAATTCCACTAAATTGGAGCCGCTGGTGTTCGCGTTACTGCTGAGTGCATTTTGGCGTCCAAACATATTTTTTCCTGTTTTTCGCTAAGATGAGGAGTAACTTTGTTCTTTAAACCAATTATTTATGAAGGCTTATATTTCTTACCTTACTTCTTGACGATTTAAATAAATTTTAAACTTTTTCAAAACTTTTGTCGCACCTTGATCGCAATTTTCTTTAAATTCATGAATTAGCAAATTTCAAAAACGTCAAATCCAATGCTGTCTTAGTTTTTGTAGACACAAGCTTTTGACTGTGAAAGTCGATTAAGTTGAGTGCACACTGATGAACAAACAAAAAGTGAAGTATAAAGGCTGCCACCTTGGTGTAACGAAAATATAAGATGATTTTGTTAAGGCAGCTTAACATTGACCTAGTGTGTGTTACAACAATTCAAAATTTGATTTTCGAATCTGTTTTATTTTTCTGCATTTTGTATTATATTTTAATTTTAATTTTGTCCTTATATTCATTACACATTCTATCCCACCAGAGATGCCATTTTACCATAAAATACTTGGAATTTAACTTTTTAAAATAGACAATTTTAAATCCGTAATGTATTTTTAGATCTAATGGCAGAAGGAAGCTATCTCACAGCTTATTGAGATTCGGAGAGGCTTTGAATGCATGTACAACCAATGCATTACACAAATTTTTAAGTTTAAGTATAGTCTAATGTGTGTATAGAGAAAAATAAATTTCTTCATACAAAATTTAAAAATAATTTTATACTTTCTTTCTTACATATCGTAACACACAGTAGGACAATGTATAGAAGCCTTTAAAAATATTTAACGCTTCGACCACACGTGACATTTTTTTATTAAAATTTTACAATTTGTATTAGTTGTCAAATTATTGCCATCATAAAGACAATAGTCAATAGTGACGTAGGTGGCAATATAGCGACAATAGCAGACAATAAACAAATTTTTTTTAAAACCAATTAGTTTGATTGTTTGACAATTTAAATTAAATATTCATTCTGAAAAACGAATATAGTGCAATTTATATTTATTCGGCGCCAAGAAATAGCCCCCAACCAAAATATTCCCCAATGAAATGCTTTGCTTCTTTGATTTAAAAAAAAAATTAAGGATATATCTTTGAGCTATCACAAACTATTAAAATCAGTATTATCTATTAAGCATCAACCAATAACAATGTAAATAATTTATAAGCAGAATATTTTTTATGCAAATTTTGTATTCTATTTCTTTTGAGATGCCCTCTCTCTCTCTTTCTATTTAACTCTGTCTCTTTCACAAAAGTCTCTCATATTCTTTATTTTAAGAATATTCACTTTTTTACTGTATACACGATATACTGTATTTTTTACTCTTGTTGATAAAATCCCTCATATTCCATAGAGCCGTTTTTCACTCGGCAATTCTCGGAGCAATAATTGCTTTCGCCGTAAGCAGTTTGTTGGCTATTCAGGTTGAAAAGGGACTTTCGTCTACCCCTGACGCCACGAATTATTCACAAACTGCTTGCGTTAAGAGTAATTATTTGTCGAGACCAGGCCTTAACTACCAGGCCTCCAACGACTACCAGGCCTCCAACGACTGCTCATTGTTTTTTTTTAAATGCGACTGTTGTAGAAAAAATAATGACATCAATTATCAATTTTACAAAACGCGAAAAAGCTTTTATCAAAGTCTTAAAACAAAAGAAACACGAACAAAATTAAAATTGAAACAAAATTAAAATACACTAAAAAAATCAATTTTAACCAATTCTACCGTATAATTGATTTCACATTCGCCTTTCACAGAGGAAATAATTTGAAAAAGACGCAAATGCTCGGAAAAATGAAAAAAATTCTATTTTTAATTTTATTGTAAGCAACTCTTTGATAACTGAAATGAAACAAACTTAAATAACCCACAAATAAAATTAAATAGCCCCCAAATGTAAGGAATGAAATCAATGCCGAAATGAAATAAAACTGAGCATAAACCGAATGAAATAAAACTGAGCAAATAAATAAATATTAGGGTAATTCACTATTCAATGCACTTTCCAGTGCAGTTGGAGACTTGAAGACTTGTGAACTTTACGAAAACAAAATACTCGTACGTCAAAAATCTGCACATCTCCATTTCTACTATAGTCTAGGCCGCGTTCATAGTTAACGCTTTTTTTTTTAGCTGAGAGCTTTAGCTGAAAAATATTAAAAAAAAATTAGTATAATCATATCAAAAAAGCTCAATCTGTTCATAGTGCAAGCTGACTCCGAGTATAAAGCTTATATTTAAATGCTTTCCAGAGCTCATATCCCAATCTCGCTTGCTCACACTATAAACTAAAAACACCAATAAGCTCAAGAAGCGACTTTGTGAAGAGTTGAATAATACTGCGCTAATATTGGGCCAAATGAATCATTTTAGCTCATTCAGCCAAATTAGAAACGATATTATCTTATTTTCCACACAAATTCTCAGTTGCAATTCAACTCATTTGAAACAAATTAAATGAGGACGCATTCAATGGAGAATGAAAAAAAAAACATCGAACACACTAAAAACAACAGGAAACGTCAAACAACATATACAAAAACACAGTAACAATCAGTTGTCTGGCTGGCACCAATGCTGGCACTTTTGGATGACATTTCAAATGAATTATTTGGCCCAATGTAAACGTAGTATTATACTACGCTGTAATGTAAAGAAAAAAAAAAAAGAAATGAAAATATGTTTTCCTTTGCCTTTTTTCTCACTTTGATTGAGTACGACGGTCTCTTTCGACGTAAGGGAAATGTCCATAATACCTTAACCATCAATATCGGCTATACACTAAGAAAAATATAGCAAGTTTTCTCAAAAAATCTTATAAAAAAAGCTTTTCTTAAAAACTCGATAGTTTGAAAAAAATCAATAAATCTATTTTTCCTTCGACCATTCTTATTTTTAATGAAAGTTCTTTACGAATCCTTATATGGGGAAATCATAGTCTCATAAATTAATCATAATGTTATAAACACGATTAAACAGGGGGCGAGTAGCCTGTCAATATAGAAGAATGCATTTCTTATGTTATACATAAACACAATCCACATCACACGCCGATCTTGTCGTGCGGCTACAAAACACGCTGCAGCCAGAGAATTTTTATTTTCTAATTTGACAGGCGTGTATTGAAAAACAAATAAAAAAGGCTGCCCCAATTCTATTTATAACATAAGCGGTATTCACGTACGTCAAAAATTTGCATATCTGCACTTTTACTATATCTTAAAATATGAGGAGTTGTGTGTATTAAAAATTTTAAAGCTTTAAAATTGTGATAGTGGTGCATTCACGAAAACCTAACTGCACTGGCCACTGCACTGTATCGTGGATAGCCCTATAGCAATATTGCGGTCTACATGGTATAAGGATAGAGAGAGCTGCACCGCTGACTGTGCTCTGTTTCCATATTGCCATGTCTGTCAAATTAAGCCATTGTAGAACTAGACAAGTTAGTGTTAGGGCTGAATGTGTTCTCTTTCTTAGTGACCATATCTGTCAAACTCAGCCATTTTGGTATTTTTGCCAATTTTTGCTTTCATATTGCATTCTCATTGGCCGCATTCAGCGCAGACAGCTGTTGTGAACTGTAATGGTAGCGCTACCTTAGTTCACGATGTTTTTCTCTGAATGTGTTGCTACTCTACACGTCAGAAGTTAAATTCTATTTAATTTGTATGTAAATTTAATTCAATTGCAAAGGTTTCTCACTTAAATTTGCTGCGTTCTTTCTGCGTTTATTAATTTAACAGCGTCAGCAACAGCATCTGACAGTTCAGCAAACAGTTGTGTTCATGTAGCATAGAATTTGTTCGCTCGATTAAAAGGCGTTCGCTACTTTATCAGTTTTAGTTAGCGCTACCAAATTTGTACCATTCAGCGAATTTTTACACAACAGTTGCCAACTGTTGTCTGCGCTGAATGCGGTCATTGGTTGAAGATTTTGTATAAAATGTCAACTTCGTTTTGACAGTTTCGGTCACCGGCTCTCCACCCTAACACTACCTTGTCTAATTATGCCATGAGTTCAGCTGTGTGGCGAATGGAAACAAAAGAAAAATAAAAGTTTTTCTTCGTTTCATGGCAGAATTAGAGAAGGTATATGCATTTCGGAGAGGGAGACTACCGCAACTGTCAAAACGAAGTTGACAGCTCATACAAAATCTGAAAACGATGAGAATGCTATAAGAAAGTGAAAATAGCAAGAATAGCAAAATGCTTGAGTTTGACAATTCTGGCTATGAGAAAAAGAGAGCAGTCTGAAATGCATATACCTTTACTAGTTCTACCATGCTTCGTTTTGACATTTCCGGTATTATGCTCTCATCCATGGCAGAATTAGAGAAGGTATATGCATTTCAGACTGCGCTCTCTTTCTCATAGCCAGAATTGTCAAACTCAAGCATTTTGCTATTCTTGCCTATTTTCGCTTTCTTATCGCATTCTTTTCGTTTTCAGATTTTGTATGAGCTGTCAACTTCGTTTTGACAGTCTCCCTCTCCAAAATGCTTATACCTTCTCTAATTCTGCCATGCTCTCATCTGGTGCATCTACCTGTATTCTTCTACCATGGCAGTCTACATTTTCTTAATACAACTGTTTAATTTACTCTTTGCAAAAAGGTGGCAACTGGCGGCCGTCAATCACCATTCGTCGCTTGTGTTTCGTAAACGAAGAGGAAACGAACGAAAAATTGTCTCGCCTCTTGTTCAATTTTTGCTTATCACACGCAGAAAAATCAATTTTCAGTGAAAATTTGTTAATTTGAATTCAATTAAATTGTAAATTCTATTAATTCAACAAATTCCTCGCGGTTATTTGTTAAATCGATAAAAAAACCGGAGATGAGATCAGAGGATTGCAATAGAATATTTTGCAAAACTGTCTGAAGCCAAGACACGGAAGAAGCAGAAGAAGAAAAAGTAAAAGAAGCAGCATCAGCAGGAGCAGCAGCAGTGTAGCTGAAATCGTGGATTAAAAAAAAAGTAAGAAAAAAGTTTAATCGTTGCCTTGTTTGATAGTTTTCTTACTATTGTTGTTGTTTTGGATATATATCTTTTGGATCTGGAACAGTTGTGACTGGAAGTGGTTTTTCTTGATTTGAAAATTGCAAAATTTAATTAAAAGAAAACATCTCGAAAGCAAATAATAAAAAAGTTTCACCCAAAAAGAATTGCAAAAAAGAAATAAAAAGTGACAACGCAAGCAAGCAATATAAGAGCAGCAGCAGCAGCAGTAGAAACAACAATCGAATTCTGCAAAAAAAAAAAGCAGCAAAAGGTGTGTACAGAAGTGGTGGATTAGCTATAGAAGAGGGAAAAGATTTAACTAAAGTGGTATGAATCCACATGGTAATAAAAATTTTTTCAATGATATCCACACATATCTGGATTGATGCATTTAAAAATTTTCCCGAATAATATGCCCTTCTAAGCTTTTTTCTTTAAATTATTCTAACCCAAAAACTAATTTGAGATCTTTAAAAGTAACATTTAATGAGATAATTGAAGAATAGCGACAATTTTTGTTGGAAACAATTTTGAACTATAACTCCTAAATCCCTTGAAAGCGACCTCGGATTTGGATTTAGGAGGTCAACATAAAAAAAAATCCATACATATCTTTAATAATAATACAAAAATCATATAACGTAATTAAAAATTGAGAGTGGTCGCTATTCTTCAAATGTTCCCATTTAATATTGTGCATGCAATTTTGCTTATTCTTTGGATATAGTATATTATGGCTACAGGTTTTTATCAGAGACTGAAATCGGTTTGGCTGTTTGCTAATATCAATTTAAATACATATTTTATTTTTGACTGTGCTTTTACTTTGATCCAAAGTACATATTTTGATCGTTAGAATAGTAAAAAATCCCTAGGAAAGCTAAATTCTATTTTGGGTTAACCTTTTGATAAAAATAGAATGGATATTTTACCAGAAATCTTAAGTAAATAATTGGTTCAACAGTTTTTTTTTATATAGCAACACATATTTCGTTACTATATTGTCTTAATTGACATAAATAAAAAAGTAACTTATTCTTTAAACAGACGCAGATTTTATATTAAACATAATTAAGTTTAATTTTTGGATTTATTACTTTGCCATATTGTATTGAATTAAATCTAATTAAATAAATAAAAATAAATAAAAATAAAAACTACGTACTTAGTTGGCGCTACAACCGTATGTCGATCTTGGCTTCATCTAAGAACATGCGCCAGCCATTTCTGTCCCTCGGTTTCACTACATCTGCTTAAAATCTATGGACTCTGGTAGCCAGGTCGATTGTATTTACGCTGGCTGTAGAAAAGCTTTTGACAAATTTTACCAAATAATCTAATTTTATTTAAACTTAATGGGATTTCCACAATATTATGTAAGCTGGATCAAATCGTATTTGATGGAGCGGTCTTATCAAATAAGAATCCGAGGCGTGTTGTTTTAAGAATTTGTTGCAGAATCAGGTGCTCCTCAAGGAAGCAACCTTGGTCCACTTCTGTTTATTTTGGAAATTAGTTAATGATGTTACTTACATCATTTAAACATCATTAAACACCCATCAACACCCTCAAAACTAAGCTCACCGTTGACACCAAATTCTTGATATATATATATACATATGTCTATAGTCCATTCACACTTGACATATATGATAATATGGTGGGCCTATAGAAATACATCTAAGATGAAAAAATTAGAAAGAATACAGAATAAATGCAAGAAAACAGTTTTCTGGCTACCACAACTTTATCCTAGCAATCAACATTATGAGGAGGAGTTTAAAAATGTCTGCACCCAAGATAGACTCTATCTATACCAATTGATACTGCAAGTTTTTAAGAATATAAAAAGTATAAGCTATAATACTACACATCTAAATCAACATACTCACGCATTCGGTACTAGAAACAGAAATAACTTGTAGCGAGATGTAGGCGCGAGGTAACGAAACAACGCTTCTTATACACAAAATTATATTAAGAAAAATGTAATGGCACCCCCTTCGATTTTTGTAAAGATTTGCATTTTTTATCATGTTGTTTTTATAATTTTGAAAAAATGCCTAGCCTTCAAGAATAATTTTTGGTTATTTTCGATATTTTTCTAATTTTATAACACACTCTTGCAAATCTTCCATATTTTTAAAGAAAATGAAAATAAAATCCTCAAGATAAAAAAAATATGTACAAAATATTAACATACCAGAGTAATACCGGGTAAATATCAGCAAGAATTTTTTGGAGTTTTTTTAATTTTTGGTCACGTTACAATATCTGAAACCTCCCTCCCCTAAATTGGTAACGTAGTTTATGGACCACCCCTTAAGAAATAGCTTATGTTTTGCTATAAATTCAAATTTATGTGTGCAATTTACTTACAATCGACTTACTTCCTTACTTTCAAAGTTTTAAGTGAATTTTCTAGATATTTATGGATATTATAGCCCTATCACTGTCCGCGAATCGAATAGAAAACAAGTAAAATTCGCCGTGGTGGTGACGAATAGAAATATTGGTGGTATCACTGTTCGCGAATTTAACAAATGTGATTTGACTTGAACGTCAAATATAGACGAATAGAAATATTTGGTGAGTAGCCGGCGAATTGATATTTGCATAAAAATTTTGTCAAATCAAAACGGAATTAATTGAAAAAGGCAAGTAACTTGCATACTTTCTGTTATTTTACTGTTTGTCTTTGATTTTAATCAAATTGCTATATATTTTTAGGATGAAAACAGTCGACAGTTCCACAAAATGGTGCAGATTATGAAGCAGAATCCTGGTGTAGCAACTAGACTATGAAAATTCGGCTCCACAAAACAAAATCAGGAGGAGTCATATCAAAGCTTTGCAGTAGAGCTAAATTCTCTAGGACCTCCTTTACGTGAAGGAAAGGAATGGCACAAGGTGAGCTCTTATTTAACACTTTAGTAAAAAGTTACCTACAAAATTAAATTTTAGGTTTGGCTGGGCTTTATTCTGAAGACAAAAAAAAATTGTCAGCAATTCGGACGGAAGCAACCGAGACTGGTGAAGGGCCCAACAGACAGCTCAGCCTTTCACCCAGGCCGTCGATGCTCTCCTCAACTTGAGGCATGTTGCTGTCCTCAGTGGGCTAAGTTTTGGCGACAACACAGTCGACAACACAGTCGACGCGACTGTCTCCTGCAACTGTCTACATCGTAGTCTACTCAAAGTTTCAGTTTCTTCATAATCTCCAAAGAATAGATCTGTGCTGCTCATCGTTTTATAATTTAGTATCTTAAAGAATAAAAAACAAAATTTCTGACTGAAATCTAAGCGAAAACTTTTATTATTTCACTTCAGTTTAACAAGGAAGATTAAAATTATCAAATGTGGTCAGGAACTTCCAGTGGACTATATTTGTCTATAACACTGCACCGTTATCTGCATAAAGTTTCCTATTCCACAATTTTTCGCCAAAAATAGCTCAATGCTGTTTATTTATTTGCATTCATCGCGGCTTAATTAAAATTTGAGGTTTGGCTTTGAGCTTTGGCAGCACCGAATCTGAGGCGAATAAATGGGTTCGGAAACAGTGAAACCACAAAAAGAAAAATTCGCCAAATGATTCGACTCGAGTGAAGCATTCGATTCGCAGACGGTAATGGGGTTCATTATTTTCTTCGGGCTTATTGCGTAATCAATTTTGCTGCATTTCGAAAAATTAAATTATCTTCTGGCATGAATTGATCGCTCGAACTTAATTAATGTTAAGAAAACTTGTAAATAAGTTTGTAGAAATTAAAACAATTTTCTAGCATATTTCTCATGCATGGCCATGCCAACAAATGATCTGATTATATAAATAAATACATGTATTATTGTCCATTCCTTTTTTATAACAATAATAACATGAAAGCTTTAAAAGCTTTTAAAAGGCCTATAAGAGCTTTAGAATGCTTTAGGCCTTACACAATGAGGCTTAGTTAGGCGTGTCTGCAAGTTATTTTATTTAATGTTTAAATTTTACATTAAATATCCAAAATTATATTTGACCATATAATGTTCTGCAATGAAGAAGCAAACTCTAATTAATTATTATCTTGGTTAAGTTGTCATCATGTACTAAAATTATTTTTCTCTATAACACCAACAGCTTTTCTTTCGTTGATCATCACACTTTAACAAGCATAAAGAGTAACGAACAAAAAACAACACCTGTTGAGGATCTGCTTTAATTGTATAAAAAACGGAAAATAATAAAAAAAAACAAAAAACACAAATTCGAGCGACGGAGAAGAAAACTTTTAATACGAACAATGGATTATACGCCAGGACGCGCTCCTTTCGATGATAAGGAAGACTACAAGCCTATGCGTAAGCCGAAATCTGCTTTATATGCAACACCACTGCAAACGAACTCAATCAATTCGTTAAGCTCTACGTTCAACACTCAAGTGTCTCTGTCACCCTCCACCTCAATTACCGGTTACCAGAGAACTATTTCGCCTTCCAAATTGTCGCCAAATGCGCCAGTTTTTGAGCCCTTAAAACATTCTAATGAAAGCGCACAATATTTACTTCAAATGCAAAATCAACAACAACAACAACAGCAGCAGCAACAGCAGCAGCAAATGCAACAACAACAGCAACAACAACTACTACTTCACCAACAACAACAACAACATCCACTTTTACACCAACAACAACATCCACTTCTACGTCATCAAAATCATCAACATCATCAAAAAAACTCAAGAGCTCAATATCAGGAACACCAGTATCAACAACAACAACAACAACAACCACAACACCAACAACAGTTTTCAAATCGACAGCCGCATAGCTATCCTACTCATGATCGTCAAAAACAATTCCAACAACCAAACCGACAACACCACCAACAACATTCGTACGACAACGGCTATGAGCAACATCAACAACAGCAGCAACAACAACAACAGCAACAGATCTACTCTCCCGTTCAAAATCGTCTTTTAAAAGCTGCTGGTTCCTCCTCCAACAATTACGCTTCGCCTAAGAATGTATCTTCCAATAATTACAACAACTACAATTTGGGGCAACGTCAACAACATTCATATCAACATCCAGGCGCAGCAAGAAACCATTCGTCGGCTCCGCCACAGACTACATCACTCGAAGTTGAAACTATTGCTTTAGACTATCTTCAGTCTGTCATTCAATGTCTCAATCAGAATCCTGGTCAGTTTGACTCTGTCGCCACACGTTTCCTCACAATATTTGATGGCATGGAGAGCAACAACTATGTGCTCTGTAACGCTATGGAAGACATCTTCAAGGAGTCTATAGAAAATCCTAACTTCCGTTATATGGGTGCCAAACTCTACAATCTGCTACATATGCTCAACCTTAAAAAGGACTCTTTGTTCCACCAGCTGCTCAAGTGTAAGTTAGACTATCATCAAAACGATCTGGTCGAATACATGAAGGACCCTAAGCTGCAGCAAAAGGTGCGCGAAACTGCGCTATTTCTCGCCGAACTCTACATGCAGCTGCGTGGAGATGACTCGCGCATTCACCTTATCGCTGAAAACATTGTATTTTCGCTAAAGCAGTTGCTCTCAAAGGTTAACCCCGACAATGTGCGTTGTATTTGCCTTACTTTAAAGTTAGCTGGGTATGACTTGACCGCCGATTGTCCCGAAGATATGCAAAAAATTATTGAGCAGCTGGAGTCTATCAACTCCCAACAACTTGGCAAATTCCCCTTGGCTGCCAACGTAATCTCACTGCAAAAGAACAACTGGGGACGCAAGCTGTCCTCATCGAGTTCCATTTGTGACGAAGAAGAGAAGCTGAAGACTGCCGAGCCACTGCGTGCCAGCGATGAGCCAATTTTCTATGGCCCCGATGGTCGTGAATTAACCGCAGATGAGGCCGAGTTCCTAACAGCGAATGTGGTTGTCGCTGGTGCTGCTGGCACAAGCTCCAATGACGAGGAGGAAGTAGCCGATTTGGATGTGGACTTTGATCCAGAGATGGACGAAGAGACTGAAAAAGCCTACAAAGAGTTCTGCAAGCAGAGTGTGACTTTATAGAAGCATTAATTGACAGGCAGAGAGAGCATAGCAGAGCAAAGTTGTTTTAGAACCGCCGAAATTACAGTTGAATGAATGTGATTTTCCTTGATTATGTGATATTATTAAAAAGCAAAAAAGAAAAACAAATATTAACAAATAATATGAAATCATTTTGCTGCAAAATGGAGTGTTTGTTTGTGTGTTATTTTGAAATTGTACGTATTAAGAATTCTTTTGTTTTGCTTTCAAAGTGCTCAACACTTATTAAATTCATTGACAAAGCAAGAATGCGTTCGAATAGCACACACACACTCGCACACAAACACTTACACACACATAAAACGAGAAGAAATGAGTTCCTCCAGCAATACCAATTATTTATTTGGAATTTCTTTCAAATAAATTTCAAATAAAGAAAACAAAAACCAACTATTAACCGACGCCAGCACACAACTGTAATTTCAGCATCGCAGCTAATTCAGATATTCAGCTATAATATTTTATTTGTAGGCGTTCAACTACTTTTTAATTAACAATTATAATTTTAACAAATATTTTTTTGTCATTTCGTACACAAGCTCTTTAAGTTTAATTAAATTTAAACTCAACGAGACAAATCAAAACAAAAAAAAAAAACAAAAAAAAACAATAAAAAATACTATTTATTTAGAAAACGAAAATCAGCAAAAAAGTGCTTTGTTACTAATATTTCAAACGATTATTTTAATATATATATATATTGTAAAATTATTGAGCAATCGATTAAATTCATATTGTAACGACTATTTCTTCAATTTTAGTAGACTTTAATGAACTATGTTATTTTTTAAATAAATTTCATATTTGGTTTTTAATCAGTGTCGTTTTCGTGGCTTCTTTTAATCTGCTTTATGGTCAAAGTACCTAAACAACAGCGGTATTGAAGCTGTAAATACTTTTCATTGTTGTACAATTTTAAAATAAACAACTTTTTCAAATGGAGTAGATTTAGCCTCATAAAGGTAGTAGATAGGATATGTTAAATTGTTGTACGAAAATATGCATTGTTTAATTTTAGTAGAGGCGCACTCATCAACCTAACATTGCAGTTTGGACGCTTGAAAAATGCTAGTTGTGCGCACTTGTAAGGCATTTCCGAATATACCCATGTTTCAGTGCACTCAGGATAGAGAAAATAGGTGATTACAAATCGGAAAATTTTAGAAGATACTAGTCTCTCGTTAGAAAAAGATATTCTTAGAAGAGATCCCAGTCAGGATGCTACTAAACTGTTATTTAATAAATAAAAAATAAAAGTAAATTTCCACTTTTATATGTAATCAAAAAAATAAAGTCAAATTTTAACTTTTATTTTTGATCGAAATAAAATTGGTCAAAAATAACGACTATTTATTGGCTTTTTTAAAAAATCAGACACACTAAAATCATTTAAGATTATTATTCCTTAGCTAAGAGGCATCACATTGCTATATTCAAATATCGAATAGACTTACTCTTTCCATTTGACTTTTTGAATAGAAATTTCGAAAATAACTGTTATTTTCGGTCCCTGGTTTCGACACAACTGCCGGGTGAGAATTTTAAAAATTTTATGTGACACAAGGGTAGACAATATAATGTTTTTTTTTGGTTTGGATTCTGAAGTCATCTTAAAAAAATTGTATTTTACACTAGGGTGGCAACGAAAAATGTGGTTTTTGTTTGGTTTATTAAAGTAACCAAACTTTATGCAGTATTAAAGAGTCGCTGATTTCGAATCTTATGTTAGAATTTTATAAATTTTTTTTGACACTAGGGTGGATCCTAGAAAAGTGTTTTTTTGTTTGTTTTATACTCTTTGTGGATGCGCTGGTCGCTGAATTAGACTCTGATTTTAGGGTTGACCCTTATATTCTTTGTGTATGTGCAGGTTTTTTATTAAGGGGTCGCTTCTTTCGCATCGGATGTTAGTATTTCAAAAAGTTTTTTGGCACTTATACTCTCTGAATATGTGCTAGCATTATTAAGGGGTCGCTGATTTTTAGTCTGATGTTAAAATTTTAAATAATCGATGGATATTAAAAATGTTTTTTTTTTGTTTTATACCAGGGACAGAAAATAACGATTATTTTCAACAATTAAGTAAAAAAAATCAACATATTCCAAATGTCGGAACACATTTTGGATTTATTCAATATTCAATATCTATGCATATTCTATCGAAATAAGAAATGATTTTTATTTTTTGAGCTCTTTTGCAACCCATTTTTACCTAGTGTTTGCCCCAGCTTCGAAATCGCAAAAATAAAGCTGGAAACCCTATGCGCTCAAATAAATAAATTAATTCAATAAATTTTGGAATTTGCAAATGGATTTGGTATCAGCGATGCATTTTAAGGGGTGATAACGATTTCTGTGGCCTCTCGATTTGAGTATGCAGTTTTGAAGTAGTCTTTGAGAAAATAAGATTCGCCGAAGGATTTATCGATATATCGATTAGTTATCGAGATATAGATTTAAAAAAAATGTTTACTCAACAGAACCAATATTTATTCGGTTGTGTCTTTGCTAATATTTGTCCGCTCTGAATGATTTAGGTGTCATTCGAAAGATATTTAAAATGTTTTTAATATGGAACGAAAAAAAAATATGGTTCTGCCTTTTACAAAATGTACTTTTTCTGTAAAAAGAGCCAGATAGACTTTTATCAAAGGTTGTTTGTTGTATTCTGAAGGACATATTGATATTTTTCCTAATTTTTATAAAAAAAAGTTGCTCTGCCTTTTACAAATTGCACAATTATTTGTTTTTTTGAATGATAGCCAAATTATCCCGATCGGTCAAATATTAGCATAGATATAGCCGAATTTACATTAAGATTGTCGGCCTTTTTAGTCTAGTGGAGAGTGCGCTAGACTATCAACCCAGAGGTCCCTAGTTCGAATCCGGGCTCGGGCATGGTTCTTTTCACTTTCTTTATTCTTTCCTGCACATTTAAGAATTATGGAAAACAAAAAATCCACAGCTAAATTGTGGAAAATGTGGAATTAATGAACAGGAACAACTAAGGGCTGGAAATTCTTGCCGAGGTTAAGGCATACACTAGCCTCGGTTAAAAGCAATTCAAATTGTCTTTCACGGTTGTTTCGCCTAAGCAATAATTCACGTATGGTTCCAATCAATTCCTCTAAATAATCAATCCTTTCCTTTCAGGTCAAAGACCAAACCTTGTTTGTATAAGGCGCATGCCTTGGTTCTTTGATCTTTAAAAAAAAAACTTCTTTTAGTAAATTTTTTAATTCGATAACTAATCGATATATCGATAAATCCTTCGGTGAATATTATTTTCTCAATGAGCTCTTCAAAATGGCATACTCAAATCGAGGGGGCCCAGAAATCGTAATCGTGTCCATTTTTATCTAGTGTATGCCCCAGCTTTGAAATCGCAAAAATAAAGGTGGCAAGCCTATTGTCAAAAAAATTTTGGCTCTTGTAAATTCTGACAATGGATTTGGCATCAGCGAGCCATTCTTACCTAGTATTTGCCCCAGCTTCGACGTCGCAAAAATAAAGGTGGCAACCTTTACATTGACAAAAAAAATTTAGATTTTGTTAATTCTGAAAATGGATTTCAACTGGAAAATGAGCATCAGCGATCCATTTTTACCCAGTTGCTGCCTCAGCTTCGATATCGTAAAAATAAAGGTGGCAAGCCTATTGTCAAAAAATTTTGGATTTTGTAAATTCTGACCATGGATTTGGCATCAGCGACCCATTCTTACCTAGTGTTTGCACTAGCTTCGAAATAATAAAATATAAAAGTGGCAGCCCTATTGTCAAACTTATTTTGAAATTTGTATTCTTACCCAGTGTTCGCCCCAGCTTTGAAATAGCAAAAATAATAGTGGCAACCCTATTGTCAAATAAATTTCGGAGTTTGAAAATTATTACAATGGATTTGGCATCAGTGACCCATTTTTATCTTGTGTTTGTCCCAGCTTCGATATCGCAAAAATAAAGCTGGCAACCCTGCTGTCAAATATTTTTTGAAATTTGTAAACTCGTTTGGATTTGGCATCAGTGACCCTGTTGTGCCGACTCAGCAACCCTAACTACGAAAACAACTACGATTTATTTCTACGATTTATTTATGCACTTTTTTCGATAACTTCTTCAACGCTGACTTATTGTAATTGCATTATCTTTATTTCTTATTGTCATTCTCAATTTAAATTAACGACAGCGTAAGTCTGTCGACAAAATGTAAGTCTAGCCTTTTTTAAACTTGTATTTAAAATTATTAAATTTAATTGACAACTTGTAAAATTTCAGTGAAATAAACACTAAAAAGTTAATTTCTTTTTTTTTGGGAATCAATTTCAACAGACCCATTTTTACCTAGTGTTTGCCCAAGCTTCGAAATAGCAAAAATAAAGGTGGCACGCCTATTGTCAAAATATTTTGGATTTTGTAAATTCTGACAATGGATTTGGCATCAGCGACCCATTTTTACCTAGTGTTTGCTCCAGCTTCGAAATCGCAATTTTGGAATTTGTAAATTCTGACGATGGATTTGGCATCAGCGACACATTTTGACCTAGTGTTCGCTCCAGCTTCGTAACTGCAAAAATAAAAAATTTTAACTGCATAAAATACGAAGAGCATAAAATAAAAACCCCTTTTTTAGGGTCCACCCTAGTGTCAAGAAGCTTTTTGAAATTCTGACATCAGATTTTTTAAATTTTAATACCCTCAATTTATGCACCGAATGAAATAGCAAAGAATTCAATGACCCTTATACCTTAAAGTCTCTTTACGCATCATTGGTCAGGCCTCACTTAGAATACTGTTCCATTATATGGAACCCTTCTGCACACCTACATACTGAACGTATCGAAAGAATTCAAAGAAAATTCACTAGGTTTATGTTTTACCAATTAAACTGGAACTTACCCGAGCCCCCTCCATATAGAACTAGATGTGCCTGATTGGACTAAGTTCTCTTAAGTGTAGAAGACAGGCAGCATCAATAATTTTCCTTAGAGATATCCTCCACAATAATATTGATTGTCCGGATCTATTGGGCATGCTTGCATTTCGTATACCCCCGAGACGGCTTCGAAGTCAGTTTAATTTCCATGAAGCCTTTCATAGAACTGTTTATGGACTTAACGAACCTATAACCCGTTGCATTAGGGTAACTAACTACCTTTTGCCCTTAATTGACATATTTGTCACTAACTCTCGTGATCATTTCAGAAATACACTCTATAATGTCCTCATGAGCCTCGATGCCTAATTCAAATTTAACACAAATCAACTTGTTTACTTTTGAATTCTGATAAAATTATTTTTGCTATGTATAAAATTCTTTCAGCTTGTTTATTTTTAAATTATTAAGTTATAGTTATTACATTTAATTTATTTTTTCCCTTTGTAATATAATTGTAATTTTAATTTTTAATTTCTATATGGAGTATAATATTGATTGTTAAGTAGTCTACAAGAGTTACAGCTCTGCTTGATGAAATAAATAAATAAAATAAAATTAAAAAAAAAAAAAAAAATAAAAAAAATGAATGTTTTGTTGTTATGTCGAGTTCTGTATTTATGCTGCATTCATATTCTCCGAATCATTCATTCATTCGATTTGATCGGTTTTCAATTGATTTGGATTTGTTTGTCCGACGATGGTAGGCTGAACTGTAAAGTTGGATTTGTTCGCAGCAAATGTAACATATCAATCACTCGTTTCCAAACGAATGTCTTGACTCTCGGTGTAAGTCTAACCGTGCAGAGGTCTAGTATTTACCCTATAAAACTGCGTTGAGCACATGTGGAACGTGTTTGTAGAACTTATCTGTTATGTTTATTGACACACCAGCCCACAATAGATACAACCACCGTGTGCCAGCACCACAATATTTGCTACTGCCACAACAACAACAACAAAAACAGAAACTGTACTAACCAAACACTACGAATAGTATGAAAACTGTTGCCGTTGTCAACACAAAACGTAGCATAATTAATACCTTCTTGAGACTCTAGCAGGCACAATTTAATAGAACGCTCCTTCTTTTTTGTGTATCTCGGAGATACATTTAAAAATAATAGCAGCAGCAACAACATCAACATGGTAAACACTAACAAATCCAATTGGATAAACGTAGCAGCTAGGAGCGCGCATTGTTTCGACTTGGTTCGTTCGTACGTTCTCAAGTAAGCAATTGAGCGACGACAAGTAAGCAATTCAGTTCGAGTCCCTCATTCGTGCCGTTCGTTTGTGTTTTCGAGATTGCATCCGGCAGATACACACGGTGCTAAGATATAAAGAAAAAAAAAATAAAAACACAAAAATTTTAATACAAAATAAATAAAAAACAGCAGCATACAACAAAATAAGTTTCAATTTTTCTATTTGGTAGAACAAACTCAAAGAGAACAAATTTCTAAGTACTTATTTTCATATCGAAAATAAGTAATAAACCGATTTAATTGCAAAACAACGACGGTTGAGTGGTTTTGATTATTTTTTTTTTAGTGTCTCGCAAGCAAATCAGTAGAGAAAATAAAGTGCGTGTAAAAAGCGTTCTGGCTCCTAAAGATATACTTCAAAATTTTATGCAGCATAGCTAACAAGTGTCCTTTTTTGGATTTTCTCCTAATTTTTTTTTTCGTTGTGAAGATTGAAAAATTTTCCTCTAAACACGCAGAACTTGTAATAAAATTTACATATCTTTAGAGTTAATCGTGGCACATAAGACACAAGGTAAGTGCTACATATTGAGAAAAGAGGAAAAACACGATTCCAATAAAATATCTTGCATATAATTCTGATACTTTTAACATAATTTTTTTATTATTTTTTTTTTTGGGCTGTGGTCTTTCAATGGGTAGCTTGAGTTAACTGAAGTCAAATGAAAACAACAACAACAATAGCGCATACGTCAGTATGACTTCATAGTCAAGACCCATACATATGCATACGCACAAACACTCATACTTAAAAGCAAAACACACCCATATACATACAGCATAAAGTACCAACACAAACATGCAACGTTGTTGCGCTCTCGTTCATTAAATCAACACACAACGATTATTTTAGCCATTTTCATCATTCTGGTTATTATTTTTGTAGTTGTTTTGCTATGCTGTTTTAGCTGTTGTGTGTTTTCGAGAACAGAACAGCAACAACAACAACAACAATAATAACCAGAATAACGACAGAAACAGAACGAAGAGTCGAGACAGAAAAGTTAATGAGGTACCAGCAGCAGTTTCTTCTTTGGTTTTAAATAAATCTATGCTTTTATTGTTCCTGAATTTATTATGATTTATTTCTTAACAAAAAAGAAACCAATGTCCATCGCTTAATTTTGGCAAACAATCGTCTAAACCATTTCGTTCAGGTTCGTTTTGAATTTATTTCAGAAACAGTATTAGTCAATATTTTTTCGAAATTATTTTTTTTTGCAGCAAACTCTTACCTCAAAGTAGTCCCATAATCTGGGTACAATCCGTACACTTCAGTATACTCCTTCCTCTTTAAGAAATACCTCGTAATCTTCGTTTATTGCTAATACATAGATACATTGATTAATAAAAAATTAAATTTGAGCGACTTATATTGTTTCCGATATAAACGATTTATTTGGAACGAATTATTTTTCAACTCTCAGAAGGAATTTATAGCAATACCTTGCTGGTAAAATAGAGCGTTCAAGATGCTGACGGCCTAACAAAGAAAACACACGATTTTGTCCTTTGAATAGTAAGATTTCTCCAAATCTCCGAAATACGCTTCAGTTTCCAATTCGACCTGTTTATTCGTCGCTAATCTGCTTCCCTGGAGCCACCTTCTTAAGTTTGGGAACAAAACACTGCACACTGCATGTCTGATGATTGGGTTATTTTACATGGTATTAGTCCACTTTTTAATGACTGGTTCAAATCAGTGACTGAAATTTCTGTATCAGTTCTAGTAAAAAAAAAGATGATACTTGAGTCTTTTTATAATAAAACACTATCAGCCCGATTCTGAATAATTTTTCACAAGGAATTGGAAAAGGGAGTTTTCATTTTTAAGAGAGCAGATAAGATAGTTAAGTGAGGAGGGAGCTAGTCACCTCGTTACTGCGGACTCAAGGGCCTATTGTAACAAACCTCTATAAGTTACAGTTCATCCTTGATCTTTAAGTTCGTTAGGAATGAGCCATGTTCTTGGCTCAACTATCCGCTATTTGGTGCTGTTCTAGGTACAATGCACCTAAGTAGCGTAGTCGGGTCCTAATTAGACCGTTACAGTGACACAAAATGTGCTCTGTTGTTTCTTCATATTCGTTACATAATCTGCACAGATCTTCCTGGACGGCACCCCGAAATAGACCCCAATTGAAATAAGCCCCAATGCAATAACACCCAATGAAATAAGTCCCAACGAAAATGAAATAAACCCCAAACGAAAAAAATGAAAGAATTCCCAAACGCAATGCAATAATTCCCATATAGAAAACGAAATAAGTCCCAACATTTGGGGTTTATTTCATTATGAAATAACACCCAACGAACAAAATTAAATAAGCTCCAATGAAATATCGCCCCAAAGAAATTAAATAAGCCCCATGTAAAAGATTTCTAAACTTAATTTGAAATTATCCCCAAAATTAAAGAAGTAACCCCCCAATGAATAGGCACTACCGTACTCCAGTTATAAACTGGATGATTTTCTGAAACGTTTGACTAGTACAAATAATAAAAAAAAGTTATGAACCAACAGGAAATAAATCAACGCATGAAAAATATTCTTTTAGAAGCCCGAAGACGACTACTTAATACGGAGGATATAATGAATTTTCATGCCGTTCCAGAATTTATAATTAATTCCTTTTTCGGAATCTACAAGTCACAATGAATTACAACTACTTATGGTTTTGTGAATGGGTTAAGTACAATTCAGTTGTTTTCTTTGATACGATGATCAAATATACAAAATGCGAAAAAAGCTTTTATTAAAGTTTTAAAGCAAATCCATTTTACCCACTTCGACCGTATAGTTAGTTGGTTTCATATGCGCCTTTTACAGAAGAATTAATTTGTAAAAGGCGCAACTTCACGGAAAAAATAATGCGAAAATTGATCAAAAATTACAAAGTGTGAAAAAATTCTTTGTTTACTTCAACTCTTCGATAACCTAAATTAAGCAAAATGAAAAAGCCCCCAAGTAAAATGAAACAACCCTAAAATTTAAGAAATTAAATAACCCCCAAACCGAATGAAATAAAGCCCAAGAAAAAAATCAAAATGAAATAACCCCAACTAAAATTTCATCGGGTCTTTTTCTTAATCCATTAACCGTGTCTGCCAAAATCTTCGTACGAATTGTTTTAAATTTCATGTGTTTTCTTATATTGATCACAGGAACGGAACTACCAATTTATAAAAATTGGTAGTTCCTGTAACTGTAAATAAAAATACCCAGCCATCGTTCATGTGCTCTAAATGGGCACAAACTCATTCTGCAAAGGCAGCACAATTTAATATCAGGAATTTTCTATCAATACCAGGTATACTTGGTTAATTGGCTAAGAGAGCTTTTACATTTATTTTTTATATATAAAATATTTTACAAATGATTTTTGAACTTAATCACTTTTGACTTTGAAAATGTAGTAGTGAACGTAGAAATTTATTGACACACTATAAAAACAATTCCTAGCTCTATGTTTTCTTAAAGCAGTAAACAAAAAATAAAGCACTTAGCTGTTAGCAATCCTGAGATATGATCAATTCTGCAGAATCATTTTCATGGGTAAAAAATACCCAACCGCGGTTAATGGGTTAATGGGTTAATATTCATAATACCCAAACAAAAAAAAACATGAAATATTTCCCAAAATTTATGAAATAGCCTCAAAAAATGGGCAGTTATTTCATATGAAGTAACACCCAAAAATGTATGAACTTTTTGGGTTTACTTAATTTTTTTGGGCTTATTTCAATTGGGATCTATTTCGGTGTGCCTCCTGGACTATACCCATAGTTAATAAGTGCTTATTTACCTTGCAATGTCCAGTTGGGAAACCTGTGACAAGTCTGATAGATGTTCCACTTAAAGTAAGGAATTGTTTCGTTCTTTGGAGCGAAGTGGTTGGCATGAATGTTTTTGCCTGTCTGCTAACTTCGGTTTTTCTCCAGTAATATTGCCTCTCTGTAAAGCCACATATTAATGTTATGGCGCATAGTGCCCCATGGTAGCCCGCAGAATGGTTCTGGGCCTATGAAGGAACTTGCAGCTCCTTTCCTGGCTAGTTCGTCCGCAATCTCGTTTACTAAATAGCCGCTATAGCCTGGTACCCAAATAAGGTGGACTCTGTTATGGGAATACACCTTGATTAGCAGCTGTAGGCAATCCCATACGAATTTGGACGTGATTTTAGATGCGATAAGTGTAAGTAGAGCAGCTTTGCTGTCAGAGTAAATGTCGGCCTTTGTAGTCTAGTGGAGAGTGCGCTAGGCTATCAATTCAGAGGTCCCTGGTTCGAATCCGGGATCGGGCATGGCTCTTTTCACTTTCTTTGTTCTTTCCTACATTTAAGAATTATGGAAAACTAAAAATCCACAGCTAAACTGAGGGCTGAAAATTCTTGCCGAGGTTGAGGCATAACACTAGCCTCGGTTAAAAGCGATTCAAATTGTTTTTCACGGTTGTTTCGCCTTATCAATAATTCATGTATGGTTCCAATCTATCCAAAGGAATAAATCTATTCCTTTCCTTTCAGGTCAAAGACCAAACATTGTTTGTATAAGGCGCATGCCTTGGTTCTTTGATCTTAAAAAAAATTATTTTTGTTCCTAGTGGGACTGTTTACGTCAGATCTTAGGCAGATCTCAATTGCATGGACTTCAGCTTGGAAGACTGAGTTACCTGTGCCCATGCTGGCATATATAGATTTTCTTTGCCTTGACCCAGAAACGCCAGTTCCCACACCTGCATTTGTCTTTGAGCCATCTGTATACCAGGCTTGATCTTCACCAGTAAACCGTGGTCTTTCTGTTTCTCATGTAGTTGTGTTTGGGTAGGAGACTTGGAAGTTTTTGCAGAAGTTATATTTTTGGAGGCAGAGATCACAGGGCAATAACCTTAGATTCTCGTCCTTAGTTATTTCGTCTAATAGCACTGGGTGAAAGTTACTTGGTAAATACAAATTGTTGTCAATGATGAGCCTGACTGTAAAGATTAGAGCTTCTTTCTTGACAAGAAGATGTAATGGTGGTACACCAAGCAAAATCTCCAAAGCAGCCATTGGAGCAGTACGCATCGCTCGTGTGATACACACACAAAAGCTGTTCGTTGCAACTTGCTGAGCTTGACTTGTGCTGTTTTTTGGATAGTCTAACTCCACCATATTGGTGCAGCATATAAGACAATAGGTCTCGTGAAGGAAAGTATACATCCACATTGCTAGTGGATGTATACTTTCCCCAGTTTTTACCTATAAAACTTCTGCTGACCCTTAATGAGGCTCTTGCTTTGTTTATTGTGTTATTTAGGTGTTGGTTCCATGTGAGTTTAGCATCAAACGTCACACCTAAGTATTTGACTTCTTTTGAGAAGTTTATGGTTTCACCGAAAAGAGTAGATTCAGTTAGAAGATATCAGATAAAGACACCACTCATGAATATTGACGGTTGATGAACAAATTTGCATTAAAAATTTCCAAAATATTCTTGAAATGGATCTTAAAAATGAAAATTCCCTTTTCCGATTCCCTGAGAAAAATTGTTCAGAATTTGGCTGTATACATTTAAAGATGATCCTCATTTATTTAGTTCTTAAGTTGAAAAAAGTTCTTTATTTTATTTCCTTTCTGAAGCTGAAGGCAGAGAGCTGTTCTGAATGCTCCAACAAAAGTCAGCTATCATGTGTGCGTTCCAGTAGCCTTGATAGCGTTCCTCCATCGTACGAAGGTCTTGATGGAATCGCTCGCCCTGTTCTTCACTTAGATCCCCAATATTGGCGGGATAATAGTCCAGGTGGTTGTAAAGAAAGGTTTAGGAAAGGGTAACTTGGTGCTTACGTTACATCCAACCCTTCGAATGTGACTCATTAGATCGACGTGTTGAAAATAGTCAGAACTTTTCTCATTTCCCAAACCCATTCCATGCCTTTTTCTCAATCTCTATCAAAATGTCCATGAAATTTGAGTTTTTTACTAACGATCTTATTTGTGGCTCGTCAAAAATACCCGCTTTTATCTTTTCTGCACTCAGTTTTGGAAACTTTTTTAATAGAAAAAAGAAACAATTTCCATTCTTGCCAAGACCTTTTACAAATTGTTTTATAAGCCCTAGTTTTATATGTATCTAACGGAGGCAAAATTATACGATCCCTTGATAATAAAAGGTGGGTTTATCACGTTCTCTTGTCCTGGAAATAGGTCTTCACGAGCAGGCTAATCTTTTTTCAATCCAATGTTGATTTTTTGCTCTACTATCCCACAAGCAAAGAAAGCAGGGATACTTTGTGTAACAACCTTGTTGGCCTCAAAGAAAGTTTACCATTTTTAAATCAACACTTGTGATCCAGTTCTGTTCCAAATATTTAATTTTGTCCAAAACCAGAGCAATAAGTTCATATTCTTCTTTTACTTTTGTAGAATGAGCAATAAGCAACGGCCCTAATTTATTACCATTGTTTAAGAGAACACATTTTAGACTCCGTTTTGGTGAGTCCATCAATAAATGCCACTCACTTGAAACGTAATTTTGTAATCTCATTACAGCCGTTAAGCCAGGTACATCTTTACAAAATACGAAGTCATATTGAAGCGTTCTCTTCTTGCTTCTCTCCTACTTTTGGAACTTTCTTCTGTAGACATCGCCTGCAAAAATAGTGTTGGCCTGAATCTAATCTTAAAAATTAATCGGCAAAAAAGTGCTTCTAGAACTTAATTGGGAGTGCTTCTTTTTTCTGCTGGGAGGCTTGATAATTATAATGTTTGTGTTCATTTTAATGCGATCGTGGTGTTTATTTGTGCTTGTGTTCAAGCACACAAGCTACAACGCTACAGAATTTGGAGTCTCTCAAACCTACACTACAGTACCTTAGTTCTCTTTGTAATTGTTTTAGTCTACGTCAGGGATGGAAATGTGGGCGTAATTGTGCTTTTTCGGCACTTTTGAGATCAGACGGCACTTTAGGCACGTGCATTTTCATTTCGGCACTATTTCAATATCTCAGAATTACAAAATTTTCAAATTTAAAAATTCCTCAATTTGTACAATTTTGGTACATATAAAATAAGCATGATTAGAAATTAACTCGATATTTTTTTAATTTAAAATATATAAAAAAAGTGTCATAATAAACTTTATTTGGACATATCTGTGGTCACAAAGCATAACGTCTAAGCTCAAAGTATCGTAAAAAACGATATTTTAATTGCACGAACTACGACCCATTTTTTTGAAATATATGAACCGTTTCAAACAAAATACATGCATACATAAGTGATGATCAATTCTGGGTCAAAAATGGATATCTGCATACTTCCAAAAATTGGCAATAAAGTAAATTTCATATCGCTTTTTTACGATATTTTGAGTTTAGTCATTATTCCTTGTGACCACAGATATGCTCTGCTCTTGTTCAAACCAAAACTTTGTTAAAATCAAATTCATGCAGTTGTTTTAACTATAATATATCTTCATTAAGTAAAGAAAGTCTGCCAATAGAGTATTTGGAAGATGATGAATTACTTAAATCTAATATATAAAATTCTTCTGTCACGGGGTACGTAATCGAACTCCTCCGAAACGGCTCGACCGATTTTCATGAAATTTTGTATGTATATTTTGTAGGTATGAGAATAGGTCGTAAAGTATATTTCAACCTCCTACTAACAGTGGGCGTGGCACCTCCCATACAACCCAAATTTGCGATATCGAATATCTTTGGAGTTATAAGCCGCTTAGCCTCGGAATTCGGTATTCGACAATTTACACGTGCCGCTTCGCAGATAAAATTTTGTGAGAGTTGGACAAGGGGGCGTGGCACCTCCCATACAACCCAAATTTGCGATATCGAATAGCTTTGGAGTTATAGGCCGCACATCCTTGGAATTCGAATTTCGACCACAATTTACACGTGGCGTTTTACTGATAAAATTTTATGGGAGTTGGACAAAGGGGCGTGGCACCTCTTATACAACCCAAATTTGCGATATCGAATAGCTTTTGAGTCAATCAAACAAAGCAAACAAAGCCTCGGAATTTAGCATTCGAACTCAATTTACACATGCAGTTTTACTGATAACTTTGTATGGCGTTGGAAAAGGGGGCGTGTCACCTCCCATGCAACCAAAATTTGAGAAATTCTACAGCTTTTGAGTTATAGGTCGCACAGCCATGGAATTGAGTATTCGACCACAATTTACATATACAGTTTCACTGATAACATTTTATTCGCGTTTGGCAACGGGGCCGCGGCAGCAACGCGCCGGGTTTAAGCTATCTATATATATAAAATGGAATGTGTGTTTGTTTATTTGTTTGTTTGTACCTTATAGGAGGCCAAACCCTTGGACCGATCTTCCTGAAACTTTCACAGCATTTTATTATGACTCTGGAAAGAATAATAGGCGATATGAAGTTTTTATTGGACAAAGGGGCGTGGCACTTCCCATATAATCCAAAAATTTAAATCGCCATATTTTGGGCATTTTTTGACCTACGTTGATGCTATTTGGTACATATGGTATTGGCATAATTAGGAATACGTACCAGGAGAAAAGTGGGTGGGAACACGCCCCTTTTTAGGAAAATTAAAAATCGCAATATAGTCTTAACTACTGGACCGATCGTTATTAAATTTTCACAATATTATATTCTTACGAAATAATAAACTCTTGACTATATAAAGTTGTGAGTGGACGAAGGGGCGTGGCCTCGCCCATATAACCCAAAATTTAAAATCGTCATATCTTGGGCATTTTTTGACCAACGGCGGCAGTATTTGCTATATATGGTATTGGCATGAATAGAAATACGTACCAAAAGAAAAGTGGGCGGAGCACGCCCCTTTGTTTGCGATATATTGGAGGCTGGACCTGATAACCGATATTAAATTTTCACAGCGTTCAGCTTTGACTCAGGAATACTTATTACATGATAATATTTTTCGACCATGCACACTTCTGCACCTACTTTTTTACTACGTTTATTAACGGCTTTACCACAAATTTAAAATACATATTAATTAAAATAGTGGGGTATTCTCATTCTTCCCATTCTCTTTCTTCCACCACTGTCTTCAAAACAGCTGATTTTATAATACGTGTTAATTAAAATAGAGAGTGGGGTAACCCCATTCTCAATCTCCCACAACTGACTTCGTAACAGCTGATTGTGTAATTGCTGCTTTTTGATTGGTCTAAAAATAAAAAGGGGGAGCATGAAGCAAATAACATGCGATTCAGTGCTGAATTCTAATTGGTTTACAACAAAAAAAGAGTTGAAGCATTGCAATAATTAAATTAAATAAATAAATTTTTGTAAATATATAAATACTTTTAATTTTATTTTATACGAGGGGGTAGCGAAGCACACCGGGTTCAGCTAGTAATATTATAATTATCTTTGCTTTTTCATTTTCGTTAGTGACTAGCTGGACATAGGGTCTTAACTTATTGATTATAGTTTCATACTTTAATTAAGATTTGGTCATTGAATCATCTGCATTCACTTTCAATATTTATTTTCTAGTTTTCGAGATTTTCTATTCTAGATTCTAGTTTTCGACTTAAACGCCAATTTTCTGACTAATGACTACTCTTCGTTTCACCAAATATGCCATGTTGTGGAGAAAAATGTAGGATTTATTTTTACGGAAATAATCAATGAAGTACATAATACCAAAATATCAACTGTGTACGGTACTATATAAAACTTTATTACTATTTTGAAAATTCTTATTCTTGTGTTTCTTATCTAACTAAAAAACATTATCTCATAAACAATTATTTAATGAATTGTATTATTTAAAAATCTGTATCGTAACGTATCATATAAGGATTTATATAAAAATAATTAAAAAAGATTTTGAAACAATTATTAATATATAGCAGCATTATTTCAGAAAATACTAAAATACCTTTGATTAAAGAAATCGTGCACATTTTGTAGATTTTTTTCGTTTATATTGATGCAGACAAAAACCTTTTCTATTTTTTGTATTGTAACGCGATCTTTATTGTTTGCTTATATCTTTGAACAATACGCTTCTACCTTTTACACTAAATATAGTACTACTAGAGTGCTATTCAAAAATTAAAACAGGATAAAAAAGTTAAAATTTTTCTTTGATTTTTCTCATTTTTAACAACAAAAAAGGCGTACGAACGTTACGTGCGCGACCATAAAAAGGCCTATATATAAAAAACATTTCTTTTTTACATCGTTATTTCATATTGTTATTTTTCTTATAAATAAATCTTTTAAAAAAATAAATTTATAACTCAAATTTGACTTTTGTTTCAGAGTTACACCTTTTTCAATACATTACGAAAGATATGTGGCCGAAAAAAGGTTGGGAACCGCTGATCTAATTGATTTAGTTTTGCAATGTTGATATAAAAAAATATTTCATAATTTTTAAAATTAAAAATGCACTGATCTCATCTTAAAAATTAAACAAATTTACGTGTTTATCTAATTGAATTAATATTTCAATGTTCATACATAAATGTATCGCTCATTTCGTGCAAGATCCATATAAGACTCAAAATTTGAAACTTTTCTGGAGACCGGTTTGAACTTTTTAAATTACTCTAGCTTGAATAGAGACAGTGCGATAAAAGGGTTCGCACAACCGTTGTTTGAACGCAAATAAGATAATCTTGAACCATAAACAGAAATTCTTATAGCGATTCTTTCTGTGTACTTAAAAAATGCCTTATTTTGAGTTGTGACAGTTCTACACGCAATGAGCACGATATGTCAAAATAAAATTTTGGATACAAAAAAAGATGTCAAGATTTTCTTCAAAACGGCACTATTTTTCTCTCCAATTCGGCACAACCTCAAAAGGTCCAATTCCATCCCTGGTCTACGTTAATGTTTCGTTCTCACTCCGAGAACATTCGAATCCAGAGGAAAAAAAAAGTCCACTTTAATAGACTAATGTCTCAATCTCATAATTTCTTTTTTAAATAGTCATGTCCCTGCATTATTCCTTATATTATGATCAGTGGAGTAAAGTGTCAGTTTGGTAAAATTTCTTAAAATTTAATATTTTGAATGGATTAAAATCCACATAATGTTTCAGTGCCAAATATGTATTGATTTAACTGCATTTGCGTATTTTTAAATTCTTTGGGTCAAAAAGGTTACATTCTCGTAACATATTACTATTTTTTTTTTCCAAATCTTAAGCTTGCAGACAGCTATAAACTGTATAGCTGTTAAAGTGTAAAGGTTATGAATGATTGAAAAAGGTGATTTAAATTTGATTTTTTTTTTTTACAAACTCACTTTGAAAAACCAAGCAGAGTCCTTTGTCAACAGAACTGCACATAATTCTTCTCACACACAAACACACACACACACATACGCACACACAGGAAACACGCTGTAACGCCAACCAAAAGGGAAAAAACCCGCTTCAGGCAAACGCTACCCAACCACTTTGCCACCACCAACAATAGTATGGAATCTGTTGCACGTCGTTCTTGTCTTGAATGGAAAATCGGTGGTGTTTCTGGCGGCAACTTCTTAACCCTCGAAGACTGACTGCTGCACAGCGTTAACTCAATGCGTTGCGTTTAGTTTGATTTCTTGTATTTTTTATTTTTATATTTTTTTTTTCGAAAATGTTACAAACGAGTTAGACAAGATTTGAGGAGTTGTACAGAGCCACAACAGTAAGCAGCAGCAGCTAGCATATATTTTTTTATATTTTGTTTAAGGCCTTACTTTGAGGTTATGAGATTCTTTGAGAGTTTGAATCCGGCAAGTGTTGCCATTGCTAGCTGAATGCCTAAACTGACTAACTTTGTTGTTTTTGTACATATTTCACTTTGAATTGCTTTGAGCTCATCTTAGTTGTACGATTGTTTGCATTTATTTCTCGATGTCTCTAACTTTTCAACTTTGTTGTATTCGTTGCTTCTCGGTTCTTTGTTTAAGCCAGCACTTTCGCCTCATTTCAAGCCATACCCATACAACGCAGCGTGGCACACCTTGTTTTTGTGTCGTCTTCCAATCTCGTCGTCATCGTCGCCGTCGTCGTTGTCTTGGCGTGTTAACAAGTATTCTTGATTTTTTTTTAATATCTTACTAGTTTTGGCTTGTTGGTTTTGTTACCAATTCTGTTTTAACGCATCATCCTTTCTCTTACTGCATTATTATTCTTGACTTATGCTTTGCCACTCCTACGTTTTGTAGTCTTTTTTTTATACTTGATTCTTATGTCTGGGGTCTGGTTTTTGGGTGGTTTACTTAGTATTCTTTACTTTATTCATTAACTTTCAGTCTGCCGGTCGTTGTATCTGTCTATTTGTCCGTTCTTTTGGTAACTGCATATGAAATGTCGTCATCGTCATTATCATCATCGCCTGCCACCAAACCATCTTTAACTCAGTTACACGTTCACTCTTACCTGGTTTGCGCGAATATTTAGGTCAAAGTTATTTAACTCTAATTAATTTTACTCTACCAGTGGTCACCTTCTTCATCTTTTTGTGGTACAACCCGGCGTTTCTTTAAAGATAATGACGTTGTAAAGGTTAACCTCGTTTGTTGTTTTTGTTTATTTTTATAATGCATTATTTTCTTTTAATGTTGTTGTGTTCCATTTGGAAAATTAGCAACATTATTAAATTGTATCCGTTGTATGTATATTATATGGACTTGAGTTTCCGTTGACTTTGTGTCGATTGTCCGAATCGGGTTAAACGTCTGCCTTTGTTTATATTTGGAACTACAATAAGCTTGAATTTACAAACATGTACACGATTCTGACAGTTTTTCTTTGTGGGTAACTAATACTTTTAAGGTGGGTAAGGTATTGTAGCAAAGATATATAAAATTGTGCATCATTATGAAAAATCAATGTGTTAATTATGGATAGTCGATAATTTTTTTTTCCGATCGCATAATTTCGATTGAAATATTATTGGGTAACGTAATTTGTATCTTAAAAAAAATAAAGACAAAATGTGGTCAAAAATGGAATCCCATGCTCCCTAGCAACTTTTGGTGCATGCTCTTTTAATATGAAAATTAAAAAATAATCGTTATTTTCGGTCTCTGAATTTGTATGGAGTTTTAAGAGATTTCACCGTTTTGACAGAGCCAGTTTTTCAGTTCAACTTTAGTCAAATTAAACTTAGCTTTACTCACCAACATTTTACGTTTAAACTTAGTTTAACTAGATATTTTAGCATTCGTTGAAGTTAAATTGACTTAAGTTATCATATAATGTGTTTCTTTTTCGCCTAAACCGAGCTTAAACGTTCAATTTTGGTGAGTTAAGATCGGTTTAATTTGAATAGACTTTAAATTCGTACTGAAAAACTATCCCTAATAGTGATATGTATTTTGCTTGCACTAAAAATTCTCTTTTAGAGAAAAATTTATAGAAAATTCAAAATGTTCTCTATTGTAGTTAGGTTAGATCAGGTTAGATTAGGTTAAGGTGGCGGCAGGTCTTTACACCGGCCCACTTAGACAAAATCGGTTCGTTGTGATACCACAGAAGGGAAGAAGGTAGTAATCAAGTGAAACTATTCAAGTGTAGGTAGGATTTTCTTAATGTGACAGAAAGCTATAGAAACAGGTGATGAATCTGAAGCAAGTGTTATGCCTTGATCTCAGTTAAATCTAGTTACTAAGCGTTCCTCTACCCAAACTTTCCTACCACCACCAACTACAACTTTTCGTCGTAAAGTGATGTGTTTTGAAGTTATTTTTGATTAGAAATAATGAAAGAAAGGTCAAAGCGTAGGACCATTGGCCTGGACAGAATTCGAACCCTGGACCCCTGGGCGACAGTCAAGCCCACTACCACTAGACTATCGAGGCTGCCTAGTAGATAAACTATGCGAAATATTCTCTTCAATAAAAACAAATCCTTTCTCAAAAATAAAAAAGTCTTCTTATTTAAAAACGATATATTTATCTAATATTGAATTAGGTACGAAAAAAATGGAAAGCGTGAGAGCGAGTGAAAAGCAAGTGTTGCGTATTCTGCATATTATATCGATTGTTCCTTCAAAGAAATTTTTTATTTAACATAGCTACACAAAGCGATGTTGCTTATTATCTCTGGTTCTTCGGATGCACTTATAAAATCGTTTTTCAGAAGAAAATTCTGGAATATTTATAAAGGGTCCCGAAAAACAATGCCACAATCAAAATTCCACCTCATATTTATACCCCCACGTTTAAAAAACGTAATGGGGGAATATTACTTTTGTCACTCCGTTTGTAACGCCGATAAGGAGGCGTGGCCGGTATAGAAAAGTATATATATTCCTGATCAGCATCACCTCCTGAGTGTATTTAGCCATGTCCGTCTGTCCGACTGTCCGTCTGTGTCCACGATAGCAGCCGTAATTTTTGAGCTATCATAAAGAAATTATAAATATAAAATTTTGTATAAAATTTATACAAAAATGGAGGTCAAGTTCGAATCTGAGCAAAATCGGATGAAAACCACGCCTACCTCCCATACAAAGTGACTTAACCAAAACGGTAAGATCTCTTTAAATTCCACAAAAACCACAAATTTCGCACAGTGTCTTAAATATTTAATATTTATTTTGAGTATAAAATTTGTAAAAATCAAATGAAAACCACACCTATCTCCCATACAAAGTGACTTAACCAAAACGGGAAAATCTCTTTTAATTCCACAAAAATCAATTTAATGACTCCAAATTTCGCACAGTGTCTTAAATATTGAATATTTATTTTGAGTATTAACTTTGTAAAAATCGGATGATTTAGTTTTATCTTACTAGTTTTATCTAATATTTTTATAACCGAATCAAAATACCATAACAATACTTTTACTTTGCGCAGAACTGAGTTAAAATAAATGTTTCACAAAAATAAATTTTTAATCGTAATTGCAGATATACTTCTCTGTTTTAGAGAAAAATGTACGCAATAAAGAAATATGTTGTACCAATATTAAGAAAATATATCTCTCTTTTTTTGAAGAAAGTGTTCTTTTTCGTGAGAAGCTATAAAGTTTTTTATTCATTATTTATTTGTTATTCACCTTACATTTTTCATTCAATTTAGTACTAAGCCATACATAAAAAATGAATAAGAAGTGAATAATAAATAAAAAGTGAATAATGAATAACAAATAAATATTGAATAACAAAAAAATAATGAATATAAAATAAATAATGAATAACAAATGAACAATGAATAAAAATGAATAATGAATACAAAATTAATAATGAATACCAAATGAATAAAAAATGAATAATGAATAAAAAATGAATAATGAATAATAAGTGAATAATGAATAAAAACTGAGTAATGAATAAAAAATGAATAACGAATAATAAGTGACTAATCAATAAAAAAATGAATAATGTACAACAAGTGAATTATGAATAAAAAATGAATAACAAACTGAATACATAAAAAATGAATAATAAATAAAAAATGAATAATGAAAAAAACTAAGCAATGAATAAAAAATGAATAACGAATAATAAGTGACTAATGAATAAAAAAATGAATAATGTATAACAAGTGAATTATGAATAAAAAATGAATAATGAATAAAACCTGAATTATGAATAGCAAATCAATAATGAATAAAAAATTAATAATGAATAACAAATGAATAATGAATAAAAAATGAATAAAAAATAAGTAATGAATAAAAAATTAATAATGAATAGAAAATGAATAATGAATAACAAGTCAATAATGAATAAAAAATTAATAATAAATAAAAAATGAATAATGAATAAAAAATGAATAATGAATTAAGAATGAATAATGAATTACAAGTGAATAATGAATAAGAAATCATAATTCTGAAATGCTTTGTGAATTGCATTCCTTGTGAATAGCATTCAAATTAATAAAAACTTGATTCATTATTCTTCTGAATAACGAAAATATATAATTGAAATGAACAATTAATAATTTTTTTAAAAATGAATGTGAATTAGAAATGTTATTTTTAAATCAATTTTGCATTAATTGAATGCAATCTTATGAAGTTATTCAGTTGTACTTAAAATTCTGAATATGAATGCCGATTTTACAGCTCTATTTGACAGTATTAATTTTTAAAATCATGAATTTCAAACTATTGAAAAATACGGTGGTGTCCAATGTCAAAGGTGAAAGAGGAGGTCTAGTCAAACAAAAAACCGTGTGGAGTTACGGGGTTAATTGATATTTTACGACTTTGATAAATACTATTGTTTCTAGCAGAAAAACTTATTCACGGAAAACTTATTTCAACAACTCAATTCAAAGACAATGAAATGATCTTTCTAACGGCGTATCAACGACCTACCCACGGACAGTGGGAGGACTTCATACAAATTTTGGCCATAAACAGTAAAAATGGACCTAGAGCTTTGAAATTTGGTATGAGTGCTTTTTAGAGTTAAATATGAAATATATATAAGCTTGGATTAAATCCGCTCATAGGCACGCCCACCTTTCATACGAATTTTTTTATAAAAAATTGTAAAAATAAACCTAGAGCTTTGAAATTTGGTATGAGTACTTTGTAGAGTTACATATAAAATATTTACAAGTTTGGATTAAATACGCCCACAGACACGCCCATACGATATATTTTGTAAAAATAAAAAAATAAACCTAGAGCTTTAAAATTTGGTATGAGTGCACTGTAGTGTTATATATATAAAATATATCTTTTAATAATATATAAAATATGCTGATATAATGTATTGGCAGGTTTTTTTTTTCCCGAATTTGAGAAAAATTTTACGACAGGCACGTCCACCTTTCATACTAATCTTCTTTCTTTCCATATAACACTTATTAAGCTCTTGATATACAAGTTTAAATTCTATGGATTTTGACACTTTTCTTGAGAACATGAGCATAAGCCGTTCAGAGTCGGCATAGAATTGAAAAAGTTAGTTTATAATTTATGAATAAAAATATTTTTATTGCTCATAAAGCTCTTTTTTTTATTAACTCTTGAGCTTCTTCTGACAGCTCTTTGTATTTTTTTCTTTCTTCAGTCGCAAGATATTAGAAGATGGTGCAAAATATCTTCATTACTAGCTGTCCTTGAACAGAATCTGCTATTGTGTAGACGTGCGTTTTTAAATATTTTTTGGATGTCTCTTGTGCTTCTGCAGACAAGCCTCCAACGGAAGCGTCTAACTCCTTTGTAATTTGGCTCCCATGAATTAGTACTTTGTGCACAGTTGGAGGCAAATTGCACCATCTGTAACACTGCTCATACAGTTCAGCTGTTTCTCGGGTGTAAATTTCTAATTTTTCCACATGAACTTCCAACCCGCTAGCAATTACCTGTAAAATTATTAAAACTTTTAATAAGTCTTTATTAACTTTGAAGAACCACAAAACTATATTTGCGACCCTCTTGATTAAATCCTCATTTTCTCCTAATACCCATGGAACTGTTTCTGGCTCTGAAAAAAAGTCGGTCTGTGTTTCCATTGTTTGTGGTCCCATAACCGGGCTTAACAAAGCCTACGCTGATTGAAAGTGAATTTTTCAACTCCTTTTGGATTTGCTGCTTTTTGTTCTGTTTTATTATTTTATTTTCACCTGATGCAAAATTTTTTTCAAATTCAATGTTATAAGCTATATGTAGAATACATTCCATAAAACGAATCCAGCCTTCACCTTTTTATAGAATATGATAATAAATCTACCTATTCTTGTAATAAATTTCTGTACCCTAGTGTCAGTATTATTCGAAATACAGTGTATTTATAATATTGCTACGCCCTTTTGTTCAAGAACGCCTACTTTCTTGACCGTAACTATTCATAATTATGCCTACTCCTGTACCTAATTTCAGTACCCTAGTGTCAATATTATTTGAGATACAGTGTTTTTCTTATATTGCCTCTCCCTTTGAAAATACCGTCCACTTTTTTAACCGTTATTTGTAATAATCGTGCCTATCCCTGTACTAAATTACAGTATCCTAGTGTCAATATCATTCGAGTTATAGCGTTTTCTAATATTGCCACGCCTTGTTGTCCAACAGTGCCCACTTTCTTGAGCGTAGTTATTCATAATTATGCCTACCCCTGTACTTAATTTTAGTACCCTAGTGTCAATATTAACTGAGATGCAGTTTTTCTAATATAACCACGCCTCAAATAACGTCAAATAACGCCCACATTTTTTACCGTAATTTGCCATAATTATGCCTACCCTGTACTTAATTTCAGTGCCCTAGTGTTAATATTAATCAAGTTATAGTATTTTTCCTATATTGCCACGCCCTTTTCGAATAACGAACGCCCACTTTATTGACCGTAATTTGTAATAATTGTGCCTACTACCCCTGCACTGAATTTCAGCACCTTAGTGACAATATTAGTCGAGACACAGTGTTTTTCTTATATCCACGCCCCTTTGTCGAATACCGTCCACTTGTTAAGGATAGGCACCTCCGTGTTCAACGTCTCTATCTTTTGACAACAAATTATGGCAATCGGGCAAATACTTAGGAGTTATCAATGTACATACATTTAAAAAAAAACAACAAACTTGAGAACCTCCTCCGTTTTGAAGTCGGCTAAAAAAGAATGTGTAAGTAAACTTATTGCACCTATTATTTTCTAAAAAAATTTAGTCTTCCATCACTTTTTGTTATTTTTAATGTAATTTTGTTTTGAAGATACGCTGAAAATACGCTGAACGGGAAGAAATCACATAAAACCCAATTTCGGGCAAGTTCAGGCAGCAAGAACTATATTTTTCAATAAATATATATATTAATGAATACTATTTTGAAAAATGTGGAAAGATGATTTTCTGATGTTTTTTTTACCTGCTAAAGTTTCCAAAGTTTTTAGCTTATATACACTAAAAATGCTTATTTTTAAAAAAATTACAAAAAATATATTTCTTTTAATATCAACAAAAAAACAACAGTTTAACCCATTAACAGCCAAATGAAAAGTAAAAGTGAAAAGTTCAAGAAATGTTTATTTTTACAATAGAAAACAAACTAAAATAGTAAAAAAAATTTATTTTTATTTTTTTTAATTTTTTTTTATTTTTTTAAATTTTTTTTTATTTTTTTTCAAGAAATATATTTAAAAAAAAAGATGAGAAACAAATGGAATTGACCCGCTTAACAATTGGCAATTAACAAAAACATTCACTAATGCTTAACAACAAAGAAAACTTTAAAAGTTAAAAATATTTTGCTGTACTCAAATGAGTACAGTGGCGCTTAATGCGTTAAGAAACATTAAACATAATATTTTTAATACTTCTTCATTTCAATTTTATTCTCTTAAAAACAAAAAATTGCAACACCTACGCCTACAGCTAGTGAAAACAAGTGATATTCCAAATTTTTTCATTAAAAAAGTTCAACTTTGAAGCCATTTTCTGGCCAAACCTGAAAAGAATTCTAACTGATATTTTTGGTGTTTCTTATCTGATGTATGAACTGTCGATTAGTAAAATTTTTTTACAATATCAACAATTTTACTTTTTTTTATTAATGGCCCCGATCTCCCACTGTGCCACGCATCCATTTCCGAGCTGCGCTCGTGTGAAGATGAAATCAATCCGTTGTATCTAAATTTTGCGTAATATATCAAAATTTTTTTAGCATCAAATTTTTGATTTATTTATTTTGCTTTCCAATGACATCAAAACTATAAACATATCTTCAAAAACAAAGAAACCAACGAACTTCAGAACCTCCTCCTTTTTGAAGTCGGTTAAAAATAACAAAGTTCGTTGCACTTCAAAAATTTTACTAAATTGAAAACATAATTATATTATCTTCTACGTAATTGTATTTTGTTGAAAAAAAAAGAAAACTCATCACAACTGTTCGAAGTGAAATTTTTGAAGTACAACTGACTTTGTTGATAATAGAAGTATAAATTTATTAAAGATCTCCCAATAATTTGTCTTTCATAGTCAATTAACTTTTTCGTTCAGTTTTGATTCTGGCTAAAGGCCCCACCAAAATAGAAAAAACGAGACGATAGCATTTTGACCAACGTCTGCACTCGTTACGGATGTTTACGGATTTAACCCAAAATGAAACATTTGCTCAACTCGTCTGAAACAGCTGATCTGTAGGCAATCGAGTATTATTTATTTATTTATATTGTGCATTTTGTAATTTTTAATAAAGATTTGTACAAAATGAGTGAAATAATGGCGAAATTGAAACAAATTGATGAAAATAAAATAAAAACGCACTCTGCACAGCTGCTGTTGACGAGTTGCTACGCTAGTAGTTCGGTTCTTACGGAATAATACGTCTTGTCAAACTGTTTCGTTTAGTTTCGTTCAGTTACGTTTGCTCATTTTGGGTAACAACATTAATATGCATTTAACCGAACACTTACGTTTTTACTCGTTACGGAGCAAAACGTCTATTTAGGTTGGGCCTTAAGTATTAGCACATTCGAAAATTCGATCCAATATCTTAGACTACAATTTACATTTTGCATGTTTCTAAGCAAGATCTGTAATTTAATGAAAAAACATACGACCACGAATGTTAATTTAACGATTTTCTACAAAGCATAAACATGTGCTTTCTTTTATTTTCTACGAAACATTTTTCATTCTCTGTGAAATTTTTGGCTCAATTCCATTGACGGCTTTCATAATGCTTGTTTAAACACGCTCCATTGGAATTTCCACTTAAATAGGCCACCTGTGAAAAAAATTTCCTTTTCCCTCTTCGGACAGTTTTATGTATTTTCATATAAACAAAAAACTGCTATATTTTTGATGTTACAAAATTAGTTTAACCTTGAGTATTTTGTGGCTTTTATAAACAATCTTTCTTTTTTTTTAATTTATGAACAGCTGTAGTAAAATGTTGTACGTATCTAAAGGTGTCCTAACTGATATTTCCGCAATTACTGAATAATTAAACTTTCATTAGACTGCAATTTACAGTGTGCATTATAACATAAGTTAACTGCAACTAGTTTTTTATTTTTTTGTTTAAAGCGCTATAATTGTAGCCGACTCTCAATCGGATAGAAGAGTGCAAACGCAACGGGTGTCCTGAAATAGCTTACAACCCTTATAATTTTTTGGGTAAAACCGTTGCCAGGTGACGCTGTTTAAAACCAAAGCAGGCAGGCGGGGTTTGTTTATTCCATTGCAGCTATTTTTAGTTCAACTATTTGCATCTCAGTTTTGGGACTATTTAATATGTATCTAAAATGATAGTTTCTTAGAACTAAATCTAAAAAAAAGAATCCATCAGTTATTGTTACAAGAGTATAAAAATATTTTTGCGAATTTCTTTTATCATTTAACACCGCTTTAATCAGAATAATAGTAAAATTGCGTTGAGTACGAGTTTCTCAAAGACTAAAATTGAAAAAAATATCTACTTGTCCTGAATCAATAAATATTTATGTATCTGCTGAACTTGGCAAGATACTTGAAAATAAAATGCTTAAATATACAATGCGAGATAAGATAAGAAATATGAGAATCGCGGTATTAAAAATAGAAAATACCGTACAGTTAAAAAAGTTGGCCAACAAAATAAAAGACATCACAAAATAAACATTTTATATTGTTTTTATTTAAATTGCAAAGTTCTGCCGGTGTGATGGGGATTCTTTTAATGCCAGTTGGGAAAAGACCTTCTTCAATCTCGCAACAACGTAAACAGACGACGACGACACAGATTGACAATAGTATGATATTGAAACTGATTGCGAATATAATATTTAATCAAGTGTAAAAAATTATTTGAGTCATGCGAGTCCAGTTGAGGTCGAGATAAGATAAGCGCATTATTCAGGGAATCGTCAATACATGGGCTGGTGTTGGCTATTGTTGGTGTTAGATTTAACAGAGAGCGCCAGCATTGGATGACATTATGGGTGATATACAGCTGTGTTCGAAAAAATAAATGAGACCTCATCTTTTTAAGTAAAACATTTAGGCAATATAAAGCAATTAAAATGCGCTCCCGCTCTTCTGAATTATCTTTGCTATGAGCAGTGTGACCAGAAGATTTTTGAAAAAATATGCTTTTTGTTAAAAAAAAAATATGCTAAATATTCCACTTTCAATTTTTATATTCCACAAAAATATTCCACTTTCAATTTCAAAGATATATATCTAAATAAGTCTAAATAGGCATATAAAAAACACAGAAGCAAGTTTAAAAACATTTATTTATTTGACTACTATCGCACTTAAATTTATTTTCTATTTATATTTATATTCTTTATATTTTCTATTTATATTCTTTAGAATATATTTATATTCTATTAAATTTGAATATTTAAGTAACGATATACAATATACAAAACTAAAATTCAAGCACATCTTCGAGGTCAATTCTTAAATTGTTGCTTGTATTATTATCATAGAAATTCGCATTTCTAAATTTTTTTATTAAGCTATCTGGTATTTGATAGGCATTTCAACACTTTTTTGAACATGCAGCCATGTATTTACATTCAACAAATTATTTAAGAGTTTTTCTTGCATTCTATTTCGAATTTTCGTTTAAATAAGAAAGATTCATGTAACTAAAAATTTTTTCAACCTCAGCATTGCTAAATGGTTAGCTAAGCGAGAAAAGAACAAATTTTTATAAATCTTCAGATTCCGAACTTTGATCAATAACTTTTGTTTCTGCTTTATTGTTTTGAATCCATATTCTAAAATAGTTAAAAGAAATAGCTATTGTTAGCAATAATAGTGGTATTCACGATGTGGTGCATTTGTGATAAATTTTTGCAAAATTTACAATACTTACAATTATTGTGATCGAACTTTCAGTAAAGTACATATTGTATTTTTAAAATCAATTATATAAATTTTTATTAAATAAACTCACAGCGTAGCCTTTAGCTTGCTCCATGCTGAGTAGAAATGCTTGTACAATCAGCTGATCTAATACACAACTTGTATATTTTCCACAGGGTTGTATTTTGAAAACTGCATTTTGTTTTTGTTATATTACAAAATTTACCACAAATATCAAATTTATCAAAAATACACAATACAAGGGAAAATACAACACATCGTGAATACCCCTAATGCTTTCTTAAGTAAATTACTAACTGCTATAACATAATCCATAAAAAAATCTAACCAAACAAACATATAAGCAAATTTACTTCACTTTTTAAGCTGCGTGAAGTTATTAAATGAATTGCAATAAAATTGACAACGAAGAAGTTAACCACAAAATTAATTCCTTATATTGCGTTTTACAAGGTGGTTCAGAGATAAAAAAATGTCGATAGCCAAAAAATAACCATTTAGTAACCAAATAGACATTTTTTTATTGCAATTTTTGTGAATTTTGAAAAATATAATCATACGAAAAATATTCCACTTTTTATGCTGCATATTTTTATAAAAAAAAATATGCTTCCCGAAGCTAAAATATGCCAAAGTGGAATATAATATTCCACTCTGGTCACACTGGCTATGAGTTTATCATTTTAAAATATGCATATTGGGTGTTCACACGTCTGTCAAATGATTGAATCAATCAAAATTTGTTGTTGCTTTCCTATGTTAAAAAATGAACTCTCTGCGAGAGCGAAAATGAACTTCAAACTCTTCATCGAATCAGTCAAAATTTTGATTGTGCCCCAGACCTGCATCAATCAGTCAAATGGTTGCAGTTTTTTACTTGTCTGTTGTTTAGTAGCAAATTATTTCTAAAAAGTACTTATTTTAACACAAAAGTAGTTTTTTGAAGAGAAAAAAGGAAGAGTAGACAGAAGAGTAGGCAAAAAAGTAGGCAGAAGAGTAACAAATGCCTGCATGGTACTTCAATCAAAAAATAATGTGTGAGCAGAAATAAATCAAAAATTTTAGAGTGAGTAAAAGAGAGTAAAAAATCGCGATATACTTCAATCATTTGACAGATGTGTGAACACCTCTATAGCGCATGTGGATAAAATATTCACTCTTCTTTGAACTCCTCAACTGCTTTCCTCGTTCGTGAAATTGTATGCTGATAAATTTTAAAAGAGCGACGTCGTGTTGATGAGAGATGCTGAGTTTTCATAGCTCGTGAATTGTGAAATGATAAACTCATTGAATCGCTCGCTTTCATTTGATGTGAAACTATAGTTAAACACTTCGCACATAAGAAATTGAAACGATTTAAAATTTAAATTTTAAATCAATAATATTAAGTGTTATTCTTAATAATATATTTAATTAAAAAAACCAAAAAAATCATTATATGAAATTATAGGAAACTAAGATAAGCAAACAAAAAAGGAACATTTTAAAAATTTATTAAGTACTACAATATTTCATTAAAAAACGCAAAAAAATATAGTTCATCATCTTGTTATTTGTAATTAACAAGATCACTCGTTGAGTCAATAAATTAGCGAACGCAAAAATTCCAATGAAATGAGTTTATCTTTGCAAAAACTCGCGGGCGAGAAACAATAAACGAATAACAAAGAAAAGGCGTTGTTCACAGTGTTTCCGCGACGATTTTGAAAAAATGTTCCATGAAAAGGTCAAAAAAGTATCCAAAAGTATCCACTTTTGAAAAAGAAAGTATCCACGTATCAAAAAACAATAATATATTCATTTTTAAAACACAAAAGTACAACGTTAATATTTTTAAATAATGAAACCCAACTTTTAAAGTTTACACAACAATTTTATTTTTTTAATTTTAAGACTGATAAATATTTTTATTAAAATATAATAATAAGAAACAAAAATGTATAATAATATTAAAAAAGAACATAAATTTCAGTACTTTTATCTTTTATTTGTGTTGCTATTGCTCTTTAATTACATTAATTTTATAAATACCTATATTATTTATACAAAACTATATGTTATTGCATAAAAAAGGAAAAAAAATTAAACAACTTATTCAGTTTAGTGTAAAATAAGTTATGTGGGTTGCTATTGCAATTATATTAAGCTAAAATTTGCACGTTGGAAAAAAAAACATAAAAAGATTTAATTTAAAGCATTTATTGTGAAAAGACTAATACCATAAAGACTTGAAATTGTATTTACGTAAATAATACAAAAAACAATATTCCAAAACAGATTTTTTTCCAAAAAAGAAGTCGTTTTCAGAAAAGGCCAAGGTATTTTGGTCCCAATTTAACAGAAAAAAAAAATCAAAGTGCATATTAATAAGGGTACTGGTCACTACAACCTATATTAAAATTATTAAGTTTCTTTACAATTTGCAATCGCTACGGGAATCTGAAAGGTTGAAAATTACAGATTTTTTTAATGAGTCACGTAAATTTTTTACTATTAGGCCAAACTCAAAATAAATGTCTTAAATTAAGTTTTTTTTTTTTTATTTTTTATCATTGTGCAATAATCATCTTAAATTTAGAAGTTCAAATATATTCATTTGTAAGAATTTTTGAAAACAAAATATTTTCTAACATTTCCAATGAAAATCTATTGTTAGTTTGAAATTAGAAAAAATATTTCCAGCAGCAAACTTACAGCCCTATTCTGGCAAATTAACAAATTGTTAACCAGTATTTTGAATATTTCTATGTGTTTATTGTAATTTTTTGATTTCAAAACAAAATTTGAAGCTCAAAAATAAAGAATTTTGATAAAAATTGTCAATTGCTTCGCAGTTATTGACAATTTCATTAACAAATTTTGATTTTTGAGCTTTGAATTTTGTTTTGAAAACAACAAACACATAGAAATATTCAAAATACTGGTTAACATTTTGTTAATTTGCCAGAATAGGGCTGTTAAAATATTTTTCCCAAAATTGAAAAGTTCTTTGTAAAGAGGTTGGTTGTTTTAATGCATTTTTTGATAAGAAAATATTGCCAAAAAATGTCTAAATGTTATCATGTGTCTTACTGCTCATCATTTAGAAGGGATTGCTTACTTTTTATATTTCAAAAACAAAAACATGTATTCATATTAAAAAAGTTTTTTTTAAAAAGCATCCAAACTCACACTGAGGCTTAATAAAAAGTATCCATCCATTTTTGAAGAAAAAAAGTATCCAAATGGATCCAATTGGATCCAAACGGCAACACTGGTTGTTCAACTCAGTTTTTTTTGGGGAGCACAATCTACGAACGAATACTATAAAAGAGCGAAGAAAAAGCTTTAGAGCGAAGAGCGCTCAAGTTTTTTATCTTCACGAATGGGGAAAGCAAAATGAATTGTTCGTCAATCGAATAATATTGATGAGGACGAGTGCAATTTTTTTCTTACATTGAGAGTTTTTGCGATCCCTGAGCAGCGTTGCCGCTTTGGTAGAATTCTACCAAATGTGGTAGTTTTTTTTCTTTAAATCGATTTTTGGTTATTCGATAATTTTTTTTTTCAATTTTGTAGATTTTGGTAGATTTTTCAATTTTGTGCACATTAAAAAATTTTTCCAAATAAAACTCTTAAAAATTAAATAAAAATAGAAATGATGGCTTTTGGTTTGCCTCGTTTAAATAATGAACATTTTGTAAATCTTCCCAAGTATCATATTTTTTAACGTTTTCAAATTTAGTTCTTTTGTTCGACTGTCAGAATTGCCCGCCATTTTTCACATAATTACCCCATAGTTCTGCAGCAGCAGAAAGAAAGTTTTTTGACTTGACATCGATAAAAAAAATTAGGAACAAGTTAGAGCATAGAAAAATTAATAATATAATGCTGGCTAAGGAATTGGCCAAAAATAATACTAATATTTACTACGTTTGGCCAGCTAAAACTGATTTTTAAATTTAATTTGGAAAACCCTTTTTTTTTGTTATGTCCCTTTAACAGTTTGTATAGCTTTATTATGTTTTTCTAGTCAAATGAATTAAAAGATTCTGATTTTATTTTATAGAAATAATTTTTTTTTTATATATAAGAATTTTAGTTTTTTAAATGAGATTAATATGCATAAATTTTCGGAGTTATATAAAAATATGTATTTTTATTTATGATTGCTTAACATACATTTTTACAGTATTTCGAAAAGATTTTTAAGTTTTTTTTTACTTTGGTAGTCTTTTGTTTAATTTGGTAGATTGTTTAGATGAGATTGGTAGATACAATTTTATTTGAGTGGCAACCCTGACCCTGAGTTGTATGCACTGTTGCCAGATCAGCGGATTTGCCGCCAAATATGGGGATTTTTATGCGGGATAAATTGTCAAAAATCCGCTGGCGAAATTTTTGGCGGATTTTTAATTAGTGTTTATTAAATTAAGTTTAATTATTATTAATTTTGAAAATGATTGAGCACTTCTCCGTTAACAATAAATATATTACCATTTTTGAAATTTTTGGTTGTGGCGATGACCATACATCGAAAATAGTATATCAGTATCAAAAAATAAACCTCTTTAAATGGATTAAGCAATGTAAGTATCTAACACAACTGATTTTTGGTTTGAAGAACTTAAATATAAGGATGCATCTGTAAATTTAATCTGTCGGACTTTTCATTGCACCTGATATCATTGCTTAAGTGCTGATGTTGAACGAGCGTTTAGCCAGCTCAATATTGTGAAGTCCAAAATAAGAAATCGCTTACAAATCTACATATTTAATTGCATTTTGAGTGTCAAGTACTTCTTGAAAATGTCTTTAAAAAGTAAATTGGTAATAATAATATAAATTTTCAAGACACTGGCTGAAGAGGGTAACAGAAATACTGGCAAGACTATAATATACTTCGATCATATCTTATGTTAATTTGAACAACAAGAAATACATGTGTAAGCATTTCGTGTGTTTTGGAGTGGTTACAGGAATGACACAAAATGTCAGGAATGACGGTAAGAGGAATTACACAAAATGTCAGTAATGGCGGTTATGCCGTGGTTATGCTAGCCAAACATATTTGCCGAACATTTTTGTTGTTGTTGTTTCACGTATAAAATTAAAAATGAACTTTTTCTCATATTCATTCTCTCGCTCTTAGACCGAACATTTTTGACTGTTGATTGAAACACCAAACATGCCGAACTTGCCGGTGTTGCCTTTAGTCATTTTGTAAAATAGCATCAAAAAAGTAGCAAAAAGTATTAGAAAGTGAAATTAATTGTGTGCTCAAGCAACCAAACAGCAAGCATTACTTTGTTGAACTAATTTTAATAACAAAAAATCGTGTTAATTAAAGTAATCTAATAATATTTTGAAAAAAATAACAAATTCATGAATACTAATTGCATATCGAAACTAAAAAAAAAGTAAAAAGAAATAATAAAAAATTGAATAAAAAAAATAATGCCCCTTACATAACCAATCTCAATTTGAATTAATTCGATAATTTCGTTTAAAATTTTATAGTAAATATGAATAATATGCTTAAAATTGTATATAAAAATGCAAAAAGGGTTTTTCTTATTTGTGTTTTGACTTATTTTTACATAAAATCCAACTGTGGAACAAACATAGCATAACCACCAAACAAATAGTTCAGCGAAGAGAATAAATTAACGAAAATGAACACCGAACACAGTTGGCTAGAATAACCACGGCATTACAGTAATGACACAAAATGTCAGGAATGACGGTTACAGGAATGACACAAAATGTCAGGAATGACGGTTACAGGAATGGCAAAATATTCATTTGAAGATCGCAGGCATCAGAGAAAACTTAAGTTGCTTTAATACCTTTTTGCTGTATCAAAATTTTTAGAATGGTCTTGGTCTTGCCTTTAATACAGGGTTCTCAGAGATCTACGTGGTCAAGACCTTTTTTATTCTCTGCAAGACCTCGCAACTAGTGTTGTCAAACCATGTTTCGGGTTGTTAAAATAACTGTTTTTTCAACCTAAGATAAAAAATGCTTTTATTTAATTATACGTGCCCACGATAATATTGCTATACAAGTCAATAAAATTTCTCATAAAGTATAAAACAAAATAACAAAAAATTTTAAAATTGTAGTGCCTACATTAATATTTTGTTCATTTGAAACAAAAATTTAAAATGAAATGAAATATTTTCATATGTTCGGTGCTTTTGGTGCAAAGCGATCATTGAATTTTGCAAAATCATAAAAAGTGCGTTGTAAATTTGACGACACCATCGTAGTCTAGGGTTAAACAATTTTTCATTTTGTTTTAAAACTTCTAATTTTCGTTTCGAAGTCATGTACCTACCTATCTTGCAGAGCTGTAAAAGAATGCATTCAATTTGATTTTATTCACAAAAAACTGAATCAGTGAATATCGAAATAAGAATGCATTCAATGAATGCAAAATTGATTTATAAATAAAATTTTTAACTCACATTAATTTTTAAAAAATGATTAATTATTCATTTTAATTATTCATTTTCGTTATTCAGAATAATGAATCATTTTTTTATTCATTTGAATGCTATTCACAAAGAATGCAATTCACAAAGAATATAAGAATTTTCAATTATTCTTTTTTTATTCATTATTCATTTTTTATTCGTTAATAATTTTTTATTCATTATTATTTTGTTATTCATTATTCATTTTTTATTCGTTATTCATTTTTTATTCATTATTCATTTGTTATTCATTATTCTATTTTTTTTTTTTTTAATTTTTTATTCATTATTCATTTGCTATTCATTATTTAGTTTTTATTCTTTATTCACTTGTTATTCGCTATTAATTTTTTTATTCGTTATTCATTATTCTTTTGTTATTCATTCATTTTTTATTCATTTGTTATTCATTATTCTTTTTTTAATCTTTATTTACTTTTTATTCATTATTAATTTTTTATTCATTATTAATTTTTTATTCCTTATTCAGTTTTTAATTATTATTCATTTCTTATTCATTATTCATTTCTTATTCATTATTCATTTGTTATTCATTATTCTTTTTTTATTCTTTTTATTCTTCAATTGTTATTAATTTTTTTATTTATGGCTTGGGACCAAAGTGAATAAGAAATTAATAAAGAATAAAAAATGAATAATGAATAAAAAATGAATAATGAATAAAAAATTATTAATGAATAAAAAATGAATAATAAATTAATAAAGAATAAAAATAGAATAATGAATAACAAATGAATTATGAATGAATAATGGATAAATAGCATTCAAATGAATAAAAAAATTATTTATTATTCTGAATAACGAAAATGAATATTCAAAATGAATAATTAATCATTTTTTAAAAATGAATGAATTAAAAATGTTATTTATAAATCAATTTTGCATTCATTTAATGTATTCTTATTCAGTTGTGCTTAAAATTCTGAATATGAATGCCGATTTTACAGCTCTGCTATCTTGACATACTCGACATGTACCTCTACAATATTTGGCAAAGAGCTGTTAAAAATCAATATATTCGTGTTGATAAGCAATAACAGCTTAAGTATTATTTTAATGCTTTTGAAAAATCTTGCTACAAAATTTTCAATCACCATGCTGTAAGTTCTGTGAACTCTTGTTGAGTTTTAGTGTCATAAAGTTGGCAAGGATCACGCTAGAATTGTTTTTTTTCCATACAAAACCAACAGATGCTCCCTATAAATGTGTGAACATTGTTTTGAATCGGAAGATGGGTTAAAGTTAGTTGAAGGGTGGACAGATTAAAGAGGCTTAGTGTGTATATGAAGATATACTCAAATAACATTTCTATATCAATAACTTAGTTTTTTCTTTAGTAGGCTTAAGCTATTTTTGTTTGTGGGCAATAGTCAGATTTTTGGTATTAATTTTTATTATTGTTTAATTTTTAAAATTTTTTCTTTTAATGTTTTAAACTCATTTCTCTTATTTATTTCATTTATATTAGGTATGACAAATCATTAGCGTTTAAGTGACAAAAATAATATTGGTAATAAAAACTTTAAGAAGTAATTATTTAAGACAACCGTGTCCAAAGAGTAAATGGAACACAAATATTAGTTTTACTCGAGTGGCATTAAAAATATGACAAAAGTGACCGAGTGGCAATCGGCTATGTTACAACTATATTTTGTTACAACATGCAAATAAAATAGTGTCCACATTTAATAATATGTATTTTAAAATGAAGTGAAAGTAAATTTTTAAAACTGAAATATTATACTGTTTTTTTTTTTTAAACTGTCGGATTTTGTGGAACCGAGGACAAAGTCAATTTCAACACAAATTACCTTAAATTACTAACATTTTAATGTCAAAAGTTTGCGCTTCTCTTTGGCCATAATAATTGCTTTTTATGGCCAATACAATAAAGCAACTCATTATCTAAGCAATCATTTTCTGCTACTAACGGTTTTAGCTTTCAATGAATTTAATCCAAACAATGTGTTTATATTATTGTATTATACGTTACTAACTTGGCCATAAGAGTTAGGCTGGTTTTTTCGGTGTGGTTTTTTAGAGTGTGTGTGTGTGTGTGTGTATGCTCAAATTGAAGCTTAAACAAAAACTTTTGTAACTCAAATTAATTGCTTGTGTTGTGTTATATTCTCGTTGTTACTTATGTAGCTTTCTGTTGTTGCATCTTGAGGCAAGATTTGATTGCATTGTCTTCAGCTGCCACCACTTGCAACAATGTTTGGTTTGCTTCAGCCATAAATCTTAAAAAGTTTTGCTTTAATCAAATCAAAATAAACGAAAAAAACATAATCGAGTAAATGTTTTTTTAAGCTTTAGCTGCTCATTGGCAAAGGTGCATCATGTGCACCAAGGTGTGGAACATAGGTTTAGCTTGGCAACATATTGCAGCTAATCATGCTTTCTCTGCACTGGTAACTATTGTATTTATGCTCAACAATAAGCATTAATAAGCATTATTCATAAATTTTTTTGTTGTTGTTTTTTTTTCATTAGTGCTGGTTTTAATGAACAACGGTCATTGTTGTGCAATGTTTTTTAATGTTATTTTTTATAGCAGCTAATGATGTATTAAGAGTATCTATGTTAAATACAAAAAGAGTTGAATGCTCGCTATGCTTAATGGTGTGGTTGTAATGAATCATCGCTGCTATCGGGTAATGTGCTTAGAACACCATATAATTGGGTCAACATTTTTATAAAAAATTTTGTTTTTATCATCTACTGAATGCACACATGCAAACATTCGTTTCACACACAAACAAACAACATTTAAAGCAAAAAACAAAAGGAAAAAAATAAAACCAATTTATTTTCTAAATAAATCTTTACATAGCTTAGCAGCATCTTATAGATATGCACAGCGTTTTGCGTTTCTTTTTTTTCGTCGTCCTCCCTTTTAAACGCGCTTCTCTAAATGCATTATGCTGCTCTTAGATTTGGCTTCAACAAATTGTTTTGTCGTCAATTTAATTTTTTTACTCAATTCCCATTTCCCATGTGGGGCGTCGCCGTCGTCAACGTGATCTTCGTCTCTGTCGTCATCTGTGCCCGCATGTTGGTAAAACACACGAAAAACGAGGAAAAAAAAGAAAATTCATTGGCACCAAATCACTCGCCGCTATGCAACCAACACCACCCGGTCTAATTATTTGTGTCAATATTTTTGTGCAACCATGGCAACGCCCGAAATGCAACATTGCAACATGGCATTGTATGGAATTTGACCAATATTTGTTGTTGACTTTTTTTCCTTTTCTGCGTTGATTAAAGTTGTGAAATAAGTTGTGCTTTTATTCTAATATAAATATTTATAGAAATATTTTGTGTTAAAAATAGTTAATATTTGGTCAGAATTTTACTTTGGAATAATATTATATTGTGTACCTACATTGTGTTTGTAAAGATTCAGGAAGACCCTTAAAGCATATCAATGAGTGTTTGGCTTTCTTAAAAGTTTATATAAAAAAAAAAATTCGAGAGCAAAAAAGAATGTAAGGAGAATGTTTATATTTTTTTCATTGGACTAAGTTTTTCATATGGAAAAAGGAATAAATTTTAATTTTTTTCCAATTTTCAAATAAATATACTTGGTGATCGATTAGTTTTTAGTCTTAACCCATTAATGCTCACTACCAGAACCAATTAAGTTTAGTTTTTTAAATTTTCAGCATAAATTTGTATTAATATTACGCGGAAAACTCTGACGTTTAAAAAAAAATCAAAGAATTTGGGTGTGGCGAAGCATATGATTATATATTTTCTTTTTTTTTATGTTTATAAAACAAAATAGGTGACTTGAGAGGCATTTTTCTCAGCAGGAGAGCCGGGGGCAAGTTGATACAAAGTTTGAAAAAATTGATTTATTTTTGAATAATTTGCACTATTTCTGATTATAACTGGAATTTACTATAGCCCCACTATTTACTCACGGTATTCAAAAAATGTTTGTTGATTAAAAATAAATATTTTTCCGAAGAAAGTCGTTTTCAACGTCACTTTTGGTGATTTTTCAAATTTTTTGTTTTTTCGTCATAACTCCACATACATCATAAAAGGACGATTTATGCACCAAAATGTTTGTTAAGCCTCTGCCTACAAGACTACATCCTTGGAAGAGTTTGAAAATGAATAATATTTTATTTTATTTTTATATGTACTTTTTGGTAAATTTTTTTTTCGTTTCTTCGCCATAAAATCCAAACTACTGATCAGACAAGGACGATTCATGCATTAAAATGATCGCCATAGCATTGTCATTAAGGCGGGTTACTAATTGTTGAAATTTCTGAAGAATGTCGTTTAATACGTCACTTTTGATAATTTTTCATATTTTTTGTTTTTTCTTCATAACTCCCAAACCATAAACCATAAAATGACGATTTATGCACCAAAATGTTTGTTAAGGCTTTGTTTACAAGACTGCATCCTTGGAAGAATTTAAAAAAAATAATATTTTATTTTATTTTCATATGAACTTTTTGGTAATTTTGTTTTTCGTTTCTTCGTTATAAAATTCGCCTTAAAATCTAAACAACTTATCAGACAAGGACGATTATGCATTAAAATGATCGCCATAGCATCGTCCTTAAGGTGGGTTACTTCTTTGTTTAAGTGCATTTTGCTATATCTCTTCTAGTTTAGGGGATATAGAACACTTTTTGAAGTTATAGTAGGCCAAAAACCTGTGGTTTTTTCGTCATAACTTCCAGACCATACATCCTACAAGGACGATTAATACACCAAAATGTTTGCAGTTACAATGCCCACATGACTGCATGCTTAGAAAAAGTATTTTCAAGAATTTTAGTTTTATACTTCACTTTTGGTGATTTTTCATATATTTTTGTTTTTTCATCATAACTCACTAACCGTACATCATAAAAGAACGATTTATGCACCAAAATGTTTGCAAAGCCTTTGCCTACAAAACTGCATCCTTGCAGAAATTGTAAAAATAATATTACATTTTATTTTCATATGTCCTTTTTGGTGAATTTTTTTCCCCCCCTAAAATTTGCTATAAAATCCAAACTACTTATCAGACAAGTACAATTCATGAATTTAAATGATTGCCATAGCATCGTTCTTAAGGCGAGTTAATTCTTGAACGAAATACGTTGAACGTTGAAATACGTTTTGCTATAGGAGTTAGAGAAGGCCAAAACATGTGGTTTTTTGTCATAACTCCTAAACAATACATCCTACAAGGACAATTTATGCACTAAAATGTTTGCAATTACAATACCCACACGACTGCATTTTTAGAAAAAATATTTTTTTTTCAAGAATTTTAGTTTTATACGTCACTTTTGGTGATTTTTCGTCATAACTTCTAAACCATTCATCATAAAAAGGCGATTTATGCACCAAAATGTTTGTTAAGCTTTTGCCTAGAAGACTGCATCGATGGAAGAGTTTTAAAAATAATATTATATTTTATTTTCATATGTCCTATTTGGTGAATTTTTTTTTTCGTTTTTTCGCTATAAAATTTCAAAAATTGTATAATAAAAATTTGAAAATTTTCGAAATTTTTTACAAACTTGCGAGTACGGGAACATACCTTATATCTATTAAACAAAAATATACTTACAGCTTCAATTTAAGAAGAGCAATATATGAGCAATTGTACAAAAACTCTATCCTGTGAATGATGTTGTCAAAAATGATGTTGTCAAAACTGTGGCAAATTGGCTATTTTGAACAATTTTTGATATCTTTAGAAAGTTTGTCAAAACTATGTGTATATTTTAACATTACTTTGAACTGGAATTAAAAAAACATTAACTAGGCTCTTTATTTAAAGCAGCAAATGTCGCAAAAGTGGCACAACAGTACTATTTTCTAATGTCTAAAATAAAATCTACTACTTTATGATATTTGTAATTTCACCTTTTTATGACATTTCGCAATAAACGCATAAGTTTATTGGCTATTATTTTAAGGTATTATTTTAAACGAGTTAGGTACTTTGTCATAAAATCTCTGTTGTTGCTTATTGCTTTCATAAAGTTTTGCTGTGAGCACTGCAAATATTGTAGCCCCATTTAAAGTTGTAAACATAAATTCAAAATAAAAATTTACTATCTAAACTTTCTCTTCTTGTCACAAGATATACTCACTTTAAATACTCTAATTTGAGCGGCAACGAACCGTTAAATTTTAACTTAACTAACTCCATGTTGTGGTTCTGGTTCGTTTTAGAAAGATTAGTTCGCGGTTTTTGTTTTATGTTAATAAAGTGCAAAACCACACAGACTTACATATATTAAAAAATTTTAATTTTCATTATTATGTGAATGTGAAAATTTTAATTCTCAGTAGATTGTTTTTGTAATGTTGTGAGCAGGACAATTTTATGATGTCCGCAACGATGCGTAACACTTGACTTTCATGCTGGTTCAGTTTTACAATATGTAAATGTATGTATTTTGGTTGTGGAAAAAGTCTGATTTCATGCAACACACTTTGATATAACGGTAATTAATGCAGCATTGTGTAAATTTGGGGTCGTTGAAACACTAATGTGTTTCGACAATTTAGCGAATTGAGCCAATTGAGTCAACTCAATCAAATGAGCAGCTAGTAGGGCAATATTGCTTTTGATTTTATCTCACGTATGAAGTGTGGGAGTGAAATATTTAATTTTAGTACATTGAATAAACATAATTCTCACCAGCCTTGACTGATGAAATTCTGTTTTTCGCTAATATATCAGAAAAAATGAGCCCATTGTTGCTACGCTGACATGTTTACAAAAACATTGTTTATTTAATCATCCCCTTAATGAGCGTGTCAAATGACTTTGCATTTACGACTGCCAAAATGAGGTCAATCAATAAATTTCCCCTAAACTCCCGGATGCTTAAAGGTAAGGAATGCAAATCACAGACTCAGTTCCATTTATGCAAAATTTAATACAAGCAGGTAAGGCAACAAAATAAAACACTTGCTAAATAATTCTAGTCTTTAAAATTTGATTAAATTGCATTAGATCAGATAGACAAAAATTTCTATAGGCCTAGTTCTATATTTTGCTAGGCAAATGTTTAACGCGTTTTTTTATTTTTGTAAGAATTTCATTTCGAGTGCTTGTAAAAATAAACGAATATTAAAATTTTAAATGAAATTCGTGCTAAAAACTAAATTTGTTTACAGCTAGATTTTGATGTTGATGCGCTAAAAATATGAATTTTTCATGTTTTTGTGCAGCGTTAAAGTTTTTTGTGTGTTTATTTCAGAGTAAAAATTGCACGAATTTTGCACTTTACAAAGTAATTCAAGAGTTTTGAGCATTACGTGAAAACCATGTGTGCATATTTTCATGACTATTTTTTAGTAGCAACCAATAATAACGATAATTTTGAAATTTTTAGTAGAATGCATAAAAACTTGTAGTAATGTACACTATGTATATTCTTTTAAATGCAGCGATATGCTGCGAAGGAGACAGCGATTTTAGTTTTATGCTCTTTTCATGAAAATGAAGATATTACTTTAACTTTTTTTTATTTAAGTTTTTTCCTAAATGACCTCTATTTTAATTTTCGATCGGCAGTAAAAAGCAATCGTTTATCAGTATATTTTTCATGAAAACTCAAAATCAGTCACTGATCGATATTTTTTAATCAAAATACGTAAAAGACATTCTTTGATAGATATATTTTTCGATCAGATTTAAAAGACCTAATCATTTAAAGAAGTGGATTCTGTTGCTCCTTAACGTTGTACCAGAATAATTATTCTTTTGTCTAATAGACAAAAAAATATTGAATAGTTTGTGCATAACAATTTCAGATGAGAATATTTTCTTGTTTCATACTTTTTAGAGTGTGATTTTTAGTAGCCGGGCTTACATTTTTTGAACTTATTTTTAATATAAATTATATTGGAGAAATCACTTTTATATAATCGAAAGTAATAATTACTTATCAATTTTTTGATGATGAAATTATAAACAAATATGTTTGTTTTGTCACTATGAAATTGCTTTACAGTTAATGACTTTATGCTATCTAGAGGGCGCCATATTCAATTTAATGTGACGTCACACAGCCTATAACCAGCGGACGATTAAAAAGCTCCCAATGATACCAAATTTGTCAAATTAGTTAACTTTCTTCTCCTCAAGATGACGCCATTTTCAATATAATGTGACGTCACATAGCTTTTTAACAACCGGATGATCAAAACGCTTCTAACGATACCTCAAATGTTTATGTCGAATTGTTTTTCTAATTTGGCCACTGAAGCGAATTGAGCCACTAGCTGGTCACTATTGCTTTTGAGCTTTTTTGGAAATTATTTGGAAGCTATTCTTTATGATTCTTCTTTATGGGCAAGGAGCTTTGAAACTGTCTATTTCAAGTACTTATAATCAGTGGCGGATCCAGAAACTCCACTTGGGGGGGGGAGAAGGGCGAAGGCGATCCAAAAAGTGTTACTTCGTAGTAGTAACAAAAAAGTAACAAACTTCAATAACAAAAAAGGAGCCGAAATCACTTTTATAATATACATTTACCATTTCTTTAATAAAGTTTGACCTAAACATTAATTTTACAAAAAATAAATTTAAATTATTTTAAATAAAATTAAAAAAACGCAAAAAATTAAATTTTTGGTACCTTGATTTTGTTGTCTCTAACTTCATTATTCTTCCATAAATTTTCTTTATCAGTAGCTCATTCTTTTCCTTAAAGAGCCATCTTCATCCAAAAAATGATAAACTGTGCATATTTAGGCATCTTCTATTTTTGCTAATTTTTTAGAGATTTTTCGATCTAATTTTTCACTGAAAAAAAATAATTCCTTTTTATATTTCTTTCGATCGTGCGGAAACTACTCAATACTTTAGAAAAAATGATGAATCAGATTTAAAGTAAATTTATGTTTCTGTAATTTGATATTTATTTTAACCAAATCAGTCAATTACAACTGAAGATATGGCAAAATGTATGGAGCGCTATTAAAAAAAAATCGGGTCAAAAATTCAAAAATATATGTCTTGAAACCCTATTCAAAGAACAAAATTCTTTGCATAGTTTTCTTACATATTGTGTAGATAATATATGTAATGTTTTTCGAGGTAACAGAATAGGGAAACAGTACTACAAATTAATATAAATCCAAAGTTGTTGTTGAAAATCGACTTATCCATTGTCCCATTATCAAGCGTATGTGAGGAAATAAACAGCATTTTCAAGAATCTTTAGAGGGGGGCGATCGCCCTGATCGCCCCAGCGTGCATCCGCGCTTGCCTTCAATGAAATAATATGAATATGCAACACGCATAAGGTTTGCAAAAATGTGTTTCCTACTCAATTTCAATTGCAAGATTTCAGTTTACAAAAGCGTGAGAAACTTTGAACTGATAACGTGATTGCAAAGCAATTTCATCAGTGCGTTCATTGCCTTAAAACTAGTTCAACTGCACAAAAAAAAAAAAATAAATGAAAAATTAAAAAACAAACAGTTCGCATAAAACTGGAACATTTTTTATTTTTTCTCCATACTTGTGGCAGGAAGCCTTCGTTGCGTTTTTGTTGCTGTTTAAAGTGGTTTCTGCGCTTTAAATGCAGCTATTATCTTAAGACCAATCAATTCAATTCAGTCAAGTTGAAGCTGCTGCTTAGTTAGTCATCGTTGGCCAAATTAATGCCTTGACTTATGTGTTCTATAACCTAGCATTTAAAGGTTCAAGTTTAATACTTAAACTAAAAACGGCTGTCAAGCAACTTCTAGGCTGTCAAGCAACTTCTAGAGGTAGACTCACCCATGGCATCACTTTATTTCTTCTATTTAATTGCAAAGCCAATTTCGAAAAGTTTCCAAGCCCAGCTTGTTTAGCATTAGCTGTCAATTAAATTTTCAACGTTAAGACACGATTCCATAAATTTTCCAAAACCAAAAGAGTCTCTTGAGCTTGCTCGTAGTATATTTTACTGCAGTTTCTGAGCATTTTATGGATTAATTATTTTCTAGACAGAAAGTATCTTCTGATGCCGTTACCATAAAAACATTCCTTTACTTGATACGCTCTCAGCTATTGATGTGCTTAACTTAAGCTACCCAGAGCTGTCAATTTTTTATCGCTCCATCACCATCATCATCAGCACAGTAATCATCCTCGCAATCATAGCTGACTGTGAATAGCAGTTGGGCTCGTACGCTTAAATCTAACAGCGCATTCGTACTATAGTCGAACCTTTTGCAGTGAGCTGGTTTTCAATTGCAGCTTACAGCTTGCATTAAATCAGCTTTAAGCTCGTTTTCATTGAAGAGAAAACTTCAACTACTGGCATAACTTGACCTTGTTTTGTTTGACAATGTATCTTTGGTTGATCGAGCTTTGTGTGAGTCGATGTAAAAGCCTGACTCAAGCCATCTAAGATTGTCTTCCACGTAGTGTAGTTCGTCTTATTTTGCTCAGTGTATAGCTCACTCACTGAACGTTTAACAGGAAATTGCAAAGATGTCGATCAGTGAAGTGCGATGATGATGATAACACTTTCTAAATCTCAACGGAATTGTTTTTTTTTCATGGTTCCTTACACCTGCAGTTGTCAACAGTCACTGGGATATACTATAATTATTCCGTTCCACACATAAACTAAACTAACCGTCATTTTCACACGTTAGACGCAAAAACATTATTAATGAGCGGAGTTTAGAAGCAGAGGAGTAAATTGTTTTATTTATATAGATAAATATAGTTTAGCCTTTAGTTGATTGCCAGAAGCCTCAAGAGTGGTGGTTAAATATCTAGTAAGCATTAACAAAGATGCAGTGGCCAGTAACGGCATCGCTGAATAACATGGGGCTGTCGGTGTGAAACGACCAGTCGGCATGGCATAAATGGGTTTCCCTATTTATGAAATTTCTCCCATTTTTTCTCCCATGAAAAATCTATAAAATAAGAACACAACGTTTTCGAAGTCACAGGCTCATATACAAGACACTTGAGCGGAAAAAGTATGGACCATTCTACTTACGTCGAGTGGTCCAACAAACAATTGACGTTTTAACAATTTACTTAAAAATGTTTTTCGTTAGTAGAAATATATTGACACTGCCTATCAACAGCAAACAATAGGTCAATTCATAATATTTTGTTTTTGAAATTAGAAATTTGTGCGATTGTAAAAATTTCAATCAATCAATCAATCAATTGTGAAAGGTCTTTTTCGGTTTACCTTTCAATTCTTGTTACAAAACATGAAATTCACAGCTGATTGATGGGAAGCTATTTTTTACTGGAAATTTGCTTAAATAAATTTTATGTCCAAGAGCCTTAGGGCTTTCTTTTATTTTTCAGTAGCTTAAAATTCGAATTATTTAGCCATTTTAGTGTCGTCGTTCCTTTAGGACAACATCTGGGTTTTTCTGGGTCATAACTCCTAAACCATACATCCTACGAGGACTATTTATGCACCAAAATGTTTGCAATTGCAATAACCACATGACTGCATTCTTAAAAAAATATATTTTTTTTTAATGATTTTAGTTTTACGTCACTTGTGGTGAATTTTCTTGAATTTTTTTAGTTTTTTCGTCATAACTCCCAAACCATACATGATACAAAGATGGTTTATGCACCAAAATGTTAGCTAAGTCTCTGTCTATAAGACGGCATTCTTGGAAAAATTGTAAAAATAATATTACATCATATTTTCATATGTCCTTTTTGGTGAATTTTTTTTTGTCTTTTTTTCGCCATAAAATTCGCCCTAAAATCTAAACTACACATCTGACAAGGACGATTAATGCATAATCGTCCTTAAGGCGGGTTAATTTTCTGTCGAAATAACTTTTGCTATATATCTTCTAGTTTAGGAGTTATCGAAAACTTTTTGGAGTTATAGTAGGCCAAAAACTTCTGGTTTTTTCGTCAAAACTCTCAAGCCATACATCCTACAAGGACCAAAATGCACCAAAATATTTGTAATTACAATACTCACATGACTGCATTCTTAGAAAAAAAATTTTTTTTTCAATGATTTTAGTTTTACGTCACTTATGGTGATTTTTCTTGTTTTTTTAAGTTTTTTCGTTATATAACCAAACCATACTCATAAAAAAGCGATTTATGCACCAAAATGTTTGTTGAGCCTCTGCCTACAAGAAAGCATCCCTGGAAAAATTTTAAAAATAATATTACATCATATTTTCATAGGTCCTTTTTGGTGAATTTTTTTTCTTCGTTTTTTCGCCATAAAATTTGCCCTAAAATCCAAACAACACATCTGACAAGTACGATTATTGCATAGGAATGATCACCATAGCATCGTTCTTAAGACGGGTTACTTCTTTGTCGAAATGACTTTTGCTATATATCTTCTAGTTTAGGAGTTATAGAACACTTTTTGGAGTTATAATAGGCCAAAACATCTGGTTTTTTCATCATAGCTCCCAAACCATACATCCTACAAGGACGGTTTATGCACCAAAATGTTTGTAATTACAATAACCACATTCTTAGAAAAATTAGTTTTTTCAATGATTTAAGTTTTACGTCACTTGTGGTGATTTTTCATGTTTTTTTTTAGTTTTTTCGTTACATAATTCCCAAACCATACTCATAAAAAAACGATTTATGCACCAAAATGTTTGTTAAGCCTCTGCCTACAAGACGGCATTCTTGGAAAAATTGTAAAAGTACTATTACATCATATTTTCATATGTCCTTTTTGGTGATTTTTTTTTTCGTTTACGCTCTCTGAGTGTAAAAATGTCAATATTTAGCACTGAGAGCGCGCATAATTTTGTTTATATGCATCCGCTTTGCAAGACATGGCTTGACGCCGTTGTTGAAGATATTTCAACAATATGTCTTGCAAGCCCAAGTGGAATTTTGTTTGAAAATGTCTTCTAAGACTGCCATGGTAATGGTTCGATTCGTATTGCAAGAAACTAACATGTCTCGAAGACATCTTCGAAAACGGATTGATCCATTTCCAGATGCACTTACTATCTCTGTATATATTGTTAGTGTGTAAAATGTACTCTACCATTTTGCAAATGCTATGATGCAAGACAATTTGCACAAGATTATGAACTGCCCTCATATGCTGAATTAAATTATGGTGTGTTAATTTACTACAGTTTTAGCAGCACACCTGTTGCCTGCAACTATTATAGTAAAATTAAAAAAAAACTTTTTGGTGTACTCTTGCAATTATGTAGCTCGAACATGGACGGGACACACAAATGATCATCGCATCGAATTATAACATTCACACCATATATAAGTGTTAAATATAAATGCACAAACTCCTTTGAAATATCTGGAGTAACGGATAATAAATATTGAAAACCGTTTGTGGACAAACTTACGGACCTCTCCCTTAAATAATAGGGGTATTCACGATTCAGTGCTTTGAACCAGTTGAGGACTTGAGCACATTACAAAAATAAAATACACGTACCCAAAAAATGTGACAGCTTTTGAAAAGGTGATTGTGGTGTGTTCACGAAAACCTTACTGCACAAGTCCTCAACTGCGCAGGTAAGTGCACTGAATCGTGAATACCCTTAATGTTTTCAAACCAAGAAATTGCACCCAACAAATTTAAGGAATAAAATTGTAAATTGGAAAACAAACTTTCTAAAAAATGATACAGCAATTAATCATGATCGACAGCGCTCGAACTATACTTCAGAAAACTTGCTGAAAAAAAATCGGCAAAACCAAATTGAGTGAAACTGCACAATTAAACGCAAGCTAAAGTCAGAGTAGGATGAAATTGGGGATATTCGGGGGCTATCTCCCACCTGCCCAAAAACTACATGCGAACTAAAACACCAAGCTAGCTGACACACAAGCTATAAAAGGCACTGCCAACATCCTGCAGCCGCCACTGCCTCCAGCAGCCGCTCGTGCTGCATCAATGCAACCAACAACTTACTGATGTGCTTCATTTACAGACTTTGCACAAGTTTTTCCTGCTTTCTTAACCAATTCATACACTTGAATTATCGTGCTTGCAGTTTGTTGATTTTCCAATATGTCAAAGTTTCTTAATATGCCTGCAGGAGCAGCAAAAAAAAAATGGGTTAAAAAAACTTACAAAATGCAACACATCACAGTTCAACTGTGCTTAAGACGTGTTTAAATAGTGGTAAAAGACAGAAACACCTTGCAGCACGCCATACACACATACATACTTGCTGACCACATTTCTAACAACCAACAGATTTGTTGAGCCAGCAACAAGCAGAGGGCTAAGAAAATAAATGCGGTTGCATGGAAAGCCAAGCAAAGCCTCAAAGCAGTGCGCCTGAAACAAGATGGATCGATAGAAAAATCAAGTCACGCACTTTAATGGACGGAATGGTAACTAACGTTCGCTTCGCTGCGTTAATTTAAACCCAAAGAGAACCGTACAGAACAACCAACAGATTCAGTTGCTTTGCCTTTTTGTTTCTATTTCATATGCATTTTATTTCATTACACATTGTGTGTGTTCTTTTGTAGCACTTTATTTATTATTTTGCTTTTCCAAACAAGTGGTAACAAAATAGACACACACGATCGACCAACAACCGGCCAAGAGTACGTGATTCGAGCGCGTAAACGTGGTACCGTAATCGCTGGAGTCAGCGCACTTTTATAGTGTAACCGCAGCACACGGTTAGCTCACTGGGGTATCTGGTCAGACTTTGTAGTTTTTCTACAGCTATTGCCTAGTTTTTGTATATGTATATATATAATTTTTTTTATTTTTAAAAATGAGCATAATTAAAAAAAACTGTATAAATAAAAATGTTACATCAACATTGTGGCTATTAAAATATGGCTGCCCAGCGTGTGGAACGTAGGTGGATTATGTTCATTAATCATACAAGAGCAAAATAACACCATACATTTTCATTAAATTTTAAATTTAAAACAAACAAACAAATAGACAAAATTTATTACGCTATAAAGTTTGCTGCACGTGAATGTTTACCTGCTGTCAAAGAGACTTCTACTGCTTGGTAAAAATTAAAAAATAAAATTTTTTCCTAAATTCTAGAGATTTTCATAAATTATGTACATAGAATAAAAGTGACTGTTTTCTTAAAATTTACTCGATACAAAAAATTTAATAAGCCCGTTGAATGCATTTGAACTTATTTTAAAAAAATAAATGATATCTTACAGCTGATAATTTGTATCGTTAACAATTTTCAAGGCAATATAGTTTCCATATCGAAAAATTACTGTTTCGATACAAAACGATCTATCGTAAATTATGTGGACAGTGGTATGTGGTATGTGGTACAGTGGACCGTACCATACAAGTTAAATGGAAGAAATTATAATATGATTTTAAACAATAGGGAATGCAACATCAAGCAAAAAAATTCAGTCGAAGTTGGGGTCTATTCTGACCCCTTGGGGATTTATGGGCTAATTTTGTGTTTTCCGGAGGTTGTTTCACTAAAAATGCTCTTGCAACGAAATTTGTTTAAGAGAAGCTTTATGAAAATACGTTGTAGAAAAATAATTTCATGATCTTTCCAACAATATGCAACACTAGTAGAGATTTCTGTCCCAAATAGAAGTATTTGGTTGTTAAACTTGCAAATTTTGCAAAAAAATACACTATTTTTTAGTTTAAAGTGAATTTTGGGGGAATGTCGTGACAGAGGATGGAAGCAAGAACGGGGTGATTGAAAAAATGTATATTTGCATTCAAACTTATTTGCATTACAACTAAAAACTGAAGAATGGTGTGGTAGCTGTATTATTGTACAGCGAAATACAATAAACTACAAAAACTAAGGGGCTAGAGCCGAAAACCACTTGAAAGGGAAGGTTGCCAAAAGTTACCAAATCTAAAAATGCTCAAAATATTGAATAAATATAATAAACTTTAAGAAATTGTCAAAAGTAAATACAAGGACATGCAAGGAGGTATAAAATTCTACCTGGAATAAGGCAAAAATTATTGTTTTGATAATTCGGTAATTCAAGCATTTTTGGTAATTCGAGCACCTCAAACAAAAACATATTAATAATAAATAAAATAAATTTTGTTGTAAAAAGAATTGCATAAGCATACATCGGCGTTTACAAAAAGTGGTCTACCGTATCTGTGAATTTCTTCGTTTAGGAGTTGTCATTTATTAAAATTAGAAAATCGTGATGTAGGGAAGCGAAATGGCAAATTTTCCCATACAAATTTTTGTAACTTTGGTACCATCTTTGGTCTATCTGTATGCAATTTACATGTAAAGAAGATATGCCTTAATCTCAAATTTCAAATCATTTCGTTCACTCAAACTCGAGTTCCAGATTTATTTTCCTCTAAACAGACCAAACAGTTCACTGTGCGATGTCGAGTATAGCTAAAATTTCGATATTGCCATTTACGATGTAGAGATTGGACACTATTTTGATATCGCAACCAGAGATCTGCAACGAATACTTTAAAATAAGTAGTACTCGAGAACTATTCATTCACAACTCAGTGATTTAAATCAGAGATTTGCAATGAATCACATTTTCGAATCATGAGCCACATACTCAAAAATGAGTATGAATAAGTAAAAGTAGTTTCCAAAGTAGTACTCATATGTTCAAAAGCAATTGTTCAAAACACAGTGAATCAAATAAGTATAGAATGAATTAAACAATAAGGGTTGCCACTTAATAATATGTACTATTAAGAATTTTAAACATAATTTAACAGTGTTTGGTGTTTCGTGTTACGCTGATTTCGAATCTGATTTTAGAATTTTTAAATCACCAGATAGGGTTGCCACTTAATTTTTTTTTGGTTTTACGAATTCGGTGCTGGTGCGAACACTAGGTAAAAATGGGTCACTGAATCCGAATCCGTTGTCAGAATTTTAAAATTATGTAATTTTTATATAATAGAGTTGCCACCTAATAATATGTATTTTTAAGAATTTTAAACATCATTTAATAGTGTTGGGGGGTCGCTGATTTCAAATCTGAATTTATAATTTTTAAATCAATTTAGTGGATAGGGTTTCCACCTAATTTTTTTTATTTTATGATTTCGGTGCTGGCGTGAGCACTAGGTATAAACGGGTCGCTGAATCCGAATGCGTTGTCAGAATTTGAAAATTATTTAATTTTTATATAATAGGGTTGCCAGCTAATAACTGAAATTTTTAAGAATTTTACACATAATATAATAGTGTTATGGGGTCGATGATTTCGAATCTTAATTTAGAATTTTAAAATTCAATATAGTGGATAGGATTGCAACCTTATTTTTTTATTTTTGCGAATTCGGTGCTTCCCCGAACACTAGGTAAAATTGGGTCGCTGAATCCGAATCCGGCATCAGAATTTAAAAATTATGTAATTGTTTTATAATTGGGTTGCCACCTATTAACCATATTTAATTTTCAAACTCTGACTTCAGATTCGAAATCAGCGACCCCTAACACTATAACATGATGTTAAAAATTTTAAAAAATACATATTATTAGATGGAAACCCTTAATATTTAACTCATTCTATACTTATTTGATTCACTGTGCTTTGAATCAATTATATATGAGTACTACTTTGGAAACTACTTATACTTATTCATACTCATTTTTGAGTAAGTGGCTCATGATTCAGAAATGTGATTAACTTTTTCTTCGAATCAATTATATACGATTTCTTTTAAGAAACCACTTATACTTAATCATACTCATTTTTGAGTAAGTGGCTCATTGATTCAAAAATGAGATTCGTTACTGATCTCTGATCGCAACTATATCGACGCTAAATAATTATTGCACTGATAACACCGTACGACAGCGCTTTTCACACACGAAGTAAACCATATAGAAACTAGAAACTGAAACTTTTTCTCTAGAGCTTCAGGATTTTTTATAAAAGTACTTTTAAGTTACAAAATGGAATTGAAAAAATTATTTATATACCTCAAACCTTCAAAATATGATAACATGGGTATCAAATGAAAGAAGACAATCTCTTTTATAAAATCAAAAAAATTTAATAGCATTTTTGGTTCGGTATTAAAAGTAATGACATTTTTTTACTTCAAACAAATTTAAAATTATTTCCAAAAATGTTCATATGAAACATAAATCTATCAAACTAGTCTTCATATATAGCAGAGCTGTAAAAGAATGCATTCAATTTGATTTTATTCACAAAAAAAGTGAATCAGTAAATAACGAAATAAGAATGCATTCAATGAATGCAAAATTGATTTATAAATAAAATTTTTAACTCACATTTATTTTTAAAAAAATGAATAATTATTAATTTCAATTTTTCCTTTTCGCTGTTCAGAATAATGAATCAATTTTTTTATTCATTTGAATGCTATTCACTAAGAATGCAATTCACGAAGAATTTCAGAATTTTCAATTATTCTTGTCTTATTCATAATTAATTTTTTATTCGCTATTAATTTTATATTCATTATTCATTTGTTAATCATTATGAATTTTTTATTCATTATTAATTTTTTGTTCATTATAAATTTGCTATTCATTATTAATTTTTTATTCATTACTTCTTATTCACTATTCATTTTTTATTCATTTTAAATTTTTTATTCATTATTCATTTTTTATTTATGGCTCATTAATAAAATGACTAAAAAATTAATAATAAATAACAAATGAATAATGAAAAAAATGAATAATGAATAAAATATGAATAATGTTTAATCAATGAATAATGGATACAAAATTAATAATGAATAAAAAATGAATATAGAATAAAAAATTAATGATGAATAACAAATGAATAACGAATAGAAAATTATCTATAGTAATTAAACTAATTTTCTGTTTGTTTGTTTGTTTGGCCTTTATACAAATCTAAACGGCTCAACGGATTTCGCTCAAACTAGACATACATATTAAGTGCATTCTATCTTAAAATGTTGCATACTTAGTTTTTGCCACTCCCCCTCCAAAATTTTCCAACTAACGATAATTTTGTTATTATAAAACTTTTTAGTATCGGAGAGTTTTGAGTATTTAATCTAAAATTTTTTTGTTATTTTGACATCAAAAACACTTACATATGTTCAAAATTGTAGAAATTATCAGTGCAACGACTTTTTCACAAAACATCGTTACCTAAGAATGAGATAAAAACGACATGAAAACCAAAGCTTGGTCTTTCGATGCAAATATCTCCGCTGTCCATTAGTATATTTCTTTCAAATTTTTTTTTGTTCAAAGGTTCAATAAAATCACTTCACAGAAATAGGTTGAACTGTACCGTTAAGTCAGTGTATTTATGTTTTATGATTATGTAAAAAAAGGTCCAAAATATTGTTTTTTTACTCAAAAAATTACTCAAAAATTGTTGTTGTTGCAAAAATGAAATCAATTAAAAATTGCACATCTGGCTACCTTTGATACGACATAGCATTTATTTGCAAAAATTCTTCCAGCTAAGCGCAAAAATTATTTTACTGTTTTTGTCATCAAAACAACAAGGGTAATAAAATAAGGGATTTTTTTCGCGAAATTTATTTTTTCCAAAATGTTGTTTTTATATTTTTTACAAAAAAATTAAAGTCTCAAAAATAATTCATGTGAAAAAATTACCCCAATATCTCTTTCCAATCAAAAGTTACAGCGAAAAATTTATTTTTTATACCATCTATATTAAAATTATCTACCCTTAATATCTTCCTCATATTAGAAATAAAAAAATCTAAAAATGTATTGTTTCATACCAGCTATATTAAAATGCTCTACCCTTAATATCTTCCTTATATTCGTACGTCTTTGTTTTTGAAAAAATAGTGATAAAATTATTCCTTTGTTAAAAAAGCACGGTAAATTTTTTAATATTTATAAAGTGGTCTCAAACTTAAAATTCAACATGTTTAATTTTAAAAATTTTAATCGAAAAGTGTATATTAAAATGTTTATATAAATGACTCACGAGTAACACCGGGTATATCAGCTAGTAATGAATAAAAAATGAATAATGAATAACAAATGAATAATGAATAAAAAATGAAGAACAAATAAAAAATGAATAATGAATAATAAAAGAATAATTGAAAATTCTGAAATTCTTTGTGAATTGCATTCAAATAAATAAAAAAATTGATTCATTATTCTGAATAACGAAAATGGATAATTGAAATGAATAACGAATCATTTTTTTAAAAATGAGTGTGAATGAAAAATTTTATTTATAAATCAATTTTGCATTTATTGAGTGCATTTTTATGTCGTTATTCAGTTGTACTTAAAGTTCTGAATATGAATGCCGATTTTACAGCTCTGATATTTGGTATGTATGTATTCTCACTTCGTATTTCTGATAAAAGAGACTGTCCTCTGTCATTTGATACCCATATTGTCATGATTTGAAGGTGATAAGCTTATAACACTGTGCGACATTTTGATGATTGTTGAAAGCAGGTGGTCTCGATGGTCTAATGGTAGCGTGCCTCCAATCCTGACCAGTTCGTGGTCCTACGTTTTAGAATTTCTTTTCTTACTTTTAATCAAAAGAACTTAAAAATGCATCAATTTTACGATGAAAAGTTGTAGTTGGCGGTGTTAGGAAAAGTTTGTGGAGAGGATCGCTTAGTAACTTGATTTGACTGAGGAAGAGGCATAACAAATTGTTTCAGATTCAATATCACATGTGAATAGGTGATCGATTTTCTGCTTTTTATTTTTTTATTAAATTTTTCAATGAACGATTTTTTCGAAATCGATTTTTTTGGCTAAATAATCGGTTTTTCGACTTTTTCCTTTATCTCTTACATCATTTTTATACACTGAGATTAAAAGAGTTCAAAATGTGCTAACCTGAATTCATATTTGGAAGCAAACAAATAAACAAAAAAAGATAAAAAAGAATTAAGAGAAAACCAACATAAAACTAAATAAATCCGTGTTGACTAGATTTTAAGGAACACAGATTTCAAAGTTTTTGATAATTGTAATAATACTATCTTTATTTGGGGAGTATAGTAGTAAGCACTATCCAATAGGAGTAAAACACTACAATTGTAGTACTTTCGGCAGCGCTGACACAAATTAGCAATTAACATTAGGGGTTTTCACGGGCTGATGCAAAACGCAGTTGTGACGATGCGAAAATGCATGATTGGAAACTTTCGCATCATTCCAAAAACAAACACATTGGAAGCAATTTTGACACTCTTCTTGAATTACGTACTGCTCAAACCAATTGCGAGAACGCACAAGCACTGATGCTAAGCAGTTGATTCATGTTTTGGTTGTTTTCAAACATAGTTGCCACCTGGGTAAAACTTTAAAAAGGTTAAGTTTGTACGTAGATTATGATTAATTTTTATGATCTTGAAATAATGTGGCAATATATTTACTGTTCATTCGACATTTAATTTTATTGCATTATTAAGTTGCGATATAGATGTTCACGCGTTAGTGCGCAAAATATCTTGCATTTTCACACTCTTGCAATTCGCAACAACCCGTGAATACCCCTATTATATTGTTTTCTCAAAGTTGGCTGCGTTGTTGGCGAACTAAACGCACCAGTGTTGCTCTTAAATAACAATAGTTTTTCCCTATGGGAAAACTAAGTGTTATCGATACAAACCTAATTGCTATTGTAACAAGATTATATTAATTATGAATAAAAAAATTTCATAAAAACCGAAAATAGTCGATAAAAATCTCGATTTTCGACTAATAACTGAAATTATTAATCGACTTTAAAAAGTCCAAAAATTTTATAAAAAATTCGACTAGTCGACTCTTCGACTACTCGACTATCCATTCCTCTACTGCTTTCTACCACCTAAGAGCACTACACAAAAAGTTTTACTTGATACATTTCTAGCCAACTTCCGACCATCTTCCAAATCATCTTCCAAATCAACACAATTCTTGCACATTTGTGGGGGGCATCTTCTGAACTTCAAATATCTCAATAGTTTTCAGTAGTCGGTATATTTAATATTGAACATAGCCACCAAAATTTTTTTTGATTAGCTCAAATAAGCAATGTTTAATTTATTTTACTTTTTTTTACTATAGGGGTTATTTGAAATCCTCGGGATAATTTAAGGGGACCACATGGTATCTCAATTTCGTGGGTCAAACATTTTGCAATAACTTTACTTATGGTCTCTAATCAAAACTGTACTTGGTTTAGAAGATAAAGGAAAAGCTCTTATCTAAGCTAACCCAGATAAATCCTTTGGCCAACAAACCATTGAGATTTTTTAAGGTTTTTTTTGGTGTCGCACAGAGTAATCATAAAATATATAAAAAACCGAATATATTATTGCATTTTTTTTTTGTACCTAAATTGTACCTAACTAGATATCAACTACAATTAACAAAATCATATCGTAAAATTTAACTATCGAGTTGTGATTTTGGTTAGAGTAATTTGTATACATTTAAAAAATCTTTCATTTTTGTAAAAAACAATGTATTAAAATTATTTCTCTCTTTTTCATTGCAGGTAAGGCATTTCGCATTTGACTGTCGAATTTAAGCTACAAAAGTATTTAATGAAGCATTAAATTCAGCTTCCGCAAGTGTGTGTAAGGCGTGTGTTCAGTGAGTACCACTATTATATTTTTTTGCAAACTTTTGTCGTCTGCTATTGTTGATGTTTTTGGGTGAGCCCCATCCCGTTTGGTTAAGTTGCCAGCGGAAATATAATGCGATTTTCTTCCGTTTCGACTTAGTAAAAGTGACGCATTACGCTGTGGTTGTGTGTCATAATTTAATCTAATTAGTAAGGATTTTTGCCAGCAAACTCAGGCAATGAGTTTTGTGTGAAAATCCGTGACTGATGTCATCAATAGAAAGAGTTGATAGCATTTATTTGTAAATTCTTCATCAATTAAACTGACAGTATTTTATATTTAATATAAAGGTCAAAACAGCAAGTGTGAAAAATTTATTTATAAACAATTAAAAAAAAAAACAAAATTATAAAAAACAAAAAATAACAAGGATGAGAAAAATTCACATACTCGTTCTGCTCGTAAATAAGTGAGTAGAGATAACAATTGCGCAATGCTATTCAAAATGAACGCATTATCAATGCAGCAGCAGCAATTCGCATGCATGATTTATTGTGAGAATTTTATGGCAGAATGCATTTTTTTGAAGCATCGACGTTTGGAGTTTTTTTCATTTTGACATATTTTTTTTGAAAAAGCAGACAACCGCCACTGATTAAATTCCTTAATGCTGATTTATATAGCAAAACATAGTATAAAAAAATTCAAAAATCAAAAGCGATAAACATTAATTGAAGCATTAAAACAGCAGAAACGCGTTTCATTATATTTAAAAAAAAATAAAAAAATAAATTATCAATTGAATTGGCCGACTCTGCTGCTGACGTTGCCTCATTAACCCTTTGTGTGCCGCAAGTTTGGCGCATGAATGAATTTTGTTGGCTGTTTGTGATGGGTGCGCGCATCCACATTCACATCCACATTCACATTCACATCTACATGTTTCCAGTGCTCGAAAATACTCGTGCACATTTTATTCTGAACGCGTACGCGTTCCTTTGCATATTTTTGTAATTATTCACTCGTTGTTGTTGTTGCTGTTGTTGCATGGTTTTTTATGGTTTTCACCTCGACCTCTTAAATTTATTTATTTACTTTGTGGCGGCTGAGCAAAATTCGAGAATATCTTTAGTTTGTTGCATGCAGCAGCTTGGTGTTTGTTGTTCATGACTTTTGTAATTTCTTTGAAATTTGCGAAGCGTGTGGAAATTATTTAATTCTATGCCAAATTGATGAGAAATAAATATCAAGAATTTAAGATTTTAACAAATACCAAAAACAGTACTTTGTGTAAAATAAGATGTCAGAGAGGCATTGGAAAAATTGTATTTTTTATTACAAATTACATATCGTCACCTGCATACCAAAGACATGAATGTGCTTTTTTATAGTTTTTGGGAAAACGAGTTTAAAGGTTTGAATGCTTCTAAAAATTAGGAAAGTGAAATTTTTTAATTTTTTTTTCCGAATGGTCAGTATTTAGTTACTTAACAATAGTTTCAAATTTGTTTGGCCTACCTTTCTCCTAAGGCATTTTAAACACACATTCATTTGGCATGCAAACAATTTTTTTCACTTTCATAGTTTTGGCATGCAGGTGACGACGATATACGATTTGAAAAATAATATTCCCAAATTTTATGAGAATTGCACTATCATAAGGAACTATTTGCCTACGTGATATACTTTACACATAATAATATGACATATTTAATTCTATATCCATATTACTGTTTAAAATTGAAGTTCACATTTTTTGTTCCAGGTAAACTCTTAAAGTACTGGGCGCATTTTTATGAAAAAAGTTTTTAAAATATCAAATTTGTGCAATAGCACTTTTTAGGGCTATTTTGTTTTCGAAATTTTAACAATAGGTATATTTAATTAAAGCGTTAAGTTATTGAAGAAATAGGAATCCTAACGGGTCACTGCCTGATCGGTAGTGAGGAGGAGGTAGAAAATGTTCAGCACCTCCTCTGCGAATGTCCGGCTCTAGCTAAAAGGAGAATGGCAACTCTGGGCCATCCCTTTTTAAATGGACTTGCCGAAGTCTCATGCCTGGAAATCAAGCATATCCTTTAATTCATTATCCGCTCGAACTGGTTTGAGGAGGGAAATCTCTACTAGGTTTTAAAGAGATTATGTGGTATCACAACGAGCCTGCACTGGCCTTAGTGTACGAGTCATCTATCGGCTCAGCCATGTGTTTCCAAGATCTACCTGAAGGATTTGTTGAAGTTCTGGGTACGTCATTGAAATTTTTATTGATTATATGAGTTCCTTGATTATTAAAAAATCATTGACGAAACTACTTCAATTTCAGTGCGGCATTAGAATTTTTAAGGTTGCTTGAGATCCTAATCATGTTTTCAGGGCCCAACTATTCCAATAGGCATATTCTAGCTTATAAGTTCGTCATAAGTTCTTTTTTGTGTTCCCTGAGTTCCTAGCCTAATTTGGAAGGTTTCTATAGCCATGCTCTTCCCATGGGATTATTCACGCACTCATACAAATTTTGCTGTCCTAAAAATTCCTACAAAAGGACATTTTCAAGACTGTTTTCAGACTTCTTTTCTGCCTGTTTCGTGACAAACATTGTGTTTGGGGTAAGGAGATGAGAACATTTCTTTTTCAATCTGCAATATTTTATTCTAGTAAGACTTCATTGAACTATATATATTATCCTTCCATAAATTAACATATCGTTCAGTTTATAGTCAAATTATAATGTTTTTCATGCTTGGTGTTGTTTGGTGCCAATGCTTGCTGTTGTTTGGTATCGATGCTTGCTTTTGTTGGCTATCGATGCTTGTTGTTGTTAGCTATCGATGCTTGTTGTTGTTTGGTATCAATGCTTGATGTTGTTTGGTATCGGTGCTTCCTGTTGTTTGTTATCGATGCTTGCTTTTGTTGGCTATCTATGCTTGCTGTTGTTTGGTATCAATGCTTGCTGTTGTTCCTTTAATCAGTTTTTGGCAAGTTTAACCAGAAGTCAGTCCATCCTGTTGTTTGGGAGAATTGTTTAGATTTTTTTTATTAACTCATGTTTTTTGTTGAGCCAATGGCAAAAAAACAGCAAGCATTGATAACCAATAGCAGCAAGCATCGATACCAAACAACAGCAAGTCTTGATACCAAACAACAACAAGCACTGATACCAAACGACAGCAAGCACTCCCAGCAGCGGATTTGCCAGTGGCTACCATAGAACTAATACAGAATAAATTACCAGGTAAGGAAGCATTACTTTTTTCAAAAAGTAATGCGTCTGCATATAGCAGAAGTAATTAACTCATACCTCATTACCTGTAATGTAGCATACAAGGAAAAGTAATGCAGTGATTTTGCAAATATCCGAATAACTTAATACAAGTAGTATGTTACTCCATAACTTCTAGGTAATGCTGAAGGGAGGCGATCACTTACCTCCTGTCTCATTCAATGTTAAATGTAAGGCCTTTTATGCATAGTAAGGTAATATAGTCGGAAGTAGTGGTCATTACAAGGTAATTGATGCTTCATATATTCGGAATATATTCCATCCGCTACTGGGCTGATACCAAACAACAGCAAGCATTGACACCAAAGAACAACAAGCATTGATACCAAACAACAGCAAGCATCGATAACTAGTGTCCGACCGAATATTCGGTTTCGGTTACGGCCAGTTTCGGCCCTTTTTGTCAGTTTCGGCTAGTTTCGTTTGGCCTCAATATGGCCTTTAATCAGTTTCTGGCAAGTGTAACCAAAAGTCCATCCTGTTGTTTGTGAGAATTGTTTAGATTTTTTTTATTAACTCATGTTTTTTTTTGGCCCATACCTAAAATTCCGCCATATTGAGGCCGAATGCCGAAACTTTTGGTAAAAATTTCGGAACATTTCAAGAATAGCGACAACTCTAATTTTTAATTTTTTTTTGCAGATTACAGTGAAAGCTCCCATGGACGGGAGCTAAACAGACATTTTTATTCTAATAAACAGACATTTCCTATAAGCAGACGCATTGTCGGGAACGATAAATTTTTTATTTTTTTCCATAGAAAATGCTCTCCCATACACGGACTTTCCGATAAACGGACGCGGACACATAAACATGTCTATTTATAAAAACAAAATCTCCCATAAGCGGACAATTTTGTCTTTTTTAAATTGCAAACATTACTGCTATTCTCCTTTTTTTTTTGGTGTTTTCGACAGTTCGACGTGTTTTTTTTATTTTTTCGAATTTACTTTGAATGAGAAATCAGAGTCCAAGAAACTTACTTGCATCGCATTCAAGAAACTTCCCAGTAGCGGATGGAATATATTCCGAATATATGAAGCATCAATTACCTTGTAATGACCACTACTTCCGACTATATTACCTTACTATGCATAAAAGGCCTTACATTTAACATTGAATGAGACAGGAGGTAAGTGATCGCCTCCCTTCAGCATTACCTAGAAGTTATGGAGTAACATACTACTTGTATTAAGTTATAAAAATCACTGCATTACTTTTTCTTGTATGCTACATTACAGGTAATGAGGTATGAGTTCATTACTTCTGCTATATGCAGACGCATTACTTTTTGAAAAAAGTAATGCTTCCTTACCTGGTAATTTAGTCTGTATTAGTTCTATGGTAGCCACTGGCAAATCCGCTGCTGGGTTCGCCAATAATATTTTATTACTGACAGCTAATCAGCCCAATTCTGCATGATTTTTCCCGGGGAATGGGAAAAGGGAGTTTTCATTTTTAAGATAGCAGACATTTTTTTTGTTTACAGTCGTGATTATTGATGGTTTATGAACAAATTGGCATTAAAAATTTCCAAAATGTTTTTGAACTTTATCTTAAAAATGAAAACTCCCTTTTCTGATTCCCCGGGAAATATTATTCAGAATTGGGCTGTATGTTAAAACTATTCTATGTCCATTTCTCGGTGTTTTTTTTTCAAAACTTGAATTTTTAAATTTTTGTGAGTTTTTCCGTAAAAATACCCAAAATCTAAATTTCCCAAGAAAGTACACTTCTAGCAAAAAAATTCATAACGACTAGGTATTTTAAGGTAATAGCATAATTTTTGTATCTGTTTTATACATAGTTTAAGAAAATATTTCCAGCAAAATTTGATGAGTGCGTGAATAATCCCATTGGAAGAGCATGGCCATAGAAACCTTCCAAATTAGGCTAGGAACTCAGGGAACCCAAAAAAGAACTAATGAAGAACTTAAAGCTGGAATATGCCTATTGGAATAGTTGGGCCCTGAAAACATGATTAGGATCTCAAGCTACCTTCAAAATGCCAATGCCGCACTTAAATTTAAGTAGTTTCGTCAATGATTTTTAAATAATCAAGAAACTCATATAACTAGTATCGCCTGTGGTCGAAATTCCACCAACTTTCTGAAATTTCAATCGTTTTTCTCATTCTGAGGCATTGACCTTGCCTTAAGAAAATGTGTTTTACTAAGAAAATCTTAAGTCGAGAGAAAGCAACAGTTTTCGAGATATCGTCATAATTTTTATATCAAAGTTTTTCAGAATTTACTATTTGTAAAATAAAAAATGTACTATAAAAAATGATTATTGTAGGGTATCCGTAAGAGATAGTGAAAAATGTTTTTCCTACATTGTATTAATATCTAAAACTTCTACCTACGCCATATTCTTCCATTTCTTATGCTTTAGGTTTTGCTTCAGAAATATTCTTTTAATGCTTATATTTTAAGGTCAAAGGTCACAAAACTATTCGGTGAACTTCTTGTCCCTACTCTAATTTATTTAAAAAAATTATCAAAATCGGTTCCGAAACACGGAAGAACTGTTTCTCCTACGCCTATTTTTATATTTATACAACAAAATGGTTTAAAACATAGATTTGTTTATATAACTTTGGAGTGGTTTGAAATATTTGAAAATTTTTTTCACAGAAATTATTTTTTAAGCTGTAAAACTTTGTAGAAAATATAAAAAAACATTTTGAAAAATTTAATTTTCATCAAAAAAAAAAAATATAGATGGCTCATGAATTTCGATGGTAGAAACTGTTTTTTGCATTATGTGTCAAAATAAAGCAGTTTTTGCTAATAAATAATATGTCATATGAAAGAGTGTGAAAAAAGAAAATTTTATAAGAAAAAAATTACAACAACAAAAACGTTTGGCCTATTTTTTGAGCAAAAACGGAATATTTTAAAGGTATTTCTAATACCATATAAAACATTGAATTGGTGAGATAACGGTAAATCTTTTCTTATTTCTCCAAAGTCAATTAATTGATCTTTCAGCCAAAGAAAATTTGATGAAAATCGATTGAAAAAGATATTTGCTTGCGAAATCAAAACTTGAAATTTAAAAAGTTTTTTTCTCATTCTGAGGCGATGACCCTGCTTTAAGGAAATACGTTGGTTGCACTGAGAAAATCTACATTTTTTGAGATATCTCAATAGTTTTCAAGTCATTATAACGGGATTTTTTTTAACATATTTTCCGAGAAAAATATTACCAAAAAAGCTTTCGTATACTGTTATATTTCTGAACCAACGTCGTTTCATACATAAATACGTTGTACTGAAAACATCTATAGTTTTAAAGCTATCACAATAATTTGCATGTCATACTAACGGAAATTTTTCATAATTTGCTATTTGTAAGGAACTTCACCATCACAATATATATTCACACTTTTAACATAACAAAATGCTTATTGTAGGGTATTCGTCAGAAGTATTTTTTGCACACCTTATCAATGTCTCTTACACTAATTTCCTATTACACTATATTTTTCCATCTGTTACAGTTTAGCTTTTATTTAATAAATGCTCTTTTTACGCTCATATTTAAGATGGAAGGTCACCAAAATAAAATGTAATCATACTGTGCAGCCAGATCTTTCACTTGATACCTCATCCACCATTCTACCTATTCCTAGCCTTGAGATACCTTACTAAAAATAATACAAACTTTAAACGTTAATATTTCGGGTCAGAGGTCATAAATTTAAAATCTAAAATGATTCTGCACATATAGGGCGCAGTACCTTTCGAATGATATAAGTTTCAGTGGCCTTATTCTAAAATTAATATCGAAAAAGTGTACGACAACATTTGATGTTTGCCTATTAATATATAAGATGAATAAAAATTCCAATGACGCACCCAGAACCTCAAGAAATCCTTCAAGTAGATCTTGAAAACACATACGATCTTTTTATTTTATCTGATGAACTCATAAATCCATAAAAGTTAAATTTATTCACTTTAAACCTACAAAAGTGCTAATGAAGTACGAAACCTTGATCTTGGTCCCAAAAGTTCCTTTGTGACCAAGATCACCTCTTTCATCAGTGGAAACACTAACCTTCACCTGGAAATAATTTAACCTGGCTTCATTGCAATATTGCACTTTGGTGTCATTTATGCTTTTTAGTGACCATACAACAGCAAAATGCGGTAAATGCGTTCTGTGCGAGTTACGGTTGTTTTGCTTAGTATTTTCATATTTTTCGTTTGTTTGCTGCTAAGCTTAATTACCGTAAGTAGCTTATTTCCGAAAGTAAGTACCGTAAGTAGTTTATTTCATAAAATTTTTTGCTTGTTTTTTTTAAATATATATTTACTTTGAGGCTATTTTGGTAAACTTGTTTTGTTAAATATTCATTAAATAAAACCATCCAAAAGTATTAAATTTTCTCCACGTTTCGAGAAGAAAACCTCCTCCTTCTACTTCAGGGGATTGAAAAACTTAGAGTATTATTGGGTCAAAAGTCACGGTTGATTTTTGTTTTGGATTGTATTGACTCATGCTTCAGTCAAACGACTTTCATGATTATAATAATATTTTTTCCGGCTTTAACTACTTTAATTTTATTTTTAATATTGCCAATAAAAAATTATTATTACTTTTTGTAACTCAACCACAATGCTAACGCTTCAATAATTTGCAAATACATTACAAAACACTTTGCAATGAATTGAAAACCACTTTTCATTGTTTATTATTGTATTGATAACAGCTTAAAAAAAAATCACACCGGCAGCGAAGTCAATGCATGATGTCATAGTGATTACAATTCACAAACATAACGCTCTCTATTTTAAATAAATAAAAATTCAAATAAATGTTGACTTTATATGATTTAAATACAAATTCTAAATGTTTGATAGTTTAAATCATACTTGATTTTAAATACAAATTCTAGTTGTTTGACAGTTTAAAATCGTTTATCGAGCTTAAGGTCAAAGTTAGAAACAATTAATTGTTCTAACGAATTTTTCTAAAGAAACAACAACAACAACAAAGTTTTTTTCAATATGAAAGGAAAAAAACCACTAGCAAATTGATTTTATTGTACAATTTCTGCGTGCTAAACGCGTCATCAGAAATCTTTGTGATTGCCCGTGCAAGCGCGTAGACGCACTGCACCATCGGGGCGATGAGATTTTGAAGCTTCAATTTCTCATTTTTTCCCTTAATTTCATAATGCCACATTTGTTGTTGTATTTCTGTTTTACTTTAGTTTCTATGCCTATATTATATGTAGTCCAACAGCCTGCTGGAATTCTGCACTAACAAAGCATGTTTACTGAAGTTGTTTTTTAGAATTTTTGCTGATTTTGTTTTTCAGCTGTTTCCGTTTGGTCGAGCTCTACCATTTGATTAAAGTTTTTTCCTAAATGACCTCTATGTTTATTATGTTGACTTTATATGATTTAAATACAAATTCTAAATGTTTGATAGTTTAAATCATACTTGATTTTAAATACAAATTCTAGTTGTTTGACAGTTTAAAATCGTTTATCGAGCTTAAGGTCAAAGTTAGAAACAATTAATTGTTCTAACGAATTTTTCTAAAGAAACAACAACAACAACAAAGTTTTTTTCCAATATGAAAGGAAAAAAACCACTAGCAAATTGATTTTATTGTACAATTTCTGCGTGCTAAACGCGTCATCAGAAATCTTTGTGATTGCCCGTGCAAGCGCGTAGACGCACTGCACCATCGGGGCGATGAGATTTTGAAGCTTCAATTTCTCATTTTTTCCCTTAATTTCATAATGCCACATTTGTTGTTGTATTTCTGTTTTACTTTAGTTTCTATGCCTATATTATATGTAGTCCAACAGCCTGCTGGAATTCTGCACTAACAAAGCATGTTTACTGAAGTTGTTTTTTAGAATTTTTGCTGATTTTGTTTTTCAGCTGTTTCCGTTTGGTCGAGCTCTACCATTTGATTAAAGTTTTTTCCTAAATGACCTCTATGTTTATTATGTTGACTTTATATGATTTAAATACAAATTCTAAATGTTTGATAGTTTAAATCATACTTGATTTTAAATACAAATTCTAGTTGTTTGACAGTTTAAAATCGTTTATCGAGCTTAAGGTCAAAGTTAGAAACAATTAATTGTTCTAACGAATTTTTCTAAAGAAACAACAACAACAACAAAGTTTTTTTCAATATGAAAGGAAAAAAACCACTAGCAAATTGATTTTATTGTACAATTTCTGCGTGCTAAACGCGTCATCAGAAATCTTTGTGATTGCCCGTGCAAGCGCGTAGACGCACTGCACCATCGGGGCGATGAGATTTTGAAGCTTCAATTTCTCATTTTTTCCCTTAATTTCATAATGCCACATTTGTTGTTGTATTTCTGTTTTACTTTAGTTTCTATGCCTATATTATATGTAGTCCAACAGCCTGCTGGAATTCTGCACTAACAAAGCATGTTTACTGAAGTTGTTTTTTAGAATTTTTGCTGATTTTGTTTTTCAGCTGTTTCCGTTTGGTCGAGCTCTACCATTTGATTAAAGTTTTTTCCTAAATGACCTCTATGTTTATTATGTTGACTTTATATGATTTAAATACAAATTCTAAATGTTTGATAGTTTAAATCATACTTGATTTTAAATACAAATTCTAGTTGTTTGACAGTTTAAAATCGTTTATCGAGCTTAAGGTCAAAGTTAGAAACAATTAATTGTTCTAACGAATTTTTCTAAAGAAACAACAACAACAACAAAGTTTTTTTCAATATGAAAGGAAAAAAAACCACTAGCAAATTGATTTTATTGTACAATTTCTGCGTGCTAAACGCGTCATCAGAAATCTTTGTGATTGCCCGTGCAAGCGCGTAGACGCACTGCACCATCGGGGCGATGAGATTTTGAAGCTTCAATTTCTCATTTTTTCCCTTAATTTCATAATGCCACATTTGTTGTTGTATTTCTGTTTTACTTTAGTTTCTATGCCTATATTATATGTAGTCCAACAGCCTGCTGGAATTCTGCACTAACAAAGCATGTTTACTGAAGTTGTTTTTTAGAATTTTTGCTGATTTTGTTTTTCAGCTGTTTCCGTTTGGTCGAGCTCTACCATTTGATTAAAGTTTTTTCCTAAATGACCTCTATGTTTATTATGTTGACTTTATATGATTTAAATACAAATTCTAAATGTTTGATAGTTTAAATCATACTTGATTTTAAATACAAATTCTAGTTGTTTGACAGTTTAAAATCGTTTATCGAGCTTAAGGTCAAAGTTAGAAACAATTAATTGTTCTAACGAATTTTTCTAAAAAAACAACAACAACAACAAAGTTTTTTTCCTAATTAGGAAAAAACTTTAATCAAATGGTAGAGCTCGACCAAACGGAAACAGCTGAAAAACAAAATCAGCAAAAATTCTAAAAAACAACTTCAGTAAACATGCTTTGTTAGTGCAGAATTCCAGCAGGCTGTTGGACTACATATAATATAGGCATAGAAACTAAAGTAAAACAGAAATACAACAACAAATGTGGCATTATGAAATTAAGGGAAAAAATGAGAAATTGAAGCTTCAAAATCTCATCGCCCCGATGGTGCAGTGCGTCTACGCGCTTGCACGGGCAATCACAAAGATTTCTGATGACGCGTTTAGCACGCAGAAATTGTACAATAAAATCAATTTGCTAGTGGTTTTTTTCCTTTCATATTGAAAAAAACTTTGTTGTTGTTGTTGTTTCTTTAGAAAAATTCGTTAGAACAATTAATTGTTTCTAACTTTGACCTTAAGCTCGATAAACGATTTTAAACTGTCAAACAACTAGAATTTGTATTTAAAATCAAGTATGATTTAAACTATCAAACATTTAGAATTTGTATTTAAATCATATAAAGTCAACATAATAAACATAGAGGTCATTTAGGAAAAAACTTTAATTCAAATAAATTTAATGCAATATATTATGCAGAGTTTGTTTACTTTCAAAAAAAAGGAAAGAGAAACAATTGAAAATTTGCATTTGACAGTGCCGCTAACAACCTGACATTCTGAGGCTGATGAATCATAAATTTAAAATTTTTTTCCACATGCAATTATTTTGAATTAAAATAGAAATACTTGAAATAGTTAACGACATTTTGAAAAGTAAAATTAAGTAAATCACAACAATTACTGCATCGTTTTCAGCATGCGTTCGTCATTGGCGCCGCATTTCCTGTCATGCATGTGTAACGTCATGTTTTCCCTTCACTGTATCCATTTCCCTTTTTGCAATTTTTTTCTAATACCATACCAAGAAAAAAAAAAGTAAAAACATTGAAAATGCATTTGAGCGCTGCGATATTGCATGACGCCCGCCGTTTGCATGTTATCGTTCTCAAGACGCTTGTGAAGCCTAGAATTTCAAAGCCGGCATAACATAAAAATGGGGCAACAAAATCAATTCCTGCTGAAACTAAAAAAAAAAAATACATATAAACAATATTATCAACAACATAGTTGTATTTTACTCATAGTCAATTATATTTATTTTAGCGTGATGAGCACGTTTTTTTAATAATATCTCTTAAATACATGCTCATACTCATAGATAGATTAATAGTTTTTGAGTTAAACAGTTCTGCGAATTAATAATGTGTCACAGCATATATGAATGTGAGCCAACAACTACTTTGCTCAAGTTTTATTAGTTCTTGCCAAGATTTATGAATGCCTGGTGGTTCACCTTCAAATTTCTAAGCAAATTTCTAATTTCAATGTTATATTTTTGTAAGTACACAAATAATATAGAAATTAGTTTACTTACTCTGAAACTTAAAAAAAAAAAATAAAATTAAGAAAAAAAATAATTTCTGTTACATACAAGAAAATATGTTTTAAAGTAGTGTTTTAGTGATTTAAAAAAAATGAAATAATTGTGTGAGGTCACAATAAATTTTTTCCCTCTTATAAATAAAAAAAAAAAAACATTTTAATAAGAAAACTTGAGTAAGTCTGCTTAGAAGTTTAAAAGAGCATCAATATTCTTATGCCTCATTTTATACACTTTAATGTTTTGTTTGTTCTTTCAAAAAATTATAATAATTATTTTGTGTTGCTCCATCCATCAAAACAGTCAGATTCTTGCTTACTAGAGCACAAATGTTGTTGCATTTTTTGCAAACATAAAAACCATCTTTACTATAAGTATGCAACTTTAAACACTTGAACCAAAACTATTTTGTTGCATGCAAGTATTTTGAAGTAGTGTTTTGTGTGAAATATCTGTATTTATATAAAGCAGATTTTAACATTAAAGACAAAAACAGTTTGAGAAAACATGAACTTTTTTAGCCCAAAAATAAAACCCGTTTAACTAGATCACAAAAACAGATAAATTTTCGACTTAATAAACACGAACAAATTCTATTCAATCGACACTGAAATTCATTAAAAAGAATAGAAAACCAAAAACAACAAAAAAAGAACGAACAAGTTCTAATTTATGACTATCTTGACAGCATCAGAAACAGAAAATAAATGAACTCAATTTGATTACGTCACCGCAGTTCAAGATTTTCTCGTACTAATTTAAGATAAAATAAATAAAATGTAAAAAGATAAATTTGGCTTTTTGTTTGGGAAAAAAGAAGTGGATAGAATAAATTAATCGCTGACCGCACGCAAATTTAATTGCCAATTTTAAGAGATATGCTTTTTATTTAATATTTTTTTGAGGTTTGGTATGCTTACCAAGATTTCAAGTTCAAATGGTTTTTGAGAGCATAAACAAATTATTTTAATTAATGCTATTATTTGTATATAGATTTTGAAATAAAAAGTACTCAAATAAGGTAAAAACTATTAATTTTCTAACGCATTTTTTATGAAAAGTCATTCGTTAAGAGAGATAACGTGCTATGAAAGCTTTTTTGACAATATTTTTACGGATAGTATATTAAAAAAAAAATTATGTTTTTTGTATATTAAAATCATCGAGATATTTTGTAAACTATATGTGTATATTTTCTTAGTAGTATGCATTTTTTTATGAAAATTCATTACTACTAACAGAGTGAGTCGAAAAGAAGTTTGAAAAAACCACCCTCTACATATCCAATGGAATAGTTGGATATTAATGGCATGTCCGCCATATCATCATCGACCCTTTTGCGAGAAATTATCTTATGTGCCAAAAATCTAATTTTACAGTAGTGCGCTTTTTCTACTTTTCTGTGCTTTACTTGCAATATCAAAACCAAATTTTACATGTACTTAGATAATTAACTAATTTACTATAAGGATCTCAGCTACAAAAACTTACCAGGTGATGTGTTGTGGAGTGTAAATCAAATTTGCATCAAAAAATCAATTTCGAAAAAATGGCACATGCAATAATTTCGCGCAAAAGGGTCGACATGTCGCTCATTTCGTGCAAGACTGTCACAACTCAAAATTAAGTACTTTTCAGGAGAGCCTTATGAAATTTTGAAATGACATCACGACCATTAATGTAAAGGTAGACTGAAAACTGTTAAGAGTATTTGTAGGCCATTATATTTTCTACCAAAAATATCATAAATTTTCATTTTCGTCAATAGTGAATTTTTAAATCGAAAATTTTGTACGGCGTAAGGCTTTTTAAGTACAAGTCCAATCTTAATAAATTTTGTATGGTCTGGTAGGTTCAGACCTGTAGATGTACAAACTGGACTTTTTATTTCTTAAAAATTTATATTTTTTAAGTTATTGCGAGTTAAAGTTTGCATATAATTGTTGTTGTTATGTTGCTTTTTCTCTTCTTAATTTCAGCATATGGCTAAAAATATGTTAGGTATTTAGCGCCACCTATCGGCTAATAGCTAAGAAACTGTTATACTGACGAATAATTTTTTATAATTTCACAGCAAAAACTATGAACTGATATATTCAATATCAAAGTGATACTGGAATGATTTCTTACAGTTGAAAAAAGATTTCTATACTGTTGGTCGGAAAGTTTTTTGATTTGGTTTTTTGAAAAATTTACACAAAAATTTAATAAGAAATTGGAAACTGGTAACGAAACACTTTTGTTCAATTATTTTCCAACTGAAAATCAAGAAATATTCTTACTCCTATATATTTAAAAAATGACCAAGAGAGATGTCACATTTTGAGTTGGTACATATTACTAAAAAAATGTTTGGTTACTTGCTTGGATTTTTATTTGAAAAATGGTTTATGATATAATAAGTTGACGTTGTTAAAAAGTTATTTAGGAATTTGAGATAAGTTTTGGTATATATAGAAATTAAACGTTATTGCTACAAAAAAGTGAAGAAATTGCTAAAAGTCAAAATGACACAAGTATCTGCAAAACCTTCAATTAACAGCGAATCGGTCTGGAATTCAGTCAAATTAAAGGCATTATAACAAGGCATATTTCTGTACATTTAACTCAAAAAACCCAAATTTTGAGTTGTGAAAGTCTTGTAAAAAATGAGCGATATGTAATAAGGCATTTCAACATCTTCAACTTGCTCTTGTACATTATCAGAAGACAACAATCTTGGTCCGCATTGGTCAATATAAAAATGTTGAGCGTTTTTAGGAATCTTAGCAAAATTGGAGCAGTTACATTGTACATTGGTTTCTATGCCACATTTGCATTGAGATATAAGAAAAATCTTGTTCCATTCCAATTCATCGTATGTAGTTATATCGATGTTTCAGTAATTCTTAATGTTTATGTACCTCCGAACCGTTTTCATTCCATTCCGAACTGCGTATTTTTCAATTTAAGATGACAAAAGTTTTTTTTTTAAATTTAACAAAAATATTTTTTTTTTAAAAGATAATTGATGAAATATTATGGAAATCATATAATGAAATTGACGCTCTTTTCTGATATTTTTATATTTTTATGGAATTTTTGAATCGTTTTTTCTTGACTTGATTGTCATTGAATTGAAAACTTGACAACTTTTTTTAGTTTGTTACGTAACAACAACTTGGCTTGATTGTTATGTAACAAACTAAAATAATTATAAAAAAATAAAAATTAGAAAAAACGTGGGAAAATGTCTCTTAATTTATTAAGCTTTATTAAATTTATATTTAACTAAAATTTAGTGGAAAGAATTTAAATAGTTCAACCTCCTTACAAATGGAAAATTACACTTTCATAAAATATAGTATATCTGCCTTATGTATCTTAAAAAATTGATGGCGCAAAGCTGCGCACAAGAAAAAAACACTTCATTTAAAAATACGCTTAAAAATCATATTTTGCCTTAAAATGCACTGATTTCCAAGACAATTTGTAGGTACTCTTTAATTTAAAGAAAAAAAAAAAAAAAAATAAAATAGAATTCATAATTTAAAACAAATTGTGACCTAGTTTTGTATTAGCAACCATTTTTTAAAAAATTTTTTTAAACTTCGTTAATTTGGTAATATAGTTTTATAGGAGGGAGGGGAGACATATCTAAAAGTAAGCCGATTTGAAATATTTTTAGCATGACGTTTAAGTGAAGTTAAATAAACTAAATTAACTCTTTAAAAAACAAAAAGACAATTTTATGCGGGTTTTTTTATTAAAAAAAATATGGTTTGTATGGGAGGTAGGCGACGCAGTTGACCTAGAATTCCAAGTTTTTGTGCTGTTACTTAACTTAAGCTAAAACTAATTTGTAAAAAATTTCATAACCCTAGCTTTTATAGTTGAATAATGCAAATGCCATCCCAAAATCGAAAAAAGCGCACTGTGCGTCGTTTTACCACTATCGGAATGTTTACACGTTGTCATAATTCCTGAAGATTTTTTTCAACTTTTGGTTTACTATAATTATTTATTTTTTTGGAAACTTGAATTTATTGTAAGTTTTCGTAGACAATTTTGTTTTTACAACTTTTTTCACAATTTTTTTTTTGTCTTAAAACTCTTTCAGTTAATTTTCAATTTTATTTGAATTAAAAAAGAGTAAGAACTATTAGTTTTGAGCTCTTACAACCACTTTGTTTTGAAAGTTATTAAACTATTTTTTTGGATTAAAAGCTAAAAATGTAACGGTTTCTAATTTTATGTGAAAAAGAAAAGAATTTAAGGGGGGTAAATCGGGCTAACGGGGCTTACTAGTCGAATATGTTGTCTCCGGGCACTTTTTAAGAACATGCATTTTTTTTTAAAATCGCACATGTTACACTCAAGTTAAAGAAAAAGGCCATTTCGGCTGTTTTGCCGGAAAACAAATTATTTTTTACTTTGTAGTGGTTTTGAAGTTGGTTTTTTTTTTGTTAAAAAGTTTTTATTTCTTCCTTTTAAGAGATTATGATAACAATTTTTCCTATTCTTGTAATGAATTTTCGTACCCTAGTGTCAACATTTCCTGAAAAACAGTATTTTTCTTATTTTGCCACGCCCTTTTGTCCAATCACTTTCTTGACCGTAATTTTTTCATATTTGTGCCTACTCCTGTACCTAATTTTAGTATTCTAGTGTCAATATAATTCGAGTTACGGCGTTTTTCTAATATTTCCACGCCTTTGTCGAACAACGCCCACCTTTTTTGACTGTAATTTGTAATAATTGTTCCTACCTCTGTACCAAATTTCAGTACCCTAGAGTCAATATTAACTGAGAAACAGTATTTTTCTTTTATTGCCACGCCCTTTTGTCGAATAACGCCCACTTTCTTGACCGTAAATTTTCATAATTATGCCTACCCCTGTACCTAATTTTAGTATCCTAGTGTCAATATTATTCGAGTTACGGCGTTTTCCTAATATTGCCACGCCTTTTATCGAATAACGCCCACTTTTTACCATAATTTGTAATAATTGTTCCTACCCCTGTACAAATTTCCAGTATCCTAGTGTCACTATTGACTGAGATACAGTATTTTTCTTATATTGCCACGCCCAACAACGCTGACTTTTTTCACAGTAAATTTTCATAATTATGCCTATTACTGTATCCAGATTGAGTACCCTAGTGTCAATATTTTTCGAGCTACAGCGTTTTTCTAATATTGCCACGCCCTTTATGGAATAACGCCCACTTTTTGAACATAACCTTTAATAATTGTGCCTACCCCTGTACTAAATTTCAGTACTCACCAGAGCACCAGCTAATATTATTCGATATACAAAATTTTTCTTATATAGCCACGCCCCTGTGTCGAATACTGCCCTCCATTTTTTAGATGGGCACCTCCGCGTCTAATATCTCTATCTGTTGACAAAAAATTGTGGCAATCGGGCAAGTACTTTAGGAGTTATCGATGTACTTACATTAAAAAAAAAAAAAAAAAAGAGAAACCAACCGACTTGAGAACCTCCTCCCTTTTTGAAGTGGGTTAAAAAGCGCACTGTGCGGTATTCCAAACTTTTTTGGAATCCTCTCGATGTCAGCTTTGATGTAGGGGTGGTTTTTGCAAATTTTTGTTTTTGTATAGAGGCTGACCCACTCTTCTCATCACTTCAGAACAGGCAAAAAAGGCATTTGAAATATCATATTTTGACTTTTGACCCGATTATCCAATTGATTTTTTCAAATATTTTTTTTATCTCAAAATTCAATTTTTTCCTCTAATTTTCTATCTTTTTTTTTATCTTAGAATTCAATTAAATGGTAAAATATTTACCGTTACCTTAACATTTCTATATTAATTATTTTTATTGAAAAAAAAACATATTAAATAAAATATTTAATATTCTCTCCAAAAATAGTGCAGAGGTTAATTTTGATGTATAAATATGACATAATATATATTAGCGAAAATATTTTAAGTTCTAGGTAAAAATTTTAAAACTGTTTCTTTCTCCAAAAATATGGTATCACAAAGATTTGTTGATGAAAACTTTTAAAATTTTTTATATATATATATCACCATGCATTCTGCGTAAAAGGTATATCAACCTTGTCACTCCGATTGTAACGCTGCTAAAGAGGCGTGGCAGGTATAGAAAAGTATATATATCATCACTTCCTGAGTAAATTTAGCCATATCCGTCTGTTTGTCTGTATGTCCGTCTGTCGACACGATTACAGCTGCAATTTTTAAAGCTATCGTATTGAAATTTGGTATATGCTTACATCAAACAAACGAAGAAAAAGTTCGAGAGTGAGCACAATCGGACGAAAACCACGCTTATCTCCCATACATAATTACTTTATCAAAACAATAAAATCTCTAAAATGCCACAAAAATTTATGTAGTTCCTTGGAGTTTGGCACATAAGCTTTGAATAAAATATTCACTATATATTTGAAATTTGCTAAAATCGGATAAAAACTACGACTACCTCCGGTTGAACGTGACTTTATCAAATAAAGTAAATATCTGAAAATGGAATTTAATCAAAAATGATTGTATTAGCTTCAAATTGCACATGAGCTTTGGTCGCAAAAATTAGCCATATAATTGAAAGTTGATGAAATCAGATAAAAACTACGCCTACCTACCATACAAACTAACTTTGTATAAACAATAAAACCTCTAAAAATGCCACAAAAATGTATGTAGCTCCTTGCAATTTCGCACCTAAGCTTTAAAGTAAAATATTCACTATAGATTTGAAATTTGCTAAAATCGGATAAAAACCACGCCTACCTCCCATTCAACGTGACTTTATCAAAATAAATACCTGAAAATGTAATTTAATCAAAAATTAATGCATTAGCTTAAAATTGTGCACATATTGGCTGCAAAAATTTGCCATATAATTGAAGTTTGTTAAAATCGGATGAAACCCTCGAATGTTATGTTATTTTAACAAAATGGTCAAATCACTTGAAATGCCACAAAAACTAATGTTATGACTTGAAATTTTACACATAAGCTTTGGTCTCAAATATTCAGCATATATGTGAAATTTGTCACAATAAATACCACACCTACCTCCCATATAAAGTAACTATATGAAAATGATTAATTCTCTGAAAATTCCACAAAAATTAATTAAATGAATTAAAATTATGCATATATGCTAAGAATATTAAAATTCACTTTGAGTTTGAAATTTGGCAAAATCCAAGGCATGCGCCTTATACAAACTAGGTATTTGATCAAAAGTTATTGCTAAAAAAATAATTTTCATACTATTTGCCTATCTTAATCTTAAATTCATATACATACAAAATCGTTGGTGGGTCTGCTTGTCATCGCATAACTTCTAAACGACTAACTATCGAAAAGGACAGAGAAACGTCAGATGGGTAAGCTCAAGGGCGTCGGAAGCTAAGTTGAGGGGTCGTACAAATGAGGGTGCAAAAAAATCACCAAAATTTCTTAAAAGAAACATGAATATGAATAAACAAATTTTTTGTTTTAGTTTGAAAATAAAATAAAACTAAATACAAAAATATTAAAATTTCATTATTTTTAAAAGTTTTCCCAATTTCGATATTAGAGATAATTTTTTAAAGCATCTTTCATATGGTAATATGAAAATATAAGAAATAATTGTTGCTTTAAAAAGCAAGACTAGGTATATCTTTATATGGTTTAAATGCAATAAGGTACAAAAAGTTATGTCAATTTAAATTCTTCGAAAATGTTTCTTTCTGTCCTTTGCACAAACAAATTCTTTCACCACCTCCATCAAATTCAATTCTTCGGTTTAATCTTTGTGAATGTGTATAAGTGAATAGAAGTTTTATTTAAATTGTTTATCTAGCTAAATAAGCGGGGTGTACTGCCCCCTTTCCCCCGCTTGCTACGCCAATGGGCCAGCTAGTATTATAAAATGATACTAGCTAATATACCCGGCCTTTCCCGGAGAGTATTTTCTTAACAATTGGACCGCTCAAAAAATAAAACACAATAGTTTGCTGAAATTATTGATACTTCATTTTGAAATAATATATTGACAATTATCTTTAGAGGTAAAACTAACGCATCTGCACAGTTTTTTTCAAAAATTTTATATTAAAAAAGAACAATTTTATTTTTCTACACAAAGGTAGGAAGAACTACGGTTAGCAAAACTTTTTCTTCTTTTGCTTTAAGATTTTGAAATTTAAATCAAAAAAGATTCTGTAGAACTTCAAAAACAAGCCCACACCATTTTTGTTCTAAAAAACTGATTTAATCTGATATAAAGGCTACAGTGTATTTTTAAAATCAAGTCAGTTTCATCACAATCATGCTTAATTGTGACTTAAATTACTGTCTGCGACATATTTTGCTTCAAAACAAATAGTTATACATACAAATAAAAAATGTAATTAAAAGTGGTGACTAAACAAAACAAAAAAAAAACAAAAAATGACAGAAATATGAGGTAATAACCTCTACTTCGGTTACCGGTTAGAAGTTGAATGCTTTCTAAACTTAGATCCAACAATGCAGTCATCATCATTATCATAATCATAATCATCATCTTGTTGCAAACGTTGTTGTTTCTTCGACATATGATACAGTCGTTTGTCACGTAAACTAGTTGAGTAGTTGTTGCGAGTGAACCGGTGAGTTGGTTGGGTGAATCAGGTGAGTGGTGACCTGGACAAAATGTATATTTTGCATATACATATGAATGTAGTTAGTTAAGTATAAAACTGCAAGCACGAGTTGTCGATTTTCAACGAAAAACTGGAGCAGTAGCTGGTGTTGACGATGATGTCAACATGTTCTATAAATATAGAACAATCAACTGTTTCGAATTTCAGTTTTGTTTTTTGACATTTCCAAAGCTCTTTCAATAGCATGCTTCAAGCTTGTAGTAGGATTTGTTGAGATGAGGTTTTGCGCCTCTTATCTCTATCACTTTAAATGTCAAAGTCATCAACTTTATTTTGAGTTAAGCCTCGGCACCGAATGACGCGCCCTTTTATCGCATTTTCCATAGTTTATTCGTCGTATTTTCGTTATCTTGCGCTACTATTTCTTGAGTTGAATTGAATTGAGTTGAGTTGAATTCCCCCCTTAGAATTTGACACCAACGGCCGTTGGCATGTTTCAATAATTGCCTTCAATTAAAAACTAACAACAACAACAACAACAATAGCCACTAATATTGACGGCCTATAAAAAGATCGTATCGTAACTTAAAACGTCAAGCGTTCAAAAATTGATTGCTCGCTCCAACGTTAGGCTGCAGTTGAATGAAGATGAAAGATGCTATGGACGGACTTTGAGAGCTCTGGGCAATAATATTTATTGTGTGGTTTGTGTTACTTTAAAAGTAACTCTAAGCTAATGGAGGAGCACTTTTATCTTTGTCGTAGTCTTTGTCTTGTCCATGGCACTGAAGCAGTAGCAGCAGCATCAGCATCAGCTTATTTTTAAATATTTTATTTAATTTTTTTTTGTTTTTGGCATTTTCCAATGCAATCAATTTGTCTTAATTGGCAATTGGAAAGTTTTCTTTATTTTTGTATTGAACAAATGAATTTTTTAATGAACTATGCTATAGGAAAAGCTGAGTAACGAACGCTCTGAAGCCCTGAAGTAGCCCTGAAGTGATAATGAATTACTGTTGTTGTTGTTGGCATTGTCATTAAAAAATCAGGGCGTTGTCCGGCTGTTCACTTGATTGGCAGACACATCAACGATTGCCGTGAAATAAAATAAAAGTGATGTGAATCAAGGAAAAAGCTTAATGATTTTTAAAAGTTTTTTTTTTTAACAATAAAAACTTTTCAATATACAGTTTGAGCACTAGTCATTAAATTAAGACAATAGGTTAATGTATCTTTGCTCATTATACGCTGTTTTTTACTTATGGCATATAAGTTGGAACGTGTGTCACTCAAGATAGCAAAAAAAAAAAAAAGCGATAAAACAATAACGATCTTCTAAAAGATCGAAGAAAGATCAAAGAACAGGAAATAGTTTCCTTTTGTTATGTAAAAAAGAGCTATAATTAAAAAAATTATTTTAACTCTTTTTTTGCAAATATCATTCATTCAAATTCAATGGTCTTCCGGGTACAAGTTTCCAGAGCTACTCAGTAGGTGAAAACAGTGTGAGAAGCACTAGATTAACAGTTAGACAATCAATTGAAAATAATGGTAAATAGTTTGAAAAATCAATGGAATAACTGTTTTATACTAAAACAAAATACACTCGAAAAGTCTGAAAAGCACTGCATACAGTTTATAAGTCAACAGTTTGATTCTGATTAATGTTTGTCTTTTTTCAATAAAAAATATTGAAAAAAGTGTATATGTTTGTCTTTTTTTTTCAGACACCGACTTAAAAGTTAGAGGAATTCTTAAAAAACATTTCGGCATTTTATTTTTTTTTGGATCAGAAAAATCCTCATGGATCGGTTTTGGCTCTCCTGAAAACCTTTTTGGTTGAAAAATCATAATTTTTAATTTTTTTTTTCTTGAGAATGCATACCCAAGATAAGCAAAATAATAAGAATTTTGATCTTACACAAATGTTGAATAAAAAAAAATATTTTAATTTTTTTTTCCTTACAAACTCTTTTGAGACCTCAAAAAGTCGACATTTCTTCATCTCAGAAAGATATTTTCGAAATTTTATAAAGCCTTGCCTTATATTCGTTAATAAAAATTTGCAATCTTATACTCTAATAATTTGAATAGGAACTTAAAGCTAAAGTTTTCAGAAAATCAAAAAATAAGACAAGACATGAAAATGTTATTTGAATGTCGTGTTTCTCTTTTCTCTTACAAAACATAAAAAATTATATTTAAAAATAATTATATTTCAAAAGGAACCAACTTTATAAAAAAATTGTATAACCAAGAAAATGCTTGACAAATTTTTTGTGATCATTTGTCTTAAACGCTTTTGGCAAATAAGTTCTTATATTTTAATTAAAAGATGCTATTAAGGAAATTAAGTTTTTAAACAAAATATGTTTAAACAAATCAAGAAAATGCTTAACAAATTTTTTGTTATTAATTGTCTTAAACGCTTTTGGCAAATAAGTTCTTATATTTTTATTAAAAAATGTTATTAAGATAATTAAGGCTTTAAACAAAATATGTTTAAAAAAGAAATTAAAAAAAAGACCAAGTTCTAAATTTGTCAAAATTACTAAAAAAATTCTATAAGAAATCAATTTTTGGCAAATTGTCGACATGATTTGCTTTATTTTTTAATTTTTTTACAAAGATTAAAAATATAAAGTTTTTTTTTTGTATTGGGTAAATTGTATGAGTTCATTATTTTATCATAATTTTATGAGTTCAATTTTGCCTGTTTAAACCAAAATACCTTTCTAACCGTAAAAACTAAGCAGTAATAGCTAAACTCGAAACAAGAAAGCGAAACAACTCGCTTATAAAAATTTGTCGCTTCTTACATTGTAATGCAGAACTGTAAGCGAGGTATTACAAAATTTGATTTGTCTTTTGCTTAGATATATAGTTTTTTGTCAGTTTTAAGACCACAATTATACTTTATTCGTCTGTGTAGCTAAATCGTGTTTTTTATCAGAAAGTTTTGCAGTAAAGAGTATTTATGAAAAATTATTAATCTATATGTTTGAACCAAAACAAATATTTATACATAAAATAACTAAGGATTTATTAATCCTTAATTCTGAATCGCTAGTGAAGATAGAATAAGAAGATGGTAGTAATTTCGTTTGTTTCTTTTTAATAGGGCTATTCACGATGTGGTGTATTTGCCTTTGTATTGTGTATTTTTGGTAAATTTGATATTTGTAGTAAATTTACAAATATTACATAACTACAATAAGTACAAAAAAATAAATAATGCCTAATGCTCAAAATACAACCTTGTGGCAAAAATACAACGACGAATCCCTATTGTATTCTTTGTAAATTTCGTTATGTGTTTGATCAGCTGATCGCAAAAGCATTTCTACTCAGCATGGAGGAAGCTATCGGCTACTCTGTGAGTTTATGTAATAAAAATTAATATAATTTAGTGTTTCGTTTAGATTTTTTTTTGTGATATCCCTTTAGTTAAATGATGATTTTATTAAATATATCCAAACAAAAGTACATACACAAAACAGCTGATTTTAAAAATACAATACTTAATTGAAAAATACAAAATAAGTTGTAAGTATTGCACATTTTGTAGAAATTTATTATAAAAAACATCGCGAATACCCCTAATGTGTTATCTTTCGTTTTTGTTGTGTTTTTGGGTGCGCATTTTTGTTTGTTTTCTTCTATTTTGGGCGTCATAAGCAGCATGCCTACTCTCATCGTCGCTTACTGTGTAAGATAGATGTCATAAGTGTTTTAGCGGCCATGTCCAAACAAATGTAATAAAAAATAGACTTTAATAGAATTTAGAGGTTTCGTAGCTACATTTAGGGTATTCACAACGTGTGCTATCATGTCATAATGTCATTTTGTCCTAATTTTACACTAGTTTAAACATTTTATTGTTGCCTTCCATATAAAAAGTACTAATATATTACAACTTTGAAAGCTATGCTTATTGAAGTGTCGTAATCAAACAGCTGTTTCTTATTTGCATTTATTTATCTTGTAAATTTTAGTTGTAAAATTATAGGACAATATGGCAGTATGACATGATAGCACACCTTGTGAATACCCTAATTATATTTAAGGAATAATTGCTAACGCCATGTGTCCATTTAGCACTAGGAAGTAGTAGCTAGGAGCTCAAACGCAATATTCAGAGCTAAGTGAAAAAAGCCAAGTCTATCTATAAAGTAGCCATAAGGGCAGCACTGATAGATACCCATAGCTGTGTTATTGGGCTTAACTTACAGACTTCATTTCTATAATCCCTTCTACAAACTTCGAGTTTTTATGAAATCTTAACCATTTTTATGAAATGAAAGTCTTACAGGCTTTCAAAATTTCAAAATAACTACAAAATTTGTTTAAACGGAATATTTTTCAAAATAACGGTCTAACACTGAAATAGAACGGCCCCTTCTAAAATACCTCTGAAGATCAAAATAATTAAGTTTTAATTACTTTATAATTATAATTTTTGCACAATAATTTTACGATAAAATTTTTTTTCGGCCTTTGTAGTATAGTGGAGAGTGCGCTAGACTATCAACCCAGAGGTCGCTGGTTCGAATCCGGGTTCGGGCATGGTTCTTTTCACTTTCTTTGTTCTTTCCTACCTTTAAGAATTATGGAAAACTAAAAATCCACAGCTAAAATGGTGGAAAATGTGGACTTAGAGGACAGGAGCAACTAAGGGCTGGAAATGCTTGCCGAGGTTAAGGCACAACACTAGCCTCGGTTAAAAGCAATTCAAATTGTCTTTCACGGTTGTTTCGTCTAATCAACAATTCACGTATGGTTGCAATCAATTCCTCTAAATAAATCTATCTCTTCCCTTTCAGGTCTTGGTTTTTTGATATTTAAAAAAAAAAATGTCTAGGTATCTATTTTACAACCAACCGCTTTTTATTATAAGTGTTTCTTTTTTTTGTCAAAAGCAGGTTTTTTCAAAGTAATACTTGGTTTTCACTATGTAATTTTTATGACGACACAAAATTTTATCACCTGAAATATCAGTTTAATAAAAGTCATTTTCAATTTGACTGACAACAACTGACCACTGAAAATGACATAGTGAAAACCAAGCATAAGATACAGGGCCTACTAATAGTTTGCCTACTAATTTAATGCCTACTCTAAATTTAGAGTGAGCTTTTCTGACATTATTGTCATGTTGTCATGACATGTTGTCAAAAAGCTTTCAATAAATTTAGAGTAGACATTAAAATTGAACTATTAAAATGAAACTATTGGTAAGGCCCATAGATTTGCAATCAATCTTAAAAAAGACAGAAGTTTGCAATTTAATAAAAATAGTACTTAATTGTAATGCATTGTAAGGTCTCCATTTTAAATGTTTCAGTCTTTGCTTGTTTCTAGCTAATCAAATTTTTATAAATGTAATTTGAAAACATGCGTCATAAATGGGTTAAACATTATTATAAATTCTTTACAGAAGCATGCTGAATACATTTAAGTTTGCCATCATATAAATAAAGAAAACCATTTATAAGACATTTTTTTTGAAATTTTCGTAACGTTCGCTATTATTAGTCATTCTCATATTATTTGTTTTTTTTTTTTTTTTTTGTTAAATTCCGATTTGGGCGTCAACTTCTATGTTGTTGTTATCATCAGTGACTTCTGTCTACATTTGTGTTGTATATGGTATTTTTTCCCCGATTCAACCTTCCAATCAGTCATATTTTTTTTTAATTTTTTTCATTTTAAACAAAATTAAAAAATTATTTGTTTGCAAACAATTTAAAAACAATGTATGTAGTTCAAGTGCGTGTTTTTCAGCTCAAAAACATTTCAACAGCCCTCTTGTTTTTTTTTTTTTTTTTTTTTTTTTTGTATATTTATGTGTGTTTATTTATTTTGTATTCTTATTCATTTCAAAGTTTTTGAAATCTGGTTCTTAATTTCTATTTTGCTACGTATCTGCCGGCTTTTTGGCGCGACACATCGAAGCCGAAAAATTGACTATGTAGATGGTGAGGTCATCATTTAATTTATACGCTTAAGTGTTGGAGGCAACTACAAAGATATAACAACAACACCATATAATTGAGCTTATATACTTACTTTTTTTATAAAAATGTATGTATTTTTGCATTATATATGAGTATATGCTTTTTATTATTATGTATATGCAATAGCTTTAATGTATAAATTTAATTTTATGCCGCTACTCTAAAGTACATATCTACGAGTAGTACTCAAAAAGTAGTCTTGTGCTCTAAAGTGTTTACAGCTGTTCTTTAAAAAAAAAAGAAGAAAAATAAATTTAAACATATTGTGTGTGCCTTGCTTAATAAATGTTTGCCAATTTCACAGCTAAAAACTAAACGAATTGCTTTGAAACTTGTTTGCTGGCCGCTGAATTGTGAGAGGGGTCACTTGAAATCGTGTTAAGTAAATCATAAAACAGCTTAGCTTGTCATCAATTTATTCTAGACAGCAAGATAAAATGCTCACATGGCATAGCGGCTTAAGTCAAAAATTGTGTATGTTTTTATGTTTCGTAGTTTTGCGTAGAGCATAAAGAAGATGTTGTCTGAGTGACCTTCAGAAGTAACAAATGTTTTAAATTTGGACTTTCGTGTATTTTTGATACGTTGCTATTTTAAGCTTTATTCGCATTATAAAATATACTTGTTATTTTACAGAGCTGTACTTAAATAAGAAAACCTAAATATTATTAACTCTAGATAAGTGAATTTTTGAAAATGTTTTTGTTTGTTTAAAAAGTTGTCTTTATTAAGTAAAATTTACGAGCAAATTGCGTGCCAGTTCATTTTCTTTGATAATATATGTATATATATGTTTTTTTTCATGCTAATATATGTATATAACAAATTTTTTCATTAAAAAAAATTATTTGTAAAACTAAAAGTGTGAAAACTCAACACCTGTTAGATTGCTTGTAGAACGTTTTGCAGCCAATTGCATTTATATGCAAATTCAAATGTTTTATCACTTGCACAAAATTATCAAATCCCACACATGCTATCTTGAGGCCATTCGCATCAATTACAAAAATGAGCAACACGAAAAGAAGAAGTAGAAAAAACCAATAATCAAGTTTTTACAACGGCAGTGTTTGGGTTGACGTCGCACAGTGGGACAAAAACGCACAGTTTCATCCAAACTGATTTTATGGTCATAAAACTTGGGATAGCGGTATATTTTTTATCGAAGATTTCATTATTTTTTCAAAGAATGTTCAATATTTTTGGTGGCATTTTTGATTATCATTGCCTATTTTTCACAATACTTATAGCGCATCTTTTCCTGAAAAGAAATTTTGACCTCACAAAATGCAGAATTTTTTAGATTCAGACCGGAATTAACAGAATGTTGACCTGCAATAAAAAATAGCAATATTTGTGATAAAAAATATGGTCAGAATTGCGAAATATTTTTACGGTAAATAGAAATATGTTTGCTACAATTAAAGTCGAAACTGTCACTTTTCTCTGTTTTCTCTGATTTAAAACAAAACACAATAATTGAACAGTTGAGAAACGAAACGGCACATAGCCAGGAATCGATAAAACTTATTGTGTCTGAAACAGAGAACTGCACAAGCCTACTTGAAACTTTATTTCAAGTACTTGCTTAAAATACAAGCTAGCTATTGAGCTTGATAATTTTGAATCAAGTATAGCTTGTGATTGAATATAAATAAGCCTACGACAGCTTGCGGCTTGCATTTATGCTAGCTTACAAGCGAACGGCACGAAGTTTCATGTAAAAGAATGCTTAACGCCTTCGACAAAAAGCTTGAAAAGCTTAAAATTGAAGGCAAGTCCCCAATTAATGAGCTTGTTTAGAGAGAGCTTAAGCGTAATAGGACTTTTAAGGATTCTGTGGATTCCGTGGTTGGAAGTTTTAGGGGTAACTTATTTCGAAGATGATGTCAAACTTTAAAATTTAAGATGGCGGATAGAGTTGCCACCTAGATTTTTTTTTTTTTTGCGAATTCTTGTATTTTTGAAATTCTGACAACGGATTTGATTTTGAATCTTCTGTCACAGTTTTAAAATTGAAGATGGAAGTTAGGGTTGCCACCTAAACTTTTACCACAGTATTGCCACCTAATAAAATGTATTTTTAAAAGTTTTAAACATCATTTATCAGTGTTAAGGGGTCGCTGATTTCGAATTTAAAGTCAGAATTTTAAAATTTAAGATGATGGATAGGGTTGCCACATTAATTTTTTGTAGTTTTATAAATTCGGGGCTGGCAAAAAAAATGGTACACCAAAAATGGGTCGCTGATCCGAATCCATTGTCAGAATTTTCAAATTATAAAATTTTGAAATAATAGGGCTGCCACCTAATAATATGTTTTTTCAAGAGTTTTAAACGTCATTTATCAGAGTTAAAGGGTCGCTGAATTCGAATATAAAGTCAGAATTTTAAAATTCAAGATGGTGGATAGGGTTACCACTTTGATTTTTTGTAGTTTTATGAATTCGGGGATGGCAAAAAAATGGTAAACCAAAAATGGGTCGCTGAATCCGAATCCGTTGTCAAAATTTCCAAATTATAAAATTTTGAAATAATAGGGCTGCCACCTAATAATATGTCTTTTCAAGAGTCTTAAACGTCATTTATCAGAGTTAAAGGGTCGCTGATTTCAAATCTAAAGTCAGAATTTTAAAATTCAAGATGTTGGATAGGGTTGCCACCTTGATTTTTTGTAGTTTAATGAATTCGAGGCTGTTAAAAAAATGGTACGCCAAAAATGGGTCGCTAAATCCGAATCCGTTGTCAGAATTTCCAAATTATAAAATTTTGAAATAGGGTTGCCACCTAATATTATGGCAATAAGAACAGAAAAAAAGTTACACGAGCTCCGCATAATAAATGAAACGAACAACGAAACAAACGATCGTCAGTCGCTTCGGACGGTAGTGCAGTCGCATAGAGTCGAAACCAGAGTTGAAAAGTAGAAAACTTGACTTTTTCCACCAACTCATGTAGGGTAGAAACAAAATAGAATCACGTCAGACATATGATCGTTTTTCAGAAGCCAGTCGCGAATTGTAAGGAAAAAATAAATCAAGTTCCTGCAATTCAACCCAAAGCTAGATATTTTTTCATGTAGCTTGATTTTCAATTTACTTGTTGCAGATCTCTGGTCTGAATGAAGTGAAAGTTTTTCCTGCAAACTGTTCAGACACAATAAATTCTTTCGATTTTTGGTTATGTTCTGCTTCGTTTGCCAACATTCAAAGAATAGTTCAGACAATATGTTTGTCTCTATAATAATATTCACATTTATCATGATTGACAGAACCACAATATTTTTGTTGCAACTAATAGTTGCGGCAATCATAGTATGTTGACGATTTCAATGATGTTATGATTTCAACTATAAAGTTATTTTTGGTACCACCATTAGTAAATAATGACTTTATTAAGGCAAAAATTTGTGTTTGCAGAAATAGTACAATAATTTTAATAAAAAAAATTATTATTGCAGTAATCATGTCTCAACCATGTCTTTTCTCTGCATGCAAATAGGCTTAGACTAGCTCAAAATCAACCATTTGAAAAAACTGTTTTGTTTTTAAAATTTTGCGCCAATCTAGCTAAACCAAGGACACACTTGTTCTAAGGTGACTCCCCCAAATCCGAAAAGGTCGGTCTCACCGCATAACCAAAATTGAACTACAACATTACTTACTAAAAACCAAGTTTTTCAAATTGAGATTGACCCTAATGGCCAGGAGTAATTGAAACTTTTGTTTTAATAACGTATGTTTTTGAATTAAAAACTTTTATAACTAATTTTTATTTTTATTATAAAAAATTTGTATTTTTATTATTTAAAATTTTTTAAAATATTTATTTTATAAAAAATTTTTATTTTTATTGTAAAATTTTTTATTTGTTTATAAAAATTTGTATTTTTATTATAAAATTATTTTATTTTTATTATTTTTATTTTTAAGAATTTTTTATAAAAATGTGGGGAAGAGTGGGCAGTCTTTGAAACATGCTTTGTTTAGGGGTCAAAACTACCACAAAAATCATTTTTTTTTTCAAATTTTTTCGAATAGAATCTCTAGAGCATCTTAAAAAACACTTCCTGGTTGAAAGACTTGCATAAAATTTAAAATCATCGACAATTTTTGTCTGTTGGCCCAAAAAACGGGTTCTTGGAGTTTTCAACGTTCGTGGGGAGTTGTGAAGCACTACCAAAATTCGCAGAAAATAAAATTTTTTGGTGAAAATTCTTAATTGGGATCGTAGGAAATGACAAATTATTATGTATTAGAGCTAAGAAAATGAAAAAAACTAAAAATTGTGAAGTTTTCTCATAATTTTGCTATAGTTTTCTTAGTTTTCTTATAGTTTTCGTAGTTTGGCATTGCTTTTAAAGTTTTCTCATTGTTTTCTTATAGTTTAAAAAGTTTTCTTAAAGATTTCATAATTATCTTAAATTTTTAATATTTGACAACTCCTCGAGTTTAAAGCTATATTTTTCGTAAGGGAAAAATAACAAAATTTATTGAAAAAAATCCTTGGAATTGCACTAAACCTTCGGATTTTTTACAAATAATCAGTAATACGCATGTAAAATACGATTTTAGGTTGGCATCTGTCATATTTGCAGTGCTTCACACTATCCCCTACTATAAAATGAACGAAAAAAATTTTTCGAATGAGTTTTACTCGAAAAGTATTGAGAATTAAATGCTAAGAATGAGCCTTAGAATACTTGTGATTTTTTTCTGGAATATTTTAAGCCATTTTTAAAACATCAAAAACATTAACAAATTTGAAATTAAAAAAAAATGAAATTATTTTGTTTAGTTGATCGTTTTCGAGAAAAAAAAAATGTTGATATTAACGGAATGTTGACCTGCAATCAAAAATTGCAATATTTGTGATAAAAAAATATGGCCAGAATTGCGAAATATTTTTACGGTAAATAGAAATATGTTCGCTACAATTAAAGTCGAAACTGTCACTTTTCTCTGTTTTCTCTGATTTAAAACAAAACACAATAATTGAACAGTTGAGAAACGAAATGGCACATAGCCAGGAATCGATAAAACTTATTGTGTCTGAATCAGAGAACAAGCCTTCTTGAAACTCTATTTCAAGTACTTGCTTAATATACAAGCAAGCTATTGAGCTTGATAATTTTGAATCAAGTATAGCTTGTAATTGAATATAAATAAGCCCACGAAAATTGAATATAAATATAGAACAAAATTTTTCGAATGAGTTTTACTCGAAAAGTATTGAGAATTAAATGCTAAGAATGAGCCTTAGAATACTTGTGATTTTTTTTTGGAATATTTTAAGCCATTTTTAAAACATCAAAAAAATTAAAAAATTTGAAATTAAAAAAAAAATGAAATTATTTTGTTTAGTTGATCGTTTTCGAGAAAAAAAAAATGTTGATATTAACAGCCCTATTCTGGCAAATTAACAAATTGTTAACCAGTATTTTGAATATTTCTATGTGTTTGGTTGTTTTCAATACAAAATTTAAAGCTCAAAAAACAAAGTTTGTTAAAGAAATTTCCAATAACTGAAAAGCAGTTGACAATTTTTATCAAAATTTTTTATTTTTGAGCTTCAAATTTTGTTTTGAAATAAAAAAATTACAACAAACACATAGAAATATTCAAAATACTGGTTAACAATTTGTTAATTTGCCAGAATAGGGCTGTAAGGAGAGAAAAAAGAAGTCTGAATAAACAATTTCATCAAATCAAAATAGAGCTTTGGCTTAACAATGTTGCTTTGTCCCACTGTGCGTTGTCAGGAGGACCGGAGTGCCTGCCTGGCAATAAAAAATTGCAAGTGGAACTCACTGACTCCGCCACCAACGCATTCGACACACCCAACTTTAATGTACACATAATCTCGTTTAAGCCATCTTCCAGACAAGGACTTCCTATTTCCGCACTCATGCCGACTTTTACCCACTTTCCCCAACACTGCCCCCTCCCCACAGTGTTGGCGTGCGATTTGCAAATGTAGTAAAACGTTTATTAATCCACCAACAACATGCGAGAAATGAGCCTGACTCTCTCTCTGTCTGTTCGGTCTTGTGGTGGTCGGTTGGGTGGATCGGCATCTAACACAGGGTGTGTGTTAAATAATTTTTTGCAAACAGTTTTATTTTCCATCCCCACACACTGACAACACTGTTTTTTTTTGTGGTTTGTTTTTACGATGTTCATTTTTATATCCTTCGGAACAGCTAGATTTAAGGAAATTATTTTAAGGCGTCTGTTCATTTGTCAGCTTGCTAGTGAATTTTCTATTTTATTTCCTTGGTGTTTTTTTTTTTTTGTTTGCAGTGCGGAAATGCGTTCGTTTCTAAAGTTAATGAAGTTAAAATTGAAATGTTCCTGGCTGAAATTGCTTTAGTGGCGACCAACATGTTTCAGTGTACAAGGACGTAAGTGCTTTAAGGACATTATTATGTTGTCACAACTTTGTTGTTGATGTGTGCTGCTATAGTTGGAGTAGTTTGTATGCTTATAAATCAGGCGTCAGGCGTCTGCAATAAATGTCTGATATCACAGTGTAGATGGTTGGAAATTTACGAGCGTCAGGCTTTGTGGAACATAATTGTTTATAGTCTACATTTGGCGCCAGTTGTGTAGTGTCAAACTATCAATCATATGATCGTTAGAAAAAAAAGTAATGCACACATCATTGCAGAGTGTAATCAAGAAGAAACAAACACACAAGTTCTAAAGCAAAAATTTGAAGTGGAATGCTTTGTTATTAACGATATAAAAATTTTACGATGCAAATTAAAAAAAAAATTGATACATTTATGCATTCTTACATATTACAAAGTGTGCGGAAAATATTTAAAGCAATGAGCTTAAAACGTTTCATAAGAAATTAAAATAAATTAAAATAAAGGTGATTTTAATTGTAACCTTTTTAATTCCTCTGCAGTAAGTACAATGAGAGAGGTGCTTTCCTGTGCAAACTTGTCTTATGCTCACAATAACCTACCAACACATTTTGATTACCATTGGAATTCAGTATCGCTTATTGACTTCTTTTTACTAAATGACATTAGCAAGCTTAAGTACTCTGGTCAATTTCAATGTCCTAATATATCGCGGCATGCTTTTATCTACATAAGCGTTGATTTCCTTGCCGAAAACAAACAAAGATTTATTGAATATCGTGATTATAATGCTATAAATTTCCAACAACTAGAACGTCGAATAAATAATACTATCTTGAACTACATTTTTGAAACAAATAGCGTAAATGAGCAACTGCAATGCCTTAATGACGTAATATCTGACTCTTTTTCTATGGTACCTATCCGTAAAAAAACTCTGAAAACCGGAGATATGGACCCCTTCATGAAAAGACCTGATGTAGTCTATGCTATTAGTTTGCGTGATTTGGCTTATAAATCTTTTATTGAAAATAACTGCGAAAGTAACTGGAAGATTTTTTCAAAATATAGGAACAAAGCGAAGTCTATAATTCGTAAAGCAAAAATCCAGTATGGAACTGCACGTTTCCAAAACGTAAATGGAAAGCAACTTTGGAATATGCTGAGAGGAGATGGATGTGTGAATGAAAATAGCTTCTCTGATGATGTTGATCCAGATATGCTAAACTCTTTTTTTGTCTCTTCTCAGGTACGCTCCAATAATGCATATAGTGATTTTGACGCTGATTCAAGCACAGGATTTATGTTTAGAAACATCACTCTTAATGAGCTCTACTTAGCTACATATCGAATAAAGTCGAACTCCATTGGTTCTGATAATATTCCCATAAAATTTATTAAGATAATATACCCGTTTATTGAGCAGTATTTATTACACTTTATTAATACAATAATTACTACGTCAACATTTCCCACTGCTTGGAAAACAGCAAGAGTGGTTCCGATTAAAAAGAAAGGAAATTCCTGTGCTTTTGAAAACTTTCGGCCTATAAGCATTCTTCCATCACTCTCAAAAATTGTGGAGAGTATTCTCAATGCCCAAATATATGATAATCTGAGCGATTTAAGTAAACTCAGTCAATGTCAATCTGGATTCCGCAATGGATATAACACAACTTCTATGGTACTAGGACTAACTGAAAAGATACGTCACAACTCCAATCAGAACAAGCTCAGTGTACTACTTTCTCTTGACCTGTCTAAGGCATTTGACTTAGTTGACCATAATATCTTAATCCATAAGCTTGCACAAGATTTTCTTTTTTCCAGCTCTGCATGCTCCCTTATTAAGTCCTTTCTAACTGGTCGAAGACAATTTGTCTCTTGTGGCAATCGGTTGTCAAATACTTTAGATGTGCTGAGTGGAGTCCCTCAGGGCTCTGTATTGGGACCCCTATTATTTATGATTTATATTAACAGTCTTGTAGATCAAATAGGTATAGATAGCTCTAATATCTATCTGTATGCTGATGACATATACCTGCTCTTCTCTTCCAACTTTGACTTTGTTGACTCGCTACAAGCTTGCATTAATTACACAACTGATCAGATATTATATTGGATGGATGTGAATAAATTAGTTATCAACTATAGTAAAACAAAAGCTATTATATTTAATATGCCTTATAATAATGATGAAATACCTATTTCAATTTCTATAAATAACATTGAAATTGAATTCGTAGAACACTTAAGATGTTTAGGCATTATAATTGACTCCAACCTCAACTATAAGGCTCATATAAACAAGTTAAGTAATAAGATCAATTTTATGTTACATAAATTATATAGCATGAATACCTACATGCCAACTCCAGTTAAACTTAGTGTTGCACAAGCACTACTTATGCCCCATATCATATATGGGTTAGAGATTTATTCTTGTACTAATCTGTGCAACATTAACCAACTGCGTCGCATCTTTAATAGGATTATTCGGTTTGCTTTCAACATCCAAGTTCGTGATCATGTTTCGGAACATGTTCTTATGTTTCTTCATTGCAATTTTATTAACTATATTGAAATGAGACAAATTTTGCTATTTTACAAAGTTATTAAAACTAAAACTCCAATTTATCTTTGGAATTTATTTAGTTTTACTAGGTCTCGAAGAAACACACAAATATTAATTCCTCGTATCTACAAATCTATTTTTGAGCGGTCATTTCTTATCAAGGTTGCACGTGTATGGAACCTTTTACCTAGTAGCTTTAAGCAATTTTCAGACTCATTAAATACTTTCAAACGTAAATATTTGCAACACGTTAGTGAATTGGCTTAATCGTAACAGCAGGTCTTATTTCGTCTGATATAGGGGTTGTCTTGTGAAAAATTAAATAATTAGGGATTTTAGATTTAGGGTTTCCACAATTTATTATTTGTATTGAAATTGAAAAATAAATATACTATATCATATTGAACTTTAAACTATAATAGAAATTTATAAACATCTTTAATGTAAAATATAAACTTAGACTTACTTGTACAATTATTTACTTGTAATCATATTGGCCTTAATTGGCTTCGATTATACACATGAAATAAATAAATAAATAAATAAATCCTTGACCCACTAAGTAAAAGTTTACAACAAAAACAATCCAGTGTTTAAAAATGGCAAGCAATGTGCACACTGAAACAACCACTTAATTCTAACATGTGGAACTTATTCAAATTATTAGCTGTACTTTCACTTTTCTGTTCATAAGTATGACGAACAAATTCAAGTTCAGTGAAATTAAAATTTATTCTAGCTGTTCTGGCTGTCTGTCCTGTCCTTGACTTTTAATTATAAGTTCTTGACTCATCTGAAGCCCCGAACTTGGGAAAATGATGTCAGTCAGTTTAAAATAAAAGCAATATCAAATGAAACGATGCTACACATACAAACATGTGTATGTAGCTCAAAATACAAATATTTTTACGCTTTCTTAAAACGAGTACAAAGACATTGCAACAATTTGTTACAAAAAATATTGTAATTAAGTAATGCAAAATACTCAATTAACGACATATATGTATAATAATATATTTTTCTGATTCATCTTCAGATTATTTCTCTCCGACTTCAAAAGCCAACCACTTGAGTTAAATTTAACTTTTATAGACACACACACAACGCACGGATAATCATAAATTTTCTAAAAATGTTGATTATTTAATGAATCTCTTCAGTCATATGACGATGACGTCTGCCTCCTTGTCAGATGAGGTCATTATTGATCATGAAATATTTTTTGCATCATGTCTAGAAATTAATATGTTTGTTTGTTGTATCTAATCCATTATGGCTGACTCCAGCATGGTTTTTTACACACCAAAATATGATTGATGTCATCTAATTTTGAGCTGCTTAGTTGTGGTCTACCAGCCCCATTTAAATCATTAGCAGAGCGCATTTAGATGGTTTTGATAAAAAACTATTAAATAAAACGTTTTAAAACAAAAACTTGTTTTAATAGAACTTAATTTTAACTGTAGGACTTCTAATACTTTATCTGTAACGATCATAACCTAAGGAAACGAGATTCTTATTTTCGATGTCGTTTACGAAACTTGTTGGGAAAAAGTTCGTTGACAACCGTCGCACAGTGATGCGATTGGTACAAGTCAGACGGAAAAATTATTTTGTGTATTTTTTTGGCAGGTTTTGATGTTTAAGGTACAGGAAAGTACAAAAAAAAGTATTTCAGAAACTTTGGAGAAGTGGGCGTGGCAGCTGCCATACAACCAAAACACATTTTGTGCTATATCTTAGAAAGGAGATAAGCTACGATAACCCGAAAAGGGTTAAAAAGTTTGGTTCGATTGGACACGTGAGCGTGGCAGCAGCCAAACAACTTAAATACATTTTGCGACACAATAAAAGTTGTTACTTTAAAGCTATCGTAATGAAATTCAGTAAATAAGCTGCTATCTGAAAACGAAATATCAAGTTCGAAAATGAGCAGAAAAAATTCCAAAAAAATTAATGAAATAACTTTAAATTAGGCAAATAAGCTTCAATCTTAATGAAGCATTCTGAATCTTAAAATGAGCCCGATCAGATCAAAACCACGCTTACTTCCTATATAAAGTGACTATACGAATAACGATATGACTATAAACGGTAAATCTCTTTAAATTTCAGAAAAATGAATTTATTCACTTTAAATTTAGCGAATGAGCTTAGATTCTAATTACACACTTTAAGTTTGAAAATGTGTCAAATCGGCTGAAAACCACGTCTGCCTTCCATACAAAGTAACTTTATATAAACGGTAAATATCTTGAAATTCCACAAAAATTAAAGTATTCTTTTTAAATTTAGCTACTGAGCTGAAATCCTAATCTTTAGGTTTGAAAATGTGCCAGATCGGCTGAAAACCATGTCTACCTCCCATACAAAGTAACTTTATACAAACTGTAAAATCTTTTAAAATTTTACAAAAATTTATTAAATTATTTAAATCACGAATAAAATTATTACCCGTATTAGAGCCCATAGACCTCAAATTATCTCAATGTCAATTTCTTAATATCACAACTATAAAAAATACTCTAAACCCTGTTTTGAAATTTAAATAAATAGCATTTGTAGTGCCATCAAACAGGTTAAAAAATAAGGTAACCGAAAGTTTGCGCACTCATAGAGCTTAAAAAAAGATATAAAAGTGATTAAATAAAAAATATATGGTTATAATTTGAGGTGACCCTTTTTTATCTTACTAAATGTTTTACCGAATTTCGCGTTTTAAAAAAAACCATCATTAAAATATTTTTTTGTTAATTTTATATGAAGTGCGTGAAGATAAATTCGTCAATCCGACGCTAGCTTAGCAAAGACTCCAACCAAAATTTTAGATCCGCAAAAAGTTAAATTCGTACTTTTTGCTAAGTACGAATTTGATTTTAGGAGCAAATTTCCTTCCAAAATTAAAATCGTTATTTTTGCAAAGTACGAATTTAACTTTTGGGAGGAAATTAAATTCGTTCTATTTGCAAAGTACGAGTTTAACTTTTGAATCAAATTTTGCTTTTGGCACAATTTGGAATGCACAATTAAGACTTTAATTAAAAGTTACATATTTTTGTTAAGCAAATCATTAGAAAGGTGATTAAACCACCTTGATAATGATATTTTTATTTTTATTTATTTATTTTTATTTATTTACTTGATTGCTAAACCTTAACAGGTTTTATAGCAAATTTTAAATTATAAAATAAGATATTTAATGCAATTCAAAAATATAAAGTATGATTTTGATTGAAATCATGTATTATTAACAAACTAAAAAGTTTTCATAAATTGCTTAAGTATATAATTTTATTAAAGTATAAAAAATAACAAAAAAAAGTTAAGTCAAAATCGATAATATCAGACAGCAAAGCAGGGTTGCGTTTTCAAGACAAACAAGGTCAAGTTAGCAACAATTTTTGTATACGGCGGAGTCGTGTGACAAACAAGGTCTCATACCCAATAAAACACCACTCCAATAGGTATATATATAATATATATCGTTCTGTCTTCCTGAAGCCGGTGAGATCCTGGCTTGACAGGGTGGTTACTCGACAAACTAGGTCAACTTCACCAAACCAATTTTCATAAAATAAAGAAAACCAGTTGCGAACGCAGGCACCACTCATATTAATATGTTACAAATCGATCTAACGTAGTGTTTCAAGAGGTAAAAAGACACCAAGACACCACGGTACCGTCGACAAATGTAGTCACAATCATCATGAAGATATGAGGCAATTGAAGATCCCAGCTTTAGGTCCATTCAGATTATTTAGATGTTTATACACCAAAATTTTCCATTTTACGCTTAGGTCCATTTATCCATTTAGATTGTTATATTAATGATAATGTGATTACAAATCACCAGATGCATCAGATATATGTTTGAAAGAACTTTACATAATCAACGTCGGTACTGCAGGTAATCTATAATTTTATGTTTGATTGAGTCCATGGATTCACACTCTTATATATTAAGATAGCTTATAGGGGCACAATTAAGACTTTTGCCGTAGTAGTGAAATTGGCGCTCATGGTACTAATCACCTTTCATTTAATATGCTTAACAAAAATATGTAACGCACAGATTTTGAGAATTTTTGCTTTGAAAATTAGTACTATTAGTACCATGAGCGCCAATTTCACTACTTTTAAAAACTGTTTATGACTAAAGTCTTAATTGTGCACTCAAAATTGTGCCAAAAGCTAAATTTGAATCAAAAGTTAAACTCGTACTTTGTAAATAGAACGAATTTAATTTCCTCCCAAAAGTTAAGTTCGTACTTAGCAAAAAGTACGAATTTAACTTTTTGCTAACCAAAACTTTTGGTTTGAGTCTTTGCTAAGTTAGCGTCGGATTGACGAATTTATCTTCACGCACTTTTTTATGTGTATTGAATTTTTTTTTTAGTTTAAAAATATAATGTGACGTGTTAAGAATTTTTGAAACCCTGCATATAGTCTATCGACCACAAATTTAATACCTTTCATACGAAATGATCATAGTCTGTTTTATACAGGCATATTTTGGTCCATCATATAGATTAGAAGAAAAAATTTTAGATTAAAGCTTAAAGTAGATATAATAGCTATTAGATAGAAAACAAATTTTGCAAATATGAAGAGGTTCTTTTTTTATTTTCCAAAATATTTTACCAAATTTTCCGTTTTCACGCAAATATATTCTTAAATACCGTTTTATAGCGCCAACATTTTAAAAGATACGTTTTTGAATATATTTTATTTCAAAAAAACTTATCTTAGTCATGAAGTATGCCAATTCTTAACTTTTTTAGATATTGGAAAATATTTCAAAATTTTAATTAAGTATAACTACAACAAAAATTCATGGACAAAAATTTTAAAATATCGTTTTTGGGCCAATTTTACAGAATATTTGTATTTTTTGTAAAAAGCGAATTTAAATAAAAAATTATTCTCGAGGTCAAAGGTTTTTTTAAGAGTTCTACATGCTCGGAATTGAAAGATTTGATTTTGAATTAATTCCGTCTAGCATGACCTTTCGCATCACTGTGCGTCGCAAGCGAATTAATTTTAAATCTTACTTGTTAGACCTTAACACTCCTTAAAAACATTTTATTTTATTTTGTAAATGATACTTTTTTGTTCATTTGCTTGATAAGCTTGAAATAAATAAAAATTCATTCAATTTGCATGAGGTTTATTATTTATATTTATAATCAATAGTCTATAAGAAATCTTCCAATGCTTGAACAAGAAAACTGTTTTACACAAACATTCTAGACACTTAAACCTGTGCTTAAACGTTTCAGGACGAACAACATAACGTTTCACTGAACAACAAAATCATTTTTTTCTAAAATAACTAGGTTCCGCCAACGGATTTTGATGGAGGGGACAAAAAAAAAAAATTTACACCTGTATCGGCGTTTTGAAAGTTTACGTCTGAGTTTTATTTTAGAGGGAGTTTAATTTATCCCCCTTTTGAACATTCTCATAGTGAATCAAGTACCCAAATTTGCTCTCTTCTTTGTATTTATAGATTTTATATGTAGATGATTCTTTTGTATGGTGATTTAGAGTGAAATTTTACGTATAACATTTTTGTTATAGGAACTAAAACCCTAACACTGAGTTTTGTGGGACATTGTAACACCAATTCTAAATAAGTGAGAAATTAACCCTTAAACACATTTTAAGTTTTCACTTATTTTTGGCATTCAAGTTGGTTTTTGAGCTTTGGTGTATTCAGAGACTTATAGTAAAATTTTAAAGCAAATATTTTTGTGGAATATTTTAACCCATTATATCCCTGTTTTTTGGGTCTTATTTGCCCTTTATCAAAAACAGGTCAAAAAAGACCCTTTCATTGAAGAGTTAGAGGGTTAAACTGTTCGACGAACATTTTCCTCGTAATATTTTACATAAATGAGCTGAACACATCCTATACCATAAACGAAAGGGTCACATGGTTTCGTTTGCCGATTCACTATAAGAATGTTCAAAAGGGGGATACATTAAACCCCCTCTAAAATAAAACTCAGACGTAAACTTTCAAAACGCCGATACAGGTGTAAATTTTTTGGTCCCCTCTATCAGTATCCATTGGCGGAACCTTGTTATATTTCTTTGTGTTAAAAAGTGTTATTAAAAAGAAAACCATAAATAACCAGAAAAGTGAAGAATATTAAGAAGAAACTCTTTTCCATGAAATCAAGAAAAAATCTTAGAATAATGAAAACAAAACCATTTTTATAAATCAATAAGAATTTTTTTTAATTTTAATTTGATTTTATTAGTTATTAAGAATTTTCTCCTAAAATTTATACTGTTACCACCTTCCTCAAAAAGCGACAAAAGCTATAAGCAATCGACGCGTCGTCTTGAAAATTTAACTCTCGTGGGAAGAAGAAGAAATGTGAATTGGAACGAGAGTATTTTAAAGAAGAGTGGTCATACAATATTTACAGTTTGAAAATCATTAAGAACTCTTTAGCAAAGATATATTTTTTGTTTACTTATTGTTTTAAATTAAGGACTGCAGCATTCCTCGAGCTCCTAGTATCTTTATTTTAGATTTTAAAATTATATTAAAAAACTAGGTCACGCGTCTGAAGAAAAAATTAACTTGTAAGAGATCCTTTAACAAATTTAATAAAATTCTCATAGAAAAAGCAGCTACCCAGTGAACCAAAACTACCGTTTTCGAATTAATTTATGAACCTTTTCGGGTCAAAAGTTCATTTTCGGCACTCATAAAAGAACCCTTTTTATATCATTCGTCGGACTAAAATGCCTTTAAAAAATGAACCTTATTTTGTTCGGAAATGAGTTAAAAAATAACCTTAACTTGTGCTTTTTTTGTTCAGAAATGAGTTAAAAAAAGAACCATTGAAAAGTTATTTTTCGCCTCTCGGAAATGAACCCTTTTAGAATCTATCGCCGGACGAAAATGCCTATCAGAAACGAACCTTATTTTCTTCGGAAATGAGTTAAAAAATTAACCACAGAAAAGTTATTTTTCGGCTTTTGGAAATGAACCCTTTTTGAATCAATAGCCATACGAAAATGCTTCTCAGAAACGAACCTTTTTTCTTTTGAAATGAGTTAAAAAATAAACCATAGAAACTCATAGAAATGAACAAAACTGGTTCATTTACGAGGAATTTTTATCTTCTAAAATGATTCTATTTCGACTTAAAATAAGTTTTTTTATGAATTTTGCAAAAGAAGTATAGTTTTTAAGTATGGGAAAAGTTTTCACGAATTTAATCTTCTATAGCAAGCACTTTTAAGCGACAAAATAAAAAAAAAAATAAAAAAAAATTCTGTCCAAAAACGTTCGCAAAACTCTTACCTTACGCAAAACCTTCGCTTATGGTTCAGTGGGTATAATTTTAAATTAAATTAACAGGGTTGTACAGAAAAATCAAACTGCAAATAAAAAAAAGTCCGAAAACAGGTTTTTATTTTACGTCTACCCGTAAATTATCGTAAGTTTTATTTCCAATAAAACAATAAAAAAATTGGATTTTCGCGCAAAAAAATGAAATGATACGAAACAAAACATTTGTTTTACGCAAACTATAGGATATATCTTTTTTTCCGGCCGAACATGACTTCGAATAACACAGTTACACACATTTTCGGTGGTGAGCCAAACCAATCTCAAACGTTAGTATTTGACATCTGTAACAAAAGGCCGAATCACTTTTTGGTCCACTACGGACACTACGGACAGTCCAAAAAGTCATAAACTCGTAAAAGTAAGTATGCAAATTAATAGTTAGGAGTCTTAATTATTTGAATCTAAAAGAATTATTTGATATCTTTCTATTTGTGGTTTATGGTTCTAGTCTTTATATGCCGCCTAGAAGATTTTACGAAATTTCAGTTTTTATAGTTATATTTTTCTTATAATATATTTATAGTTATATTATACTGAATATTTTCCAAAACCTTCTTGCTAAAAAAAAAAATTCAGAAATATAAATAAAAAATTTTTATACCACAAAAAAGGTCCTAGAAATAAAAAACCCCTAAATTTCTATATAACTACAATTAAAGAATAAAAACATTTTTGGATTTTTTATTTTTAAGTATGTCTTACAATATGCGTTTCTAAACACATTCCCAAAATTTGGTCTAAGGCTACTTTACAATAAGGATTTATGACCACTTTTCTAAAGCATATTTTGACGAAAATGCGCAAACTTATATGAAAAATAACAAATTTTTTATGAAGCTTCACACTCAATCAAACAAAAAAGACACATGTCTTAAAAGAACTCTTCTTCATCCTAAAATTTTGGGAAGCCAAAAATAAAATCTAAGGATTTTATGACCTATTCCCTAACGAAAATGTGCAAATTTATATGATAAAATAATAAATTTTTCATAAAGTTTCAAGCACAATTACAAAATAAAAACATTTTTGTATTTTTTTATTTTTAAGTATTAAAATATCTTAAAATATATCTTTCTTAACACATTCCTAAAATTTGGTTTCAGGCGACTTTCAAATAATGATTTTACGACCACTTTTCTATGACGAAAATGAGCACCAATTGTGTACCAAAGAATAAATGACAAGCTTAAATTCCACATTTAAAACAAAAAAGGGCTAAGCTGAAATCCTAAAAATTTAATTTTTTTTTAATGTTTATGCATCTTCTTCTTTCTAGGTGGTGTCAAAAAAAGTCGCTTTCAGCCAAGGCGAAGATTTCTCGAATTATACGCATCTGATGCTATCGTAGTTCATCTTAAATTGCTTGTTAGGGTTTTGACAACAACATTCACAAGAACTATTAAGTTTGGTTGCAAGTACTTTCCCTGATCTTACGCTGTCATTTTCAACCATTTAATCTGGAATTCTTAAGATTTATATAAAATTTTAAAAAAACCCAATAAATAAAAAAATTTTTTCTAATTAATAAATTTCATTGAATATTGTGCGGGAGGCGGGTGAAGGATTTGGCCAATCTCAATAAAAAATTGTATATGATAATTAAGTGAAATCATTTAAAAATAAACAAATTAATTTCTTTTCTTATACTTTATACAACTGGAGACATTGCACTTTTATTCTTCATTTTGCATGGGAGGTGGACGAAGGGCGTGGCAGATCTTGATGAAAATTTTATATGTTAATCATATGAATGTAGCTAATAAAAAAATAGTTAACTTTTTTCTAATACTTTCTACAACTCGAGATGCACTTTTGATGTTAACATTAGTTAATTTAGTTTTCACACTTTCTATAACTCGAAATATTGCACTTTTATTGTTAAATTTGTATGGGAGGTGGGCGAAAGGCGTATCCGATCTTGATGAAAATTTGTGTGGTGTATGAAATAATGACACATGCTAAATTTCATGAACCTAAGATTATTCCTTCTATTTTTGTCCCTCATTCCATAGACCTCGTTACACTGTGCCACGTCACAATTTTTTTACAGTTACTTTCTACAACTCGAGATGCACTTTTGATGTTAATTTTGTATGGGAGGTGAATGAAGGGCGCGGCAAATATAGACAGAATTTTTAAATGGTAATTTTGTGAATCCAATCAATATAAACATTAGTTAATTTAGTTTTAACACTTTCTATAACTCGAAATATTGCACTTTTATTGTTAAATTTGTATGGGAGGTGAGCGAAAGGCGTATCCGATCTTGATGAAAATTTGTGTGGTGTATGAAATAATGACACATGCTAAATTTCATGTACCTAAGATTATTCCTTCTATTTTTGTCCCTCATTCCATAGACCTCGTTACACTGTGCTATATCACAATTTTTTTACAGTTGAAATTGAAATGCTTTTGTCAAAAATTTAGTTAAGCAATATGAAAAATCATGTATAAAACTTAATGCAGGGGGGTTCTTGTCTGCACGAACCTGTATTAAAATTTTCTAAAGAATTTTTTTTTTTTAAACATTTTAATCCTGTAGCTCTTGTACGTGTGTGTAATTTTTTAACATTTTTTTGAAAAACTCCCTAAAAGTTTATTTTGGAGGGAAGTTAAGGGTTAAAACCTTACAAAAAAATATTCTCCAAAAAATTCCACCAAGGGTCACCGCAGACAAACAACCTCTACAAATTAAATGTTACACGTAAAATACGGAATAAAATTGAAATGAATTTATTGTAAAGCAACCCTGCATCGTGCGATATAGCGATTGATGGTATCTTTAACCACTGTCAAAACAAATTTTGACGTAGTGGAGCAAAAAGTGATTTGGCCTTTCGTTATTGATGTCAAATACTATCGTTTGGGACTAGTTTGGTTCACCGTTGAGACAATGACCCCCCAAATATTTCACAGTGTAATAAGGAACATGAAAAGCGTTCGATTCAAGCTATGATATAAGTATATTTTGCTAAATTGCCTCAAATAAAAAAAAAATATAAAAAACAACACGAACGCTACGTGGTGACTATATTGCTAGCTATCTGGCAATTACAACAATAATGCATGAAAGTGTCAAAGAATGGAACGAGTGGAAAGAGTGAGGTGCTGGGCAACGCTGCTTTAGAGCAAACTTATTTAAATATGATAAAGTCTGCACATTTTATTTATAGCTTATGGCTGCTTTACAGCACCAACTCGGTAATTATTGTTCAACCCTAGACAAGCTTTTCCTATGAGATCAATTAATTTAACAAACTGTTCCCAATAATCCTTTGAGCGCAATTTAAGCAGCTTTAAATACACACAAAGGCTTAGTGTCTGGCATTATTTGCGTGTGTAAGGTGGTTTTTGTGGCAACTGCTTGTGGCAGGAATTAAATCATTTGGATTGCTTACAGGTGGAGCGTTGAGAAATTTATTCGATAAAGTAAATAGATAGACAATGCATAGTACATTTTTGAAACAAGTGTAAAGCATCAGGTAGAAAGTTCTCAGATTTTAGGCCATTTATGCAATCACAAACATCCGCAGTAGTTTTGTGGATTTCATTTAGCTGGCTTGTTTTTAAACTTCCTTTTATTTTTGTTGTTTATTTTTTTAATGCCAATAAAATTGGTTGTGAAACTGCAATGAAATGAATAAAAAAGTAAAAAGGCCTACTTCACAATTGCGCATGCCAAGAAAAAACATGCAATAACCAGCGGCAGCAACAGACTTTATTATGCCATCTTTATTGTTTTTATTGTTGTTATGATTACTGACTGCATTACGTTGCCTGGTTCAAATTCATGTTATGGCTTTTTTAATTCGTAGCAACCGCGAAGACAAGTTTAGACAACGCTAGATGGTGTATTTGAGCAAAATACAGGAGTCTCGAGACTGTTGGTTTATGTTTTTTTTTTGTTGCTGTGGAAATCAAAACATATTGGGGCCAAGTAACTGTTGAGCCAGGCACTTGTTTACAAAATACGTTTTACACATGTATGTAATTCGTACACAAGGAAATTACTTTTATAATAATGGAAATGCTTTTGCTTAGCTAAAAATTTAAAAAAAAAATATGTGATAATGAAAAATCTAATTTATTGATATCACAATAATGTGTTAAGTAAACTGTGGTGTAGTTGCCAAACAACATCAAATTGTTGTTGAAAATGTGATAATTTATTTTTGTAATGTCAGTTTCTTAAAATTTATTCTACCGATAAATGCATCAACTTAAACAAAAATAACAATTTAAAATTTTAAAAAGATCCGAAACTTATTTAAAAATTACAATTGAAAGTTTTCTATATGATCTTGTTTTTTATAATGATGATTTTCTATGATTTAAATACAAATTATAAATGTTTAATAGAATAAGATAGAATTCTAAATGAAATTGACACTGAAATCTCATCGCCTCACGGCATCACAAAGATTTCTGATGAAGCCTGTAGCAGGGCCGAAATTGCAATAAAATCAGTTAGTGATGTTTCCCTTTTCATATTAAAAATTTTGTTATTGTTGTTTCTTTGGAAAAATTCGTTAGAGCAATTAATTGTTCTAACCTGACCTGACCTAAAGATCAATAAAAGATTTCAAAATATCAAACAACTAGCATTTCAAGTATGTTTTAAACTATCAAGCACTTAGAATTTATATTAAATCATAGAAAATCAACATAAAAAATTGAAAAATTTTAAAAAATCTGAAAATTTTTCCTAAGTTTCCTTGAGTTTTGCGCAAATTTTAAGTATACCATTATTGGACGTTGCTTGGTAAAACTGTTTGAGTTATACATTTTTATTTTTAAGCTTTAATCTAACTTTAATTAATAACTTTACTAACTTTAATCGAACTGCGTCCATTTTCTATACATTTTCAAGTATTTTAAAGTAAGACCACACTCAAAATTTCAGACTTCAGAATGGCAGCCAATGCCATTACATCTAGCATATTGTAGAAAAAAACAAAAGCCCTTCGTTTTGTTGATCGTTTTGAAGTAAAATGTGTAACCATTTGATCCATGAAACCGACGCCCGCTTTATTTGCATTGTAAAATAATATTGCTTCGGGTTTCATTGCTTCGCCTTGACAATCATTTGTATAATGTACTGTTGAAAGCAAATTTACAGACTTATTTTTTTTGAAACGTAGCTGCAAATTAAAACTAGAATGTCATGCAATCCAAAACAAGCAACTAGCTTGTCAACGAATAGAAAAAAAAGCTCTTTCTAGTAATTGTAATAGAATAGAGAAATAGAGAGTGACATTTTGTTGCTCTTCTTGTCTCTCGAGCTTGAAAAATATGTAGAGAAACACGTTCAAGTAACTTCAAGTTACTTGAAATGAGTACGGCAACAGACCTTATAGCAAGAATATACATAAATATACAAATTCAAAGAGAATAAATGGCAGTTGGAATAGAAAATTTCCAAAAAAAAAGATCAAAAGCAAATCAACTTATTCAAATTGCATTATTTTTCATACAAAATACATGTGGGTCTACCCAGACCCATGTGGTACGAATACGATAAAATCATACTGATTGTTAGATAGAACGACAGCCAATGAAATTTTGGGAAGCTGCATGAAATTTCAAGTCGCTAGCTTAATTTAAAATATACGTAAATTAAAATCGAAAAAGTTCTAGCCGGACCCATGTGCCAAACGGAGAGTTAAACAACCGTAAAAAATTTAATCATTTTTTATGTTTGTCTATCGACGACCCTAAAAATGCGAAGCTAGACGCTGATATGAAGTGTGAATCGTGGCCAAAATGGCGTAGAACGACCCATATATGTATTTGGCGCAAGCAATTTGGGCCTTATAGGAACAACGAACGCAAGATTACGATAAAAGCATCCTTGTCAAAATAACTTGAAAATTGTTTGCGTAAAGACTTTCTTTTTATTGCAAAGAATTCGTTTTTGTGGCCATTTTTTTGCACCAACTTTTTAACAGGGAAAAAGTCGGCTGTTGTAGTCTAGTGGAGAGTGCGCTAGACTATCAACTCAGAGGTCCCTGGTTCGAATCCGGGTTCGGGCAAGGTTCTTTTCACTTTCTTTGTTATTTACTACATTAAAGAATTATTGAAACAAAAAAATCCATAACTTAATAGTGGACAAAGTGGAATTAAAGGACAAGAACAACTGAGGGCTGGAAATGCTTGCCGAGGTTAAGGCATAACGCTAGCCTCGGCTATAAGCAACTCAAATTGTCTTTCGCGTTTGTTCCGCCTAATCTATAATTCACGTATGGTTCCAATCAATTCTTCCTCTAATAATCTATTTCTTTCCTTTCAGATCAAAGACCAAACCTTGTTTTTATAAGGCGCATGCCTTGGTTCTTTGATCTTTTTTTAAAAAAAAGTCTTCGTCCTGACAATGTATACGTTTTTCTGTGCTAAAGAGTAATCTTATACAGTAACGGAGTGTAGATACTCCTGTCATTTGTACTTCTACATACACTCGAAACATTTATTAGTAAATTTCTAAGAATGATATTCAAATATTCGTACAAAATACAAAGTATTTGTATCGTGATAATATTACGAATTCATTCGTAAAATTTTGCCAAAACCTGATGTAGTATCAATGAATATATTTGTTTTATTTACTAATGATATTCGTTAACAAAAATACAATAATTCATATTAATGCATTGTACGAATGATTGTGTACATATAAATGATAATATTCGTAAATTTCTCGTACGAAAAACTTCGAAATTTCTTTCATTACATTCGTAGTATTTACTAATGCTTTCGTACTATTTACGAATGAAAAATAATATTAGTATGCAGTATTAGTTAGTTGTACGTACGAATTATTAGTTGAGTGTAAAAAACTAAAAACCGAAATCGTTCAGCCTGGTTTGTCGAACAACTACAGAACTTTAGCCCGTAAGCTAAAGAGCCGAGGTTCAAACCCCAGCTCAGACAGAAGTTTTTTTTTTGGCTGGTATATCGAACAACAACAGAGTATAAGGAACTGAGTTATTGTAAAGTGGCTGAAGCCTTCTGCGCGTGGACAGCATGAAAAAAATTTGCATGGCATCTTTGTTAGCTTGAGTCGAAAGATATAAAAGTTATTGTATCTTGTGCTGTGTGCACTTTGTTGATATATGTTTTGTGTACGAAAAGAGATTTTTTGAATTTGTAAGCTAAGTGTGGCTCATTTTAGAGTATTCTTTCTTGATGTTTATTGACTTAACGACTACATAAAAGTGATTAATCTGATGATGATGAAGTTGAAGATATTCCACCGCCAACAATTTTCGAATGAAATCACTTCGAAGACAAAAACTAAATTGTTTACATAATATTTTATTCTACAGCTCGAATTTTCCGTAATTCGAGGTAAAATTCTTGTCCCTTGACACTTCGAGTTAGGGAAGTTTCACTGTATTCTTTACATCACTTATTTTCAATTACAATATAAAGTTTCACTTTCCTTTTGCTAGGCGTTTCATATCATTGAATAATGTTTCACTTTTTATTGCTGTTCCACGAGTCAACGCACTTATAATCGCCTATTTTGAGTGTCTCACGAGTGTTTCGTGTGGGTGTCATTTAATAATTTTTCGCAATTTACTTCACTTGAACGTAACACGAACTTTAATTAGCAACAAATTAGGTGATTCTCCATCCAAGCTGTTGGGTTGTTGGGTTCAATTAGCGAAATTACTGCTAACCGAGGTGTGGAGCCGTGGATTTAGACTTCATTTTTCACTTCAGACAAATCGACGCCAATGACGACATTTAGCAAAAACAGAATTGACCCATATTTTGAAGCAAATCATTTCTTTGTGGCATGTGTTTATTTTATGATGTAATTTAATGGTATCTGAGTGCGTAAAATTATGGCTCTATAGTTGCCTTTCACCATAAATGAGCTGTGTAGAAACATGTTTATGCATTTTTAATGAGAAAGCATTCTTGTTTTTTCTGTTAGGAAATACTTATAAAAACAATAAATGTGCGTGTTGTGATATCATTAGAGCAGACCGCTACATAAAACCATAGTGCTTAAATTGCTGTGGATAGTCTGTGGTACATAAACTGCATGAACTCAAATGATTATGATGCGTCATAACACACTATACTATATTGGTTTTAAGTGGCCTAAAAGTAGAATTTGGAAAAAATAACAAAATAAGTGCTGATCGGTTTGAAAAGAATAATCAAAACAAAATATTTATAATAAAAAATGTTTGTACTTTCCATTTTCGAATAATGCAATTTATATAGTCATTGTAACTTGATACGTAGGGTGTATTAATGGAAATTTCCTCCATAACTTAGTTTTGAGTTTGCATATCCACAAGCATGACGCAATTGAAACTGACATTTCTTTGCTTGTAAATCTTTATACACTTAAGTTGATTTTATCTTCAGCATTGCTTGGATTTTTCCTTTTTCACTCTCAATTCATGTCCTATTGCCTAGACTTAACTTTAATTGAGGGTGGGTTCCAATGAAGCTCCATGCTCTTCCATACAAAGTCAAAGTATTCTAAAGAGCTGCTCAAATTGCATTACAATCCACACAATCGCACTATATGCAATAAAAGTTACTTTGTCTATTTTTGCAATAAAAGTTTCGCTATTCTGGCGCAATATCTTAACAAGTGTTTATCTGTCAACTCTGTAGCATCTATCTTTCTGTAGACATACATTAAGTGTGCGTTTTTTTTTGCAAATTGCATTTAATTAAATTTAATTTAATCATGTTCTATGATTTCATTATTATGGATTATAATCTTATGTGTGAAATTTGAGCTCGTGCTGCTATCCAGATGAGCTGGAATGATTAAGCTGTGACTTAACTGACAATAGGTGAATCTTTATAAATAAATTTTTTAGCTCAAGTATTTGCGTTTAAGTGTCAGTATTAGTATTAGTATAAGTATTAGTATTATTATTAGTTTTTAGTTTTAGGTTTAGTTTTAGTTTTAGTTTTAGTATTAGTATTAGTATTAGTATTAGTATTAGTATTAGTATTAGTATTAGTATTAGTATTAGTATTAGTATTAGTATTAGTATTAGTATTAGTATTAGTATTAGTATTAGTATTAGTATTAGTATTAGTATTAGTATTAGTATTAGTATTAGTATTAGTATTAGTATTAGTATTAGTATTAGTATTAGTATTAGTATTAGTATTAGTATTAATATTAGTATTAGTATTAGTATTAGTATTAGTATTAGTATTAGTATTAGTATTAGTATTAGTATTAGTATTAGTATTAGTATTAGTATTAGTATTAGTATTAGTATTAGTATTAGTATTAGTATTAGTATTAGTATTAGTATTAGTATTAGTATTAGTATTAGTATTAGTATTAGTATTAGTATTAGTATTAGTATTAGTATTATTATTAGTATTAGTATTAGTATTAGTATTAGTATTAGTATTAGTATTAGTATTAGTATTAGTATTAGTATTAGTATTAGTATTAGTATTAGTATTAGTATTAGTATTAGTATTAGTATTAGTATTAGTATTAGTATTAGTATTAGTATTAGTATTAGTATTAGTATTAGTATTAGTATTAGTATTAGTATTAGTATTAGTATTAGTATTAGTATTAGTATTAGTATTAGTATTAGTATAAGTATAAGTATTAGTATTAGTATTAGTATTAGTATTAGTATTAGTATTAGTATTAGTATTAGTATTAGTATTAGTATTAGTATTAGTATTAGTATTAGTATTAGTATTAGTATTAGTATTAGTATTGGTATTAGTATTAGTATTAGTATTAGTATTAGTATTAGTATTAGTATTAGTATTAGTATTAGTATTAGTATTAGTATTAGTATTAGTATTAGTATTAGTATTAGTATTAGTATAAGTATTATTATTATTATTATTATTATTATTATTATTATTATTATTATTATTATTATTATTATTATTATTATTATTATTATTATTATTATTATTATTATTATTATTATTATTATTATTATTATTATTATTATTATTATTATTATTATTATTATTATTATTATTATTATTATTATTATTATTATTATTATTATTATTATTATTATTATTATTATTATTATTATTATTATTATTATTATTATTATTATTATTATTATTATTATTATTATTATTATTATTATTATTATTATTATTATTATTATTATTATTATTATTATTATTATTATTATTATTATTATTATTATTATTATTATTATTATTATTATTATTATTATTATTATTATTATTATTATTATTATTATTATTATTATTATTATTATTATTATTATTATTATTATTATTATTATTATTATTATTATTATTATTATTATTATTATTATTATTATTATTATTATTATTATTATTATTATTATTATTATTATTATTATTATTATTATTATTATTATTATTATTATTATTATTATTATTATTATTATTATTATTATTATTATTATTTTTATTATTATTATTATTATTATTATTATTATTATTATTATTATTATTATTATTATTATTATTATTATTATTATTATTATTATTATTATTATTATTATTATTATTATTATTATTATTATTATTATTATTATTATTATTATTATTATTATTATTATTATTATTATTATTATTATTATTATTATTATTATTATTATTATTATTATTATTATTATTATTATTATTATTATTATTATTATTATTATTATTATTATTATTATTATTATTATTATTATTATTATTATTATTATTATTATTATTATTATTATTATTATTATTATTATTATTATTATTATTATTATTATTATTATTATTATTATTATTATTATTATTATTATTATTATTATTATTATTATTATTATTATTATTATTATTATTATTATTATTATTATTATTATTATTATTATTATTATTATTATTATTATTATTATTATTATTATTATTATTATTATTATTATTATTATTATTATTATTATTATTATTATTATTATTATTATTATTATTATTATTATTATTATTATTATTATTATTATTTTTATTATTATTATTATTATTATTATTATTATTATTATTATTATTATTATTGTTATTATTATTATTATTATTATTATTATTATTATTATTATTATTATTATTATTATTATTATTATTATTATTATTATTATTATTATTATTATTATTATTATTATTATTATTATTATTATTATTATTATTATTATTATTTTTATTATTATTATTATTATTATTATTATTATTATTATTATTATTATTATTATTATTATTATTATTATATTATTATTATTATTATTATTATTATTATTATTATTATTATTATTATTATTATTATTATTATTATTATTATTATTATTATTATTATTATTATTATTATTATTATTATTATTATTATTATTATTATTATTATTATTATTATTATTATTATTATTATTATTATTATTATTATTATTATTATTATTATTATTATTATTATTATTATTATTATTATTATTATTATTATTATTATTATTATTATTATTATTATTATTATTATTATTATTATTATTATTATTATTATTATTATTATTATTATTATTATTATTATTATTATTATTATTATTATTATTATTATTTTTATTATTATTATTATTATTATTATTATTATTATTATTATTATTATTATTATTATTATTATTATTATTATTATTATTATTATTATTATTATTATTATTATTATTATTATTATTATTATTATTATTATTATTATTATTATTATTATTATTATTATTATTATTATTATTATTATTATTATTATTATTATTATTATTATTATTATTATTATTATTATTATTATTATTATTATTATTATTATTATTATTATTATTATTATTATTATTATTATTATTATTATTATTATTATTATTATTATTATTATTATTATTATTATTATTATTATTATTATTATTATTATTATTATTATTATTATTATTATTATTATTATTATTATTATTATTATTATTATTATTATTATTATTATTATTATTATTATTATTATTATTATTATTATTATTATTATTATTATTATTATTATTATTATTATTATTATTATTATTATTATTATTATTATTATTATTATTATTATTATTATTATTATTATTATTATTATTATTATTATTATTATTATTATTATTATTATTATTATTATTATTATTATTATTATTATTATTATTATTATTATTAATATTATTATTATAACACGGTGTTACAAAAATTTTTTTCTGTCTTATGAACCAAATGCACATATTCGGAAAGAGGGGAAAAAATAAAAATACACGTCAGAATTTTTTTTTTAAGTTTGAAGTATAAAGTTCGTAGTGGCCTGTGTGGAAGCCTTTGGACCGATTTTTAACCCTTTTTCAGTGATCTAATCGAGCTGATTTTTTGTAGGCAGACTCGTGGAAATGTCTGTAGCACGTCAAATTTTTTAAAAACAATTTTTATCAATTCTCAGATTTTCCTCAATTTTTATTATTTTTGAAAAAAAAAATATTTTTCACTTTTCTTAGCATAACTTGAAGGGACTCCAAATTTTTAAACTACTAAAGCGTTAGGAAAAAAAAAATGTTTTTTGACCCATCCTACTCGATATAGTTGTAGTTAATCAATAGTAACCTTCTAACACTAAACAGTTTTTGACTTTTACAACACTTACAACTGGTCTAGGGGCCCTCAAACGATACTACATGTCCATCCAATTTCCATCAGACATGTCCATCCGCCTTGATTTCTTGCACACGAACGATACTACATGTGTGATGACTTCACAGGTCGGATGGACATGTAGTATCGTTTGAGGGCCCCTTAAGACAGATAAAATAAGGAATTGCAATATTGTTTTAAGTTCTGTTGTGCGAAAACGTATTTCTATATATTTCATCTCAAAAAAATGCAGTGTCCGACGCGAAATAATTTTTGTTACGTTTGTGGCTTATTTGCACCAAGTAAAAATTTCAAAAATATTACTAAAACAGTGGTGAATTCGTTTCAGAAAATATTTAAGACTGCTTATGTTCCAAAAATAAAAGGCCTAAATTTCTTTAAAAACATTAAAATTTTTAATGTAACAATTCTTTTAAAAAAAAAAAAAAAAACTGAAGCCTTAAAAAAAACGATAACCATTAAAAAAAAATATATACTTCAAACTTAAAAAAAAAAATTCTGACGTGTTCATGAAAATCGCCGATACACGTGTATTTTTATTTTTTATCCCCTTTCCGAAAAAGTAAATTTGGTTCATGGGACAGAGTGTGTGTAACACGGTGTAATTATTATTATTATTAGTAAAGGTATTAGGATTAGTATTAGTATTAGTTTTAGTATAAGTATTAGTATTATTATTAATATTAGTTTTAGTTTTAGTTTTATTTTAGTATGAGTATTAGTATAAGTACTAGTATTAATATAAGTATTCGAATTAGTTTTAGTATTAGTTTTAGTATTAGTACTATTAATAGTATTAGTATTAGTAATAGTATTTGTATTAGTATTTGTATTTGTATTTGTATTAGGATTATAATTAGTATTAGTATTAGTATTAGTATTAGTATTAGTATTAGTATTAGTATTAGTATTAGTATTAGTATTAGTATTAGTATTAGTATTAGTATTAGTATTAGTATTAGTATAAGTATTAGTATTAGTATAAGTATTAGTATTACTATTAATATAAGCATTAGTATTAATAATTATGTAAGTATTAGTATTAGTAGCCCATAGGCAAGGGGGATTTTCGGGGCTCAAACGCCCCAGAGGCTCGAAATTTTAATAAAAATTAATGCATTTCAATAATTATTTCATTGAATCACTTTAATTTGTTCTAAAAAAACTAAACGTATTTGTTATGAATTAAATCCTTTAAAAAACAAAACTGTAACCACCTGTGTGTGTAGTTTCCTGGTTTAATTTTTTAAAAATGTTTTAAGTTATTCGTGAGTTACGAAAAGTTTAACTTACATTATTCAGAACTCTGACCCGAGGTAAAGTTTGAATTCAATCGTTTATATAATTTTGTGAATTTTTAGGTTTTAAGATTTATAAAGTTTGTGTAAAAGTTTTTAAACAAAATATTGATGCAGATAGGAAAACTTTTTCCTTCCTATAATTTCTGACATTTTATTTAGTTACAACTATTACACCAGCCAATATATTTATGAAAAATATGATTTTTGGAGGCTTTCGCAAAATGGCGGCTATCGTAATAGTTAAAATTTTTTGGGAATCGTTATAAAAAAAGACCAAAGTTTCTTTTTAGAGGAAACAAATGGAAGTTTTTTCTAATGAAAGTCGAGGCACCTAAATATACATATGTACATTTCCACAGAAAAGTCTATCGTGACCAACAAATTAAAACTTTATAATATCTTTTTATTTTATGGCATTATCCAAGAGAAACATTTTATTTTTATTAATTTAAGCAATTTGTACATAAGTTAATTTACCTTGAAGATCAAATCGTCTGCACTAATGATCTGAAAAACTACAAACACAAATGTTTTTAGTTTCCGTAAATGTTTAGTAAATGTTTCTTAAGCTTTTTTGTTTTAGTAAAAAAGGAAGGCATTGGCTAGAGATAACTAAAAAACAGTTGAGGCAAGGAAAGGACAATATAATAAATTTGTTTTTTAATTACTAAACTACCTTACTACTTAATTACCCAATTAACCTACAGTGGAAATTTAAGTAACGGAACGCCAGATCAAAAAGCCTAATGAAAACAAACCACAGAAGATTTTTAAATTTGATCACTTGGAAAACAAACTTATGTTATTTTAAATCCTTTTAAAAAAAAGTTGTATACAAAAAGCCTTGCCGAATTCAGAAATTTATGCAAATATTTTAATACAAGTCAAAATACACTTCCGTTTTTTGTAACGTAACGTCAGCACATATTATTGCTTATATCTTTTAATCCTTAAGGTCGCCTGTGGCCATTGCTTTTACCTTATATAGCGCTACTTAAGTACTATGCAAATATAAAAAAAACTTTTAAAAATGTGACTTTTTCAATCAATTTTTTTAATATTTCTTCGTACAAATCGTCTGTAGCGTCAGTTTGGAAATGTCCATATGTAATATATATAAAAACCTTGACTTGAAAATGAAATAAACAAATACATATATGTTGTGTTCTTTTAATTTTGAATAATAAAAATTTATTAAAACTGGCTACGGCTCTGAGTATACCTTTCAAACAAAATGAAGAAAGTGGTGCAGCTGTGGTGCCCCCGTCAGCAACGAAGTTCCTTACGCTTTTTCTTCAACTCTGAATGTAATTTGAAATAATATCTGTATATTTTTTTATTATTTTTTATAATTATTTAATAATTTTTTTTTGCAAGACATTAAATTTAATATACATTTAAAAAAAAAAAGATTTACTCATTGAAAATTAAGATGTAAAATTCTTCATGCATCATGTTTCTCGAATGGAGCTTGAATTGATTAAAAAGTTGGATTGAAAAATGGACTTACTTAAGAGTATAAACACAAAATACATTTTTTAGGGTCCACCCTAGTGTCAAAAAACTTTTTGAAATTCTTACATCAAATTCGAAATCAGCGACCAGTGCATCTACAAAGAGTATGAAACAAAAACACGTATTTAGGATCCACCCTAGTGCCAAACATTTTTTTTTAAGATTCTAACATATGATTCTAAATCAGCGATTCCTTCATACTGCCAGCGCATACACTAAGAGTATAAAGCATAAAATCAATTCTTAGGGTCCACGCTAGTGTCAAAAAACGAAATTCGAAATCAGCGACCATCGCATCTACAAAGAGTATAAAGCAAAAAAACACATTTTTAGGGTCCAACCTTGTCGAGTGACAAAAATTTTTTTGAAAATCTAACATTAGGTTCGAAATCAGCGACCCCTTATACTACCAGCACATATCCAAAGAGTATAAAACAAAAAACACATTTTCAAGGTTCGCCCTAGTGTCAAAAAGACTTAACATCAGGTTCGAAATCACCAACCCTTATGCTGCTAGAACATATACAAAGACTATATAAAACAAAAAACACATTTTTAGGGTCCACCCTAGTGTCAAAATTTGTTTTTAAATTCTGACATAAGATCGGAAATCAGCGATCAGCGCATCTACAAAAAATATAAAACAAAAATCACATATTTAGGGTCCACCCTAGTGGCAAAAAAATTATTGAAATTCGAAAATCAGTTTCGAAGTCATCGACCCCTTACAATGTACAAGGAGTCTAAAATAGAAAAAAACATTTTAGGGTCCACCCTAGTGCCAAAAAACTTTTTGAAATTTTAACATTAGATTCGAAATCAGTGACCAGCGCATCTACAAAGAGTATTAAGCTAAAAAACACATTTTTAGGGTCCACCCTAGTGCCAAACAGCTTTTTGAAAATCTAACATCAGGTTCGAAATCAGCGACCCCTTAATACTGCCAGCACATATAAAAAGAGTATTATACAAATAAACACATTTTCAAGGTTCACCCTAGTGCCAAAAATACTGTTTGAACTTTTAACATCAGGTTCGAAATCAGCGACTGCTAGAACGTATACAAAGAATATATACAAAAAAAAAAAAAAACAACACATTTTTAGGGTCCACCCCAGTGTCAAAATATTTTTTCAATTCTAACATAAGATTGGAAATCAGCGATCAGCACATCAAAAAAAAAAATATAAAACAAAAAACACATATTTAGGGTCCACCCTGGCAAAAAAATTTATTGAAATTTGAACATCAGGTTCGAAGTCATCGACCCCTAATGCTGCTAGCACATTTACAAAGAGTATAAAATAAAAAAATTTTAAGGGTCAAAAAACTTTTTGAACTTCTAGCATCAGATTACACTGTATAACACACAATTGCTGCAGTTTCAATTTCTTGAAACTTTATTGCAATAAAGAATCTCAAGTATGATTTAAAACAAACACACAAATAAAAATAACAAATACGATTTAACCATGGTATAACTAGAGAAGGTCTATGCATTTCTTAGAGATAGACTGCCGAAACTGTCGAAACAAAGTTGACAGCTCGTAGAAAATTAGAAAACAATGTGAAAGCGAAAATTGAGTGAGCGATGTTTTTATCTGAACGTGTTGTTAGTCTATCCGTTAGAAAAGTTGAAAAGAATTTAATTTAATTATTATAATTTTTTAAATAATTTAATTGAAAAGGTTTCTCAAGGAATTTTAACAGAACAGTCCGCTACTAACTGTTGACTCTTCTGAATGCGGTCATTGATTTACTTTTGTTCTCATTCGCAAAAGAATTGACAATTTTGGATATAAGAAAGAGAACGCAGTCCGCAATGCATCTACCTCTCATAGACGTTATTCCCTGCGTGACTAAACATTTACTAAACGGCTGAATCGATTCTGATGAAATTTTTGTGTGTACTTGAGTGGTTCCCTGGATAATTAGGATTCACAATTGAACCCAAAAGGTGCCACTGCGATGAGTTGAACAGCCATAAGCTAATAAATTGTTCATATGATTAGTATGAAAACTTGTATAAAGAGGTTTTCAGGTACGATGAGTGTTTTGGTGGTATCTATTTTGATCTACCTTTAACACCAGAGGGTGGAGATATTTTACTCAGGTACGATGAGTGTTTTGGTGCTATCTATTTTGATCTATCTTTAACACCAGAGGGGGCTGTAGTACAAATATTTAAAAAAAACCACTAACAAATCTTATATACAATTTTTATATTTTATTTTAATGTAATAAGTTATCAATTGATTCAGTAAACAAGCGTGCTTTATTTTAGTGACGTACAAGTTTAGCGGGTTTATAAGATAGTTAAAACTAAAACTTCATGTACACAGTATTAACCAGGGAATTTCTTCTTCTTTTAGCATTATTCGAAATTTCATCAATCCCCGTTGACATTACCCACATCCAGTGAAAATGCCAGCGGAAACTAAAACTGCACCCTCCGCTGGAACGGAAAACGATACTCCGACAAAGAGTAAAAACTCCTCCAAGGCCGCCTTGGCGCGCGTCACTCTGCTCGATGGCTCAATTCTAGACGTGACCATTGATGTAATACATGGCTAACATTAAACATTTTAAGTAAAATAATAAAAAAAATATTTTAAAATTATAGCGCAAAGCCAAGGGTCGTGATTTGGTCAACTCTATATGTGCCGGTCTGAACATCATCGAGAAGGACTATTTTGGTCTTACCTATGAGACGCCTACAGATCCACGCGTCTGGCTGGATTTAGAGAAGCAGGTGACGAAATTCTTTCGCTCCGATCCCTGGGTGCTGCAGTTTGCGGTAAAATTCTATCCACCTGAGCCGTCGCAGCTGCAGGAAGACATCACGCGCTATCATCTGTGTCTGCAGGTACGCAACGATATACTTGAAGGACGCCTGCCATGTACTTTTGTCACGCATGCGCTATTGGGCTCGTACCTGGTGCAGTCCGAGATGGGTGATTTCGATCCCAAGGAGATGTCCGACCGTGGCTACTTGAAGGATTTCAAGATAGCACCAAATCAGTCACCCGATTTGGAGGAGAAAGTAATGGACTTGCACAAGACGCACAAGTGAGTTTAGTGTTGAAGCGATGTTGCATGGAATTTTGATATTTTTTTTTTTATCTTTTGTAGAGGTCAATCACCAGCCGAGGCTGAATTGCATTACTTGGAAAATGCAAAGAAACTAGCCATGTACGGTGTTGATTTGCATCCAGCCAAGGACTCTGAGGGCGTTGACATAATGCTGGGCGTTTGCGCATCTGGATTGCTGGTATATAGCGACAAGTAAGCTCGATGAGCCACATAACTATTAACAATAATTTAAATGAATGAAATAATATAAATTTCTACTCACAGGCTACGTATTAATCGCTTCGCTTGGCCCAAGATCTTGAAGATTTCCTACAAGCGTCATCACTTTTATATCAAGATACGTCCTGGTGAATTTGAACAGTACGAATCGACCATTGGTTTTAAGCTAGCCAATCATCGTGCTGCCAAGAAGTTGTGGAAATCATGTGTGGAGCATCACACCTTCTTCCGTCTGATGACACCTGAGCCGCCAAACAAGTCTACGTTGTTCCCACGTTTCGGCTCCAAGTTCCGCTATTCCGGACGCACCATGTACGAGAGCAAGAAGAATCCGGTTGATCGTGCAGCACCAAACTTCGAAAGAAGTTTGTCAGGACGTCGACTAACCTCTAGGAGCATGGATGGTAATGTTTTTTTGTAATGCTTTTAAGAGCTTTGAACTTAAACATTTCTTCTCATCGTCTAGCTCTTGCCTTGGCCGAAAAGGAAAAGGAGAAGGATGCTCAGAAACGTCACACCATGGGACATCCTCCAGAGCATATTCCTGATTTGGACTCGCCACGTAGTCGCAGTCCCATCAAGAAGGATAAGAAAGAGAAGGTAACTGTTTTTTTTAGATTCACCAACTATTTTAGTTGAGTTTAGTTTTCTAGAAAAATTTTTGATTTTATCTTCCATATGAAGATGAAATGTTTTTCTTTTTCTAATAGCTTATATTTTACTTAATTAACTGATTAACTTATATAAAAAAATCCTTTTTCTTTTTCTCGGTTTCCATTGTTTTTGTAACTAACATAAATTTGTTTGCAACTAAAATATTTTAAAATTTTAAACAACACCAAAAAAAAAAACACTCCTCGTTACACAACTATCGAACACAACCGATCAACCGTTATCGAAATCGAAACTGTTACGCATTTGAATTTCCTACGCACACTTGGAATGAAAAACGTTTCCGCCTGCGTCACACATGTACTTCACCACCACACAAACACCCACACACACACACATACACACCTAACCACTTTAACTGTTGTACTGTATAAAAAACAAAACAAAAAAATGCTCTATATTCGGTTCATGAAAACCTATCGTTGAAAATCAAAATAAAAAGTTGAAACGTGAATCGAGCACTGGCACAGCTTCAGCCTCCTCGCAGAGCTCGATCGAGGGTGATTACGAAACCACCGGTGCTGCCGTTGCAGCGACCTACCATATTGATGAGCAGCAGGTTAACTATTTTTCCAACACTTATAAATATTTTTTCTTCCTTTTTGAATATGATTAAATTTATTTTTTCTTTTTCAATTGCAAACTTCTTATTTTCGATATCGTTCAATCAGTGCCAAGTATTTTTAGTTGAGCCATATTTTAACGCCCTTCATTTGAGTTGCTTTACAGCAAAAAACTGCATTGTTTTTTTATTTTGTAGTATCTTTTTGAATTTTATTTCAGTTTTAAATTTTGTCATTATTTCTATAGTTTGGAAAGTAGAAAAGTATGTAGAATGTTAAGCGTATAAAAAACTGGGTACTCATATTGTACAAAATATTGCTTTATTTCATACTAGCAAATACTAGACGATACTGCTTCGCTTGCGATAAAAATATTAAATACCATGAAAAAATTTGAAATCTTAAAATTAGAGAATTTTGTTGTGTCTTCAAATGCAAAATATAAAAATATTTGTGTTTGTTTAATAACTCTGTGCGCTTTTTTGAATATTTTTTCTCTGTATTTGATAATTAAAATGTTTTTCACTTAATTTTGGTGTAAGGAATCTTGTTTTGACATTTGTTTTACCACTTTACCGAACATTTTAGAACAAAAGTTTCTTTTTTAAGATATATCAAAAATTACTCGAGGTATGCACTCATTTTCATGTTGATAACTCTTGAACCATTAGGATTTTCATTTTGGTTTCTTGGGCAAAGTTCTTTCTATAATTCTAGCCAACAACTTTGCTAAATAAATGAATATGAAAAAAATCGCTTCCAGTGGATCTTATCGAGTGATTCTTACAAAAAGTCAAACGAAAAAAATTCGAACAACATTGCGTATGAGTAACATTTTTTGCTTTGAATCGTTGAAAGCGGGCAAGACATAAGTCGCTTATTAAAGGTTTAAAGGCAATTTAAAATAATTTTTCGTAATATATTTGTTCAAAAAAAGAATGTGAAGAAAACAAAATAATAATCCTAATGGCTCAAGAGTTCTCAACATGCAAACGAGTGCATATCTGGACTAATTAAAAAAAAATTTTGCACTAAAGTCTTCGGTAAAGTGGAAAAAGGGATGTTTTTTGTTGCATAACAGGATTATAAAATAGTATTGATACAAATTTTTTAAATTTGTAATTAAAAAATGTAATTTTTTAACTCAGATTCTGAACATGAATATATTCTTCTTAAGTTTTGAAATATTTCCATTATTATGACATCAAACTTTTGGCTATATCTCGAAAACTATAGACTTTCTATGAAAAGTTAATTAATGAAAATAACGGTAAACGAAAGATTTTTCGGAAATATTTTGTACTTATATCTAGTTTATTGAAAATTTCCGTTATTATGAAACCAAAATTATTGCGATATCTTGAAAACTACAGATTTTCTCATTAGAACACATTTTCTTTAGAATTAGAATGAGAAAAAACCGATTGAAATTTCAAATTTTAATTTGCAAGCAAACATCTCCGTCAAGCAAATATCTCCGAAAAAAAAATTTCAAATATTACAAACTATATTATCAAATTTTAGTCTTTTACTACGTTAACATTGGGTCAAATAACTCATTTCAGCCCATTCAGCTAAATGAGAAACTAAGTCATTTCATTTCCCATAAAAATTCTCAGTGGCAATTCAACTCATTTAAAACAATTGAATGAGATTCGATGCTTTCTTAAAACTTATTACAAACTATTTCGAACGAATTCAATGGAGAATGTATAAAAAAACACCGAACACACTAAAATCAAAGGAAAACGTCAAACAAAAAATTATTTTATATACGTGTATCATCGTCAATATCAACCAGTAAAAGCAAAACATAGAACCAGTTGTCAAACAAAATGAGATACTTTTGCAAAAAAAAAAAAACTAATGTGAGCACTTTTCAATGACTAATTCCAAATGAGTCATTTGGCCCAATTTGAACGATCAAAACCTTTTGAAATATAGCATTTTCATTGTTTTTTTGGCGGTTAAAGGGGGCGTGGAAACCCATTTAGCTGTCGAAAGTAACCATACAAATAATATTACCAAATTTTAGTCTGGTACGACCAAAACCGTCTGAAATGTAGCATTTTTAGCATATTGTAGACGTGAAAAGTAGGAGTGGCAAAATATTAACAGCCTTTAACGATTTCGTTGAAAGAACAAATCGTTTGGTACCTATGTCGTCTAAATCGGTTCAGTGATTCTCGCGTGATTGTCAGACATCCGTGCAGTATCACAACGCTATATAGTATAGATAGATAGATGCCCAGTGGGCATTTTAGCGAGTGCTCCACAAAAGAAGGCATGCTAGAACTGCTATTTTTGGCGTCAATACACCTTCCATGATCACTGCATTGATAAGTACTTCTGTAAGGCCTACCTTTTGAAGGTTCTGATTCGTTTCATATCATTTTTAATGAAAAAATTTACAAAAAAATTCCAAAAAAAATTTTAAATACAGTCTGTAAAAAAATGTAGATTAAAAAATTTTTTTTTCGTCCGAGTTGGGTCTCGAACCCGGGCTACCGAAAACTAACACATAACATATTATATTATATGAAAATATTGATTTGGAAAAACTCAAAGTTTTTTCTTATAGTTTTGTATGAAGAAAATATATAAAAAAATTAAAAAAAAAATTTTAAATACACAGAACAGTTCGTAAAAAAATGTAGATTTAAAAAACAAAATTTTTTTTCCGAGTTAGGTCTCGAACCCGGGCTCCCGAAAGCTTACTTTCATTTGTATTGATGCAAAATAAGCTATTGATTCTTAACAACCACGATAGACGAGTGGGTAAGATGTCGGTCGGACCGCCACATGAGAGGACATGGTTCAAATCTGAAATTGTTAGTCGTTTTTTATTTCAAGTTGATATTTATATTGCTTTTCCTTCTAACGTGACTTCTCGAAAGAGCGCTTCTGGCAGGTCTCTTTTGAGTGAGGAGAGCGGAAGGCCTGACAAGTTTTCCCATTTCATACAAGCAATAAAACGGTGTTTGCAAGGAGTGTAGAAGGCCTTTTAAAACCAAGCGCAGGCCTGCTAGAAGGCCTTCGGACTCCTGCAATTGCCCACTGGGTGAGAGTATAGATAGATAGATAGACTAATACAATCTCAAGTCGGGAAAATTAACTGGCAGGGCTACAAAAAATAATTTATGCTTATAACTGAATTCTGACAACTTCCCTCAAAACATTTGCAAAGAAAATTAATCAACACTGTATGACAGCAAGAATATCCCTGAAAGCAACGTGGCTGTCGTGTTATATTGTGAGAAGCTCTCCCGACAAAGAGAGGAAACTTTTGTAAGCTGTTGTACTGCTTGTTGAATGTAAGATCAAATAAAATACGTGAATTTTGTAATAATTTAAGAAAAGACTTTTCGAAAAACTTAGTAAGCTATGACACGGGAACTTATCATAGAAATTAAATAATCAAAAAATTATCAAAATTATCAAATTGTAATCAAAAAACTAATATAAAGAATTATCAAAAAATTATCGATTCAGCGGCTTGGCTTAAGATTTCGTGAGTTTCCTTTTATATAATAGTAGAGATATAGATATTCTATATACCGATAATATTTTCCCTCAAGAAACTTTTTTGATTTCATATAAAAAACAAAATTTTATTTTGTTTTATTTAACACGAATAAAAAGTTTTTGATAGATTTATAATTTTCTAAAATCGTGTTTTAAAATAAGTAGTTTTGGATTATACATTGTTCCTATAATTTGATTCATTGTTTGATTCAAAGTACTTTCTGAGCTATACCTATTTATTTACTAATGCGCACACGCTTTATAATAAGTTTGACATTAATTTTCAAATTTACCGCGGCCGGGCAAAATAAAATTAACAAAAAACAAATAGCTTTCGCTCCACGTTACTGTAAATTCGTATTTCAGTTTTTGTTCTAGCTTAAAAACATCTGTTTTTTTTAACTATTCGTCTGCATTTTTACATGTCCGTCTATTTACCTGTATTCCACATTATCCGTGTGTCGCTATGTTTGCTTTTGACAGCCCGTCCACTACACATTTATTTAATTTTGCAATATAAATCAGAGCCCAAAAAAAATCACCTCAAGTCTTATAAGAATTCTACAAAAGCGGTTTACTGTGTAAAGTAGATGTCATCAGTTGTTAAGTGGCCATGCCTGAACAAATGTAATTCAGAATTGTGTACAGGTGTTGGAGGCCTCGCAGCTACATTGTTTTTAAGAAATACTTGGTTACGTCATGTGTCCATTTACCACTGGGTTGTTTTCAGTGTGCTTTTTAATGCGCTCATTTATACATACTCAATATGGGAGAGCATAAATGTACAAAGCTACCCGACACCGAATAGAAACAATGAGAAACATTATAGCAGAGGAAAAGAGAAATTTAAATAAATACTTAAAAAATACTTTATAAATTTAAATTTTAGTAACTTTTAAAAGTGTTTTTAAAAAAAATAAAGGATGCAAGATCTTAAGTTAAACATGTAGCTTTACATTAATGAAAGAATTACTAAAATCGGTTCAGTAATTTTTACGTTTAGCGTCGTTGCAGATACGTGAGAAGCCTTTATATAATAGCATAGATATGCAATAGAAGTATAGATATCATAGAGGTTGTTCTAGAAATACTAACCATCAGAGAGTGCGTCAACTATTAAAAAAGAATTGATCCTATGTTTAGAATTATATTTCTTAAAAAAGTCCTTCGTTTGACTTGCATGGTTTTCTTTTTTTTTTTAAAAAGTCTTTCTTAATTGCAACAAAAAGGTTTTAAAAAATAAAATTATACTGTTTACCTAAGCCTAAGCTCAGGCTTAAACTGGTCAAAACATGGGGACATCAACGTGAGAGAGGGACAGTTTAAATGGAAAAAGAAAATTCCAATAACACAGCGTAGCACACATTTTCAGGGGTGAACCAAACTAATCTCAAATGTGAGTATTTGACATCAGTAAGGCTGAACCACTTTTTGGTCCACTACTTCACAATTTTTTTACAGTGTTTGAATGTTTTAATCAAAAATTAAGTTAAACAATATATTAAATCATGTGTAAAATTTGTGGTTCTCACTCAGCGTGGTTCTTGCCTTCGCGAATCTATATTAAAATTTTCAGAGGAATTTTTTCTGGAAACATTTTAACTCTGTAGCTTTCATTCGTATGGGTTAATTTTGATCTGTTTTTTAAAAACCCCCCTCAAGTCCATTTTTGAGGGAAAAATTTCATTAAGGGTCACCGAAAACAAGCAACATCTAAGAGTTGTACGTTTCACGTACAGTACCGAAACGTAAAGTACAAAAAGTGATTCGGCTTTTTGTTACTGAAATAAAATACTATCGTTTGAGATTGATTTGGTTCACCCCCGAGACAATGGCCACCAAAGTGATTCGGCTCTTTGTTACTGAAATGAAATACTATCGTTTGTGATTGGTTTGGTTCACCCCCGAGACAATGACCCCCAAAATGTTGCACAGTTTAACTCACATCAAGTCTTCAAGACTGCAAGCTAAGACTTTGTTTTACTCATTAGTGGTAAAGTTCGAAAAAGAAAGTACTACAAAATGCTAAACTTAGTTAATCTTTCTTTCCCTTTTTCTAACTAATCGCCTTTTAAGATTCTTAGAAGAATTTGTTTCCATGCTGCAGGTTATGTAAAATAATTTTGATTAACAAATTAAATATTTTGAATTCTTTATAATTTTGCAACATTTTTTTTATCATAACCCGATTTTTTGACTACTTGCGCCATTTTTTATTATGTACTTTACTGAGTTGTGTCTTTAATTTAATTTTTTAATTAACTAAAAATGAATTCAATTTACTTTTGTTTTCTCATATATATCGTTATATGTAAATGTATGCTTGTCTTACTATGAAAAGCTTCTAAAAGTAACATCAAAAATATTTCAAGCTTTTGTATATAAAATATAACTGTAAAGATATAAGTAATATTTATATTTCTTTTACTTTTTATGTTTTGAAACTAAGTTTACTTTTTTGCTTGATGATATCACTGATATTTTCCTTTGCCAACCAACAACCATCAGCAAACATCAAAAATTTTTCACGTGAAAAAAATAATTGGCTTTACAATGTTTAGACTCACAAACACGCAAACATAATCCACAAAATCCACACATGAAAAACTTATCCACAAGTCCAAAATGTTTAATGTTTTCCTCTCAAATCCCTGAAGTTCCGTTTTTTACTGTAGAAAGGAGCGCAGTTCGAACGTTATTTTTGCTAAGCGCAAAAGACAGTTGCTAGCTCACTCTTACTTACATATTAGCCACTAACATATCTTGTCATAATTATATATATTAAATGTAGCATGCTTAAGCTTACCCAAGCCAGTATCTTAAAAATACTTATAAATATTTGTATGTTCTATGCGTCCTTTATCGTGTTTTACTGTTGCATTCAATAATATAACTGTCTCTTTTTAATCGCTTGATAAAAGGTGCCAGTCGGCGCTGATACCGATAAGGATGCCAAGTTAAAGGAGAAGAAACTGAAGGAAAAGGAAGAAAAAGAACGCAAGGAGAAGGAGAAGAAGGAGAAGGAAAAGAAAGAGAAAGAACTTAAGGATAAGGCAGCTAAGGCAGCTGCTGGAGCCGCCGCCGCTGGTGGCATAAATGGTGAGCTTAAAAATTTGCGAATACATAGCGTTGAAAGAGTGTCAAACTAATGAGTGGATCTTTTAAAAAAAAAAATTACAGGCAATGACGATTTCAATGATTCCAACAAATCGGAGAAGGATGCCAAATCGGGCAAAGGATTTGTAAGTATTGGACCAAGGTCGAAGTAGCTTAGATCTAGCTTAGTTTTAAGTGAGTTTTTGTTGTCATCAATCTCGGAGCACTAGCAAGAACGCGTTGAATTAACTTCGAGTGTGCACTGATAAAGCGTACTTGATAAAAGTGGGGTAAAGAAGCGATTTAAACGATTTTCTTTTAATTAATCATCCCGGTTTTACTTAAGTTTAATTGAAGTAGCTTAGTTTTTAGAACCCTGTAGCTTAAATTTTAAGTTTTTCATATTATTTTTAAAATTTTTTAATTTTTATTTCCCCCTCTTTGTTTCTTTTTCGGTTTGATTTTCTTTTTCTTCCTGTTTGCGGTTATTTAAAAAAAAATATCCCCAACTACGCCTCGAAATCAACAACAATTCAGGGTGTTGGTCTTTTCTCCTCGGGTCGCAAGAGCAAGAGCAGCTCGCCGACCAAGGAATCCAAGGACAAGGATAAGTCAAGCAAGGATAAAGCTGGCAAGGGTAAAGGTGGTGAAAAGGTGCTCGTCGAGCTGGTACCAGCTGGTGGTGATGGACATGTTGAGAATGATAATAAACGTGGTTCCAACACGCCTGCTGGTCACACACGTCCCTACGAATATTCCGAAGGCAATGGTGAAACTAGCCCAACACGCAAGTCTTACATACCCGGTGGTTTCCGTTACGATCAAGATCCCAACAGTGGCAAACCTGGCCAAGATGGCCAAGAGCAGCTTTCGCCTGCTTCGCAGCAAAAGAAGATTGGCCTAGCCTTTAACTATGCACCCGGCAATGAAGACAAGTTGCGGGAACAAGCCGATAAACTTAAGTCGGGACAACTGTCGCCGCGGACACGTGAAAAGCTCAACAAGGGTCAATTGTCGCCCAAGACTAGAGCTAAATTGTTACAGGAAGGTAACTTGTCGCCAACTACTCGTGCCAAGTTGCAGGAAGGTGCCGGTGCTGCAATCGATCCACTTAACGATGTTCAAAGGCGTTCTTATTCGCCGACCAAGGGACAGGGTTACGCCTCAGGTGCTCCTGGAACCTACAAGCCGCTGGTTGATCCAACAGCTGCGTTCTTGGAATCACAACGCTATAATAAGGAACCCGGTTATGTTGGACCTGACAACAAAACTGGCCAGGGCGTTGGAGTTGATGGTAGTGGCACTGGAGCTGCTGGTTTGGGTAAGGATGGTAAGCCAGTTGGGGCTGGCGTTTTGAGTAAGGATGTCAAGCCAGTTGGAGCTGGCGTTTTGGGTAAGGATGGCAAGCCAGTTGGTGGTGCTGGTGCTTCTCTCAGTCCTAAAAAAGCCAGAGCACCACAGCCTGGTGCGGCTGCGGCTGCGGCTGCCGCTGGTGCTGCTAGTAAACCCAAGAAACGACGTGTCAAGATTATGGTCATAACTTCCAAATTTGATCCGGCTACAAAGCGTATCGATGCTGAAAACGGACACATAGAGCACTCTACTGGAATTTTGGATCCTAGCACTGGCTTGATTGATACTAAATACGGCCTTATAGATCCAAACAAGGGCACTTTGGAGGCGCTCAACTCCAAGACTGGCAAACCACAGACCTATCAAGGCGATGTGGACCCCAAGACAGGTAACCTCCACTTGGTAGCCGGAGTAGCTGACCCCAATACGGGACGTGTTGATGACGCTTTGGGTCAGATTATTTGCATTACGCCCCAAGACAATCCAGTTGTTGAACTTATTGTCATTACCAGCCGCATTGATCCGGCAACAGGGAAGGTGGACACTGTTAATGGCGAAGTAGAGCGTTCCTTGGGCGTGCTCAACATAGACTCTGGCTTACTGGATACTAAATATGGTGAGATAAATACCAGAACAGGCGAGTTGAAGGCCATCGATCCGAAGAGTGGCAAGATTGTTGTTTCCAAGAATGTCAAAGTTGACCCCGCCACTGGACAGATAACGATTTTAGGAATCACTGACCCAAAAACCGGTAAACTCGATCCTAGCCATGGACGCATTATTGAAGTGGGCCAGCAAATTGATCCGATTGTTGAAGTCACTTCACTATCCGGCAAATACGACTCGAAGAAGAATGTCATTGAGCCCAAAACGGCGCAGGTTGAAACCTCAGGTGGTCAGTTCGATCCAAAGGCTGGCAAGATTGACACCAAATATGGACAAATCGATCTTGTCAAACATACCATTACATTCACTGATCCCAAATCGGGCAAAACCGTTACACGTGACATTAAAATTGATCCTGCAACTGGCCAGATTGTGCTCAAAAATCAAATTAACCCCAAGAACAACAAACCCGACAAGGACTATGCGCGCATTATATCGCTGCGCATTGTACAGCAACGCGTGGATCCGAAAACTAAGGCACCCATTACCACAGTCAGCGCAGCCAAGGATAAGGAGATCATTGTCGATCCCAAGTCCAATCAAATCTGGGTGCCAACTGGTGCCAATGATCCCAATACCAAGGAATCGCAATACATTTCCAGTGCCGTCGATCCAAAAACCGGCTACGTTATCACCATCTACGGCTATCTTGATCCCAAGACGAACGAAATTAAAAAACAAACCAAACTCGATCCCAACACCATCAAAATTGAACCCACTTCGGGCAAAATTTACACTGCCACTGGTGAAGTTGATCAAGCCAGCGGCGAGCCACTTTTCGCCACCACACAAGTCGACCCTGAATCCGGCGAAGTCTACACCAAAATTGGACGCATTGATCCCAAAACAGGTCGCATTGTCATCGTTAGAATCATGCTCATCTCCAAGCCCGACGAGCGAGGTCGTCCCGAAGAGATCGATCCACAAACCTGCGAAATCGATCCCGTTTCCGGACGTGTTCTTAAATTTTTCAATAAAACTGTTTATGTTTACAATATGATCGATCCAATAACAGGTGAAATTATTCAGGTTGATCCGAATGACCCACGTTTTGCTGGTGCGCGCACCACTGTCACCCACACCATGACGCTAAGCGGCGAAATTGATCCAGTGACCGGACGCATCAAGAGTGAATACGGACACATTGACCCCAATACTGGCGACATTGATCCAGCAACAGCAGTACGTGATCCTGTTACTGGCAAACTGATTCTCAACTATGCCCAAATTGATCCATCACACTTTGGCAAGGATGTCAGCACCACCACCGAAACTGTTCCAATAACACGTCAGCAATTCTTCGATGGTGTGAAACATATGGGCAAGAATGCTTTGCGACGCGACTCGGAGGCCAGCTCCGAAGATGATATGACCCAACAGTATGCTACTGAGAATATCAAGGAAATGGTATCGGGCAGTCCTGTAGCGCCGGGACAGGCGACAACTACAACCACAACAAAACTAGGCAAATATGTGAGCACTCCTACCGTAGTGAAGACAACAACCAAGCAGATGCTGACCAAAAACGACGATGGCGTAACACATAATGTTGAGGAGGAGGTGCGCAACTTGGGTACCGGTGAGGTTACATTCTCGACGCAGGAACACAAGGTTAGCTATAGCGATATCAAAGAGAGAGAGAGAGAGAGAGAGAGAGGTGTAGAGTGTAGAAGTTCTGAGTAGAATGAAGCATTAACATTGCATTAAGGCATTGCATTACTTTGGTTTGAGGCTTGGCTGATTGGCTGACACTGCATGCATGCATTTTGGTTTAATACCCAATTTTTCTGTTAATTTCTTTAAACCTAGAGCTTTTATTTTAAATTTAACATAGTCATTGAGGTGGATGTATAGCGTAAGTACTTTCATGAACCAATTTTTTATGGCTACATATGAAATCTAACTATAACTGAGAATATATAGCTAGAAGGTATTTCTTCCAGCAAAACTTTCAATTTTAACAACACTAAGTATCGCTTAAACACTTACGGCCGTATTCATTACATTTGTTATGCACTCGTTAAAAACTGTTTTAGTTAGAACACAAACTATCACTTAAAATGCTGTTTAAGCATAAACGTATTTTAAGAGCATTTTAAGCAATATGGGAATTTTACAAAAACAGTAAGCAACACTTCATCAGCTGACAGCTTAACGAAAGAACTTGACGAAAAACAGACTTTTTGTCGCCAGAAAGTGCCCTGTTACGGTGGCGGTCATAGGCTCATCATGGTCATGCATTGTTGTTGTTTCAATGTATATTAACAATTTAAGAGCGAAAGCAAGAGAGTAAATTTTCACCACCACGGTCACCAAATGATTTGACAAAAATATGAAATCATGGGATCAAACCAGTGTTGCGTTGTGAACTTATTCACAATATTTGTGTTTATGCACGAAAATAGTACACTTTAAGTATAAAATGTATGAAAGCAGTAATGAAACCTGCTTAATAGCAACACGTCGGTTGTAAAAATACTAAAAGTAGCAAAAAGTGTACTGGCGCTTAGGCATCATATGACCACCAGCATAGCATACTTTCGTCACACAGCTCATCAAACGAAAAAAGAGAGTAAAAAGTGTCATGACCAGGGATCATATGACGACCACCGTAACAACACCCATAGCTGATTTTGACAAGTTATGTTAGGCATTAAAAAAACAAAAAAAGTGAAGTGAAAAGTAAACAAAAATATAAAAGCAATGGACATGTTCAATATTTTGATTATCTGCACTTTAGTGGAAAAAGAGGATCCTTTTCCAAAGCGCCGAAAAATGTATAGAGCAAGGATCAACCCCTTTAAACAAAACAACGACGAGGAACGAGTAGAAACGATGTTCAGAATGATTTTAACGATCGTTAAAATACTCTTAGAACGTTGATGATAATATACGTTTATGCATAACAAAACGTTTTTCATTGTATAACTATCGCTAAAACAGGTTTATGAATACGGGGGTTAGAATTTAAAAAAAAAAACCATATGTGAACTATAACACAATTAAAAGCATTTTTTCGTTTTTTTGAGAAAATAGCACCAAAAAGGCTTTTTACTAATATTTTACTTTGCCAGACTTCTGTTTGTTCGTTTTTCTTTAAAAAATTGATGTTTTGTTTTTGTTTTGTTCTTATGTTCCGTGAATTTTCTTTAAACTTAACGCCACACTAACAGGCTGATGCTCCGCGAGACGATTTAAGCGGCGGCGCCTATGTCACCGCTACAGCTGTTACCACACGTACAGCTACGACACACGAAGATTTGGGTAAAAAAGCTAAAACAGAACAATTGGAAGAAAAGACCGTGGCAACAACACGCACTCACGATCCCACAAAACAGGAGCAACGTGTCGTAACGCAGGAAGTTAAGACGACAGCAACGGTAACCAGTGGAGATCAGGTAGGCATCAGGAAGCTTTATGGCTTGAGAGTGCAAAGAGCGTTCCCAAAAGTGGCATGTTTACTCGCATTTTATTTGGCATGACGTACTTTGTTATTTTTGATTTTTATATTTGTTGTTATTATGTTGTGTGTATTTTGAATTTTGTGTTTGCATTCTCAACTGTGTTTGCAGTTCCAAAGAAGAGACAGTATTTCGTCCACCAGCTCGGGTGATTCAGGTACGCCCATCGATGGGCCTTATGATGGCTCCAGTGTGGTGCGCACCAGCACAAGCTACCAGGTTTGTTCTCGTAATCAAAATTATTAGTGATGATACTCATTTCTACACAATCAAAAAAAAAAGGCACATTGAATTTTCCGCCTACCTACACAATAAATAGATAGTGCATTTTGCATCATTGTTGTAACGATAAATGTAGTTTCTAGAGCTAAGAACAACATATTTTTAATTCTGTAAATTTTTCATTTATTTTCCTTAGCAATCTCCTACGTATGAAACCTCTTCTACCACAACTACCGGCCCTCATGTTGAACAAACCCGCGTTGTACTCGGCGAAGATATGCCTGGCTACTCTGGACATGGCGAGATTGTCTCATCGCAGACAGTGAGCAGTAAAACGAGAACCGTCGAAACCATTACCGTAAGTTTTTGTTATGAAATCTAGAATTTAATACTTGTATATTAAAAATTTCGCGAAAATTACATTATAACCATTTCGTCAACTCCATCCATATACAATATAGTCACGATAAATCGATTATCATATAGATAAAACTATAGATTTAGAGTTACAAAGAGCTATTATTAATAACGCATCTATTATAAATAATAGAATCTCTCTAGTAATAATGATACTTGTTAAAATAGTTTCAATTAATTCCCAATTTATTTTAACAGTACAAAACCGAACGCGATGGAATTGTGGAAACTCGTGTGGAACAAAAGATCACCATACAATCCGATGGCGATCCAATTGATCATGACAAAGCCTTGGCTGAAGCAATTCAGGTTCGTACTTTTGGCAATTTATTAATTTTTGAACTTATTATCTATTAAATTGATTTTTTTCTCTCTTTCTTTTTTAACAGGAAGCGACAGCCATGAATCCCGACATGACAGTGGAGAAAATTGAAATCCAGCAACAAACACAATAAGCACACCATGTACACCACTACAAAACAACACACACACACACACACACACACGCACCCTCAAAAATACACATTTATTTCTAAAGTTACAAACTTAAAATTAAACATTTTTTTATTTACAATAATAATATTTTTTATTTAAACTTAAGCGCCACTTTAAAGCAACATGAAAATAAAGTTAAAAAAATAAAATTTATAAAAAAAATAAATATGTAATTCTAAAAATGAAATGAATAAATATCTATACGAGTATATACGAGTATATATAAAAAAATACAAAATTAAAATGTATGTGTAACAAATGAATAAACAAGTAAATTGAATAAAACACAGATTTAATAAAAACAAAAATGAATTATTTATAAATTATATACATTCACCTTATATTTATATATATAATATTAATAAATATATTATATCTATGTATTAAAATTCATATTTCAATAAAATATCTAAATTTACAATGTTGAAAATGTATGTACCGAAAAATATACCAATTGAATAAAATGAATCAAAATTGTTTATTCTTCTTAAAAAACTAAAGAAGTAAATGATACAATATGGAATACAAGACAAAAGCAAAAAAAAAAAACAAGAATTTTTGAAGTAAATGTTGAGTGTTAAAAATATATACATAAAATAAATCGAACAAAAAAGCTATATATATATTGTGCGAGTTAATCTTATATTTGGAGAATGAGACCAAACTAAGTACAGTTTGCAGAGACAAACTTTTGTGATGTCAAAAAACAACAGAAATGGATTTATTTGAAAAGATTTTTGAAAACGTATTTCATTGGCATTGCAATAGTGTGTGTGTTATTAAAAACTTACTCATAAATAGCTTACTTACTTCTCTTATTAACATTCAACCAAATAAAAAAAAATGCAGTCAAAAATTTCAACATTTTCTATAATTAAAAAAAGCCTTACATTTACATCTAACAAATGTTAAAAATTACAAAATAAAAGTTAAAAACATACATATAAAAATATTTCAACAACAACTCAACAAATTGATAAACATTGATCATAAAGTATCAAACAATCGTAAATTTGAAAGAAAATTTTGTCAAAAATGTGTTCATTGAAGGACTTTGCTAGTTAAACTCTATTTAATTCAAACTTTTTTCAATTTAAAAGGGACCTTAAAATCAAAATGAAGCAACAACAAATTTTCTTAGCTGACGCAAACACAAAAAAAAAAAAAACAGAAAATTAAAACATTAAATACAGATACTACATTAATATCAATGCTAAGTTTTTGTTGATGTTTGTCATAGTTGGGGCTTAAATGTTACAATTTACAATAATTAAAATTATATGGCACATATAAGATGGGAATATATGCTGCAATTATAAATGGACAACAATTTTTATGGAAGTATTTAGAGGTTTTAGAGAATTTCTGGAGACACACTTCATGAGTGTAACTTAACTGGTGGATATAATTATATTAATTTTTTTTTAATATTTTGAAGCAAGACTTTTACTATGGAAATTCTTGCTTGCTTACGATTACTGCTGCATCCTTGTTATTCCTTGTCATTTGACAAGAAATATCAATGGGGTATAAGATAGCTATAGAATCGCTTAAAACATATAAAAACTATTATATGCATCTACTAGAATATGCAAGACCTAATCTGCTAGATACGTTATGGTGCAATTTTTTTTTGCAAAAACTTATTTATACTCCAAATTTACCAATGTTTTCTCTCTATGAAAATAAGCTTGACTTTAATACTGCTGAAACTGTTTGAAAATTCCACTTGACAGATTTTCGCTGTGAGACTTTTATGTGCAAAGTTGACCATTTTTAATATACTCGTCGCTTTGTATAATACAATGACATTAAAAAAGTAACACTTATTGAAAAAATGTTTATATATTTATTATATAATATAAAAATAAATCTTTCTAATACAAAATATTTTCAAAAAATGGCTTTACAAAGGAAGGAACTTTCCATTTATCTCGGAACTACACTAGAATTATATGGTCAACTTTTGCTTTTATAGTCAAATATATGGTACATTAACATATGTGAGGGTATACAAATTTTTAAACTTTTGTAGTCTTTTGTTTTACAAACCATGAGCGAATATACAACCTCATTAATACCAAAAACCTTAACACTTTTTATTGCTAGACCGAGAAAAAATAAACAACGACCGGACAGCATTCGAACAAGGGTTAAACAGCAAAAAAACGGGCATTAACAGAACCTTTCGGGCCGAAAAACAGGTGTTTTCAGGAATTTTGTAACGAAAGCGACCGTTTTATTTTATTTTTAATTTCTGAGACAGTCAAAAACTTAACATTTTAATTTTAGGACACAGCAATTTATTACAGTTCAGTTACATTTATATGCATAGTAGATATCGTCGTGATATAACTTATTTGCAGCATTGCCAAAAAAATCAGCCGTTCGGGTCTTAAAAGTTGAAAGAACTTTTAGAAGAATAGAAGGTTTTTTAAATAGGAAAAAGCTGCACTTCTTGGCAAAAAAATTATATGTTTTGCTCGTAACTTTTTATTTTTAATAATAATAAAATATACTCATAAAAAATATTTATAGCTCACTTGAACATTTTGAAAAACTATATAATAGAAATTACTATAAGAATTTTTTACCACTGAAAACATAAATTTTTCTCACTTTTTTCAAATCGCTCTTAACATTTGAAATTTTGTTTTAAGAGGAGGTTCTAGTAGAACCGTAACGTAATTTCAGGATTTGTTTTTGAGCGAACGTAAATCTTTTTTGAAAAAATCTTTTGAAGCATTTATTAGTGTATATTTCTAGAACATCATACAGTTTTTTCGATGAAAAATAATTCAAAATGGCGGCTGAAGGTCTCGCTGATCAAAGCCGTGAGCGCCGATAGCCTATGTGTGCTGTATACTCTACAGCCCTGCCAAGTGATCTGAAACGAAAAAACCAAAAAAATTATTAACCTAGATGAAATTCGGGGGCCTTGCAGATTTCCGATTTAAATAAAACCCTATTAAAAAATGGCTGCCCTTTGAAAAAACCCTGTTTTTACTCCTTTTTCTTTTGCTTTAACGTTAAAAAATAACGATATTTTTTTGGAAAAAAACGCTACCTGAACGCCTCTAAATTGAATAAGCTTTAATTTGATCCGTCAAACTTCGAAATCGGTCAAGTCGTTGAAGCGGAATCGCGTGAGAAAAACGCATTTAAAGTTTGACAAAATAAGTAATGTTTGTTTTTTGACATTTACATCTAATCAGCTGCTATTCCAGCACCATACAGGGTCTCTTCCTCATTCTCAAAGAGCATGTTTTGCTGCACCAGGGTGCCAAGTTTTTCAGTTCTCCGAGAGTTTCTCCTCCGCTGCCTTCACTCGCTGGTCGTCAGTCTTCGCAGCGAAGTTTATGCAGTTTGTCCCGATGACGATTCCTAATGTCTGCATAGTTTTTAATATGGATGAATAGCCTTCATTAACCTTCACCTGGCATGCTCATCCTGAATAACACACCTGTGGTACTGGGATGAATAATACACCTAGGGCACACTCATGGGGTACATACGAAACCCAGTGATTAAAATCTATGTAAAAATTTAAATATTGATTATTTTGTCTCAAAAAAATTCATAGATCATCTTTAGATACCACTTTAAACTGTAGTATAGTCCAAGTTGAAAAAAATAAATATCAGCGTTCATAAAAAATCCGGAAAACTAGAAAAAAATTCCAAACAAATCAAAACGAGAAAGAACGTGGGGTACCCCACGAGGCCAGGTGAAGGTTAAAGATGCCGGAAGATATATATATGGTGCTATTCTGATAGTTTGTTCGCCACAATGAAGGTGTTTGGGGACCAGTTTCCACAGACAAGAGTTAAAACATTCATTGTCGTTTTGCGTGTTTCTACCTGTGCATCTTTGCAGTACATTATCACTTGAAAGAGCTTCATTTACGGTTCGAATTGCTTCTTGAACAGATTTTTGAAGGGCAGGTTCATGGTGGAAATCGGCGAGTTCTTTCTTGGCTTTTGCAACACGCCACTTACACCAACTTTTTTCACCTGGTGGGCAGTTTTCATGTTTCGGCTCTTCATTTATGGAACTTATGGTCTAATGGCAAGTCCATATTACAAAGTCAAATCTTTTATTAATTTGTCAGTCAATTTTCTTGCACCTTTACCTCCAATTCTTTTATGTTGTTTCTTAACTGCGAGCAATCTTGTGCCTATTCGCTTCTGGACTTACTACCTGTACCAGATACACCGCTTAGGTAGTCAAAAATGCCCGCCCTTGAAGCCGCTCCGAGCGCGCATTTATACCTGTTTTTCGGCCGACGCACTCTCGTCTAATACGCTATGACTCGGAAAATAAATTAGATAGGGAAGTATCCGAAGTATTTGACTACATATTTTCAAGATTCTAAAGATGAAAATAAAGCAAAAAAGAAAAACAACAATTTACCGTCCATTTCTACTAGAACTTCCTCTTAAGAGAAGGCTGGGATAATAAAATATGATACACTCATAAGTGTTAGTTGGTTTAAATGTTGATGTAACCAGTACAAGTAGAATCCAAGTAGCTCTAGTTGATACCATAACCTCGGTAATCCTGAGAGTTCAATGAGTATCGCACTGTTAGTTTATAACCATTCAGTGCGTTTGATGCACGTTATAAGATTATTGATTTTTGTCGTTGAGAGTTCCTCTAGAATGCTAAAGAAGGGCTTACCTAGCGCTCTTAATCTAGATCTGATTAGGGTCAGGCAGGTGGACGGGAAGCGTGTCGGTGTTTCTATTTCATTTCGGTCATCACAGCCGCGAAAATGGGTGTTGAAGGGCAATCCGATTTTTTCGGCGTGTACTCCGATGCACCAGAGACCCGTAATGATAGCCCTAGTTCTGGCTTTGTCCTTCCGAGATATTGAGAGCATCTCCTAAGTTCTACCTAGGTTGTAAGTTGGTCATAATTTCCTTGAAGTTTTGCAGGTTGGCAGACCTCTCCACCTACGACCGGTTAGGGCCAAGTAGTAGTAAGATTAAATTCCTCCCTTAACGGTGTTCAGTGGAATTGCGACTAGTTCCGTTCATGAAACGTCAAGGCAGCAACCACGCCTAGCCAGTTCATCCGCTTTTTCATTACCATATATGTTCATATGGTCGGGAACATAGATTCTGGTATTGTTAAGGTGGAGACTCAGCCGGGTAAGTTCACTCTAACACTGCCTAACCAGTTTGGAGTTGGTGCTGATGGCACTTAAAGCTTTAATGGCGGCTTGGCTATCCGTCAAAATAACTGCACTGAGGTGATTGGTATTGGCTCTACTTAAGGCGCGACAGGCTTCTTTTTTCGCTAAAAGTTCGGCCTGGAAGACGCTGGCTGAGTTTGGCATACGAAATGCGTCCGCTACCCCCAGTTTCTCAGCTCCCACTCCACACTCCATCTTGGAGCCGTCAGTGTAGAAGGACACATCGAAGACTAAGTTAGGTCCTCCATTGCGCCTCTCCACCCTGGTGAGAAATTTGCTCGTAAAAGATTTCGTGAAGTTAAATTTGGAAGTGTCAGAGTCCGTGTTACTAGGAACCAGTTCCAGAGGTAGCGAATTTAGAATGTTGCTGTGTACATATGGCCTATTCTGCTAGTTGTAGGACTTTCTTAGTCTGACTTCAATGTTTGTTACGGTAAGCTGGATGTGTAGATCTATAGCGAGTAAGTGTGCCAAGACGTTAAGTGCGTCGGTGGTACATGAGCGAATACCCCGTGATACCTATGAACATATAGCCTATTCCGCAAGTTGTAGGACTCTTTTAGTTTGACTTCACTGGTTGCTATGGTAGGCTTGATGTGCAGATCTATAGCGAGTAAGTGTGTCAAGACGTTAAGTGCGTCGGTGGGACATGAGCGAATACTCATCGTGATACCTTTGCACGCAGATTGCTGGATCCACCATACTAGTGCATCATATCACAGGATAGGGCGCACTACTGATGACCGCATTTCCTACCAAAGATCTGTTTGCAGGCGTAGAAGGCTATGCAGGCCTTTTTGACCCTTTGTTCTATGTTGGGTTTACAGCTGAGCTTAGAATCTAGAATGACTCCTAGATATTTTGCGCTACTGGATAGTGCAAGAGATTGGTTGTTTAGCATTGGAAGGAGAAATTGTGGTGCTTTGGTTTTTGTGGTGAATAGCATCAGTTCCGTCTTGCTATGGTTAACTCTTAGGCCGTACCCAGAGACTGGCAGAGACTGGCAGCCCAGAGACTGAGTTTTTCCAAAGATGCCTCCATTAGCTCACTGAGTGTATAAGGGAACATTCCTGACACCATAAGCCACCACTTTGACCCCATTGCAATTTAATTCTAAAAGAACTTCGTTCATGGCTATGGGCTAGAGTAGAGAGGAGATCAATCCTCCCTGCGGAGTACCCCTACTGCCAAATCTCGTGAGTTTACAACCACCCAGGTCTGCCAGGATTATTTTGTTACTGAGCATTGAGACATAGTGTGTAGATTGTTAAATGCCCCTTCAATGTCTAAGAATGCCGCAAGAGTGTATTGCTTAAAGAAGATAGATCTTTCAACAGTAGTGATAACCTCGTATGAGGCGGTATCTGTTGATCTGCCCATGCATGTGGGGCGTTGGATATGGTATTACCCCCTAGAACGTCCCTAAAATGAATATCAAGTAAAAGTTCCAGGGTTTTCAGTACGAATGAAGTGAGGCTTATTGGTATGACATCCTTGGCTGATTCATGACCTCTCCTCCCAGAATTAGATAAAAATATTACCTTTACTCTTCTTCAGCTCCTTGGAGGGTAGTTAAAGCGGAGGCAATTTTTAAAGATAGAGAGCAGGATAGGTGCAACTATGTACATCTTGCAGCTTCTGCAACATTCTTGGTAGAATGCCATCGGAGCCTGAAGATTTGTATGGAGAGAAGCTTTTTATGGCCCAGGTATTCCTGTCCTTTGGGATAAAGGAGCCAGTAGGAACTACAGCAGTTGCCTCGGACAATTCTAAACCTAAGTTCTCATTGCAGCTGTTCCTGCAGTCGGGGAAGTGCGTGTTGAGTAGATGTTCCAGTGATTGGAAGATTCTGTCCACGTAACATCTTCTTTCCTAATAAAAGAGGGACTGGTGCTATCTTTGGATAGAATTCTGCTTAGTCTCGCCGCTTCTTTGATATTGTATGTTGATTGGGTGTATTCCGGCCAAGAGTGCTTTTTCGCGTCACGCATTGCTTTCTTGCAGGTTTTGAGGATGTCTCATAGGTATACAGGGTGATTCAAAAACCGGTATCTGTTTGAGATCTAAAAACAAATTTTTTTTTAAAAATGAATTAAAATGTACAAAACGCAATGTTGTGAGGTATATTTTAAGCGTTATTAGAGAAAACAAACATCCCAATTATGTATAAAAATGGAATAAATGCGCATCCTGATAACCCTAATTTCTAGGATCTTGCTCGGTTTTTGGATCTACATATCTCATGAATGGCCCGGACGATATTCGCCTTTAGACTTTTATTTGAAGATTTATTTTTAAAATGTTTGTGTTAGCAAATTTGTACACTATAGTGTATGATGAAAAAGAGTTTTTCAACTTTAGAGCAAGCCATAAAATATTGTACTAAGTATTACAATAACATCTCTCAACTTTATGGTAGGAGTAGTAAGAATAGTTACTTTTCAAAAATGGTTGTGCTGGTATATTTGCCGGTATAAAAATTAAATGATTGCGTAAATTCAGTAGAGATAAAATACTTACTCACAAGACTGAGATTACAGTTGGCTATTGTGTTAATTTTTAATTTACAATTTTATTTTAAAAAGAATAAGTTTCGCACCTTGTTTGTTTTAGCTGGTTTTAAACCTAAAGGACTAGACGGATAGTAATTGGAGTAAGTGTATGTAATTTTTTACCAAAATCTTAATACAGTATACAATTTTAATGAATAAGTTTATTTTATATTTTACTATTATGACACAAGAAAGCTTCCATGCTGACTGGCTCATTGAATGACCAACTGTTTTCATTAACTGTAGAACTTGTCTTCTTTTTTTATAACGTTATAAACTAGAGTTTATATATTTAAAAAAAACAAAGTTTTGTTTTTGTAGGGTACTTAAGTAAGTTAATTAATACAATTTTCAATGGTATGTATTGAGCATGCATTTTTGTTGAATGTTTAAGTAAGTAGTCCCTAATCATATTTGCTGATACTTAGTGGTTTTTTCGTAGATTTATTTTAAACATACATTTTGTTTCTTAATTTGTAAAACTAAGAATTTATACTAATATTCATTTAAAAGTAACATCCACTAACAATATTCTTAACGTCTTAAATACTTCTATCGAAGATTAAAGAAAATATTAAAAAAATTAAAAAAGAAAATCTATCTATAAATGTACTTATTAATTAAAAAAGCTTGTGACAACTTTTATGATATTAATTGCAACTTTAAAAGTAATAATAATAAAGAACAAATCATGTGAAAAAAAACCCTTTGATGTTTTTCTTTCCTTCCATCCAAGCATTAACCTCTACTTACTTGTTATTTTTTACATATCTATAGTTTTTGCAAACCCACAAAGAACAATAAAACTGCATTAATATTAAATGCCGTTAAAAATCGAAGTGTAGAAAAACTTTGCAAAGTGGAAATCGACTGACATGCAAGCGTTGCAAGTTGAATAAAATACCAAAGTGACAAGCGGTGCACAAATAACACCAGTGTTGCAAAGGGATTTGGGGTGGGGTTGGTAAATGGTATAAAAACTGCCTGACTGGTTACACTGTTCAACAAATTTTAATCTTTCTAAAATTACAGACTTCGATCAAAGGATTTTGGTATGGGAGACAAAAAAATATTTACACATGTAGCTTGGCGTTTTAGAAGTTTACGTTAGAGAAATTTTTAATATAGGTTTTAAATGTAATCAAATAAAAAGTATAACAACTACTGAATACGTTCTGTCAAGAGAGTGCAGAAGATTAATAGCACATTGGTAAACGGACACTGTGACAGCTGCGAAAGAATGTAGCTCAATTTCAATTACAATTCTCAATTACATTTGTTCAGACATGGGCGCTAAGACACTGATGGCTTCTACCTTACACAGTAAGTGACGATGGGAGTAGGTATGCACAAGATAGGAGAGAACAAAAAACGACGTACACAATTTGAGAGAACAAAAACAATTGTACAAAAATCGTCTCTACGCCAAAAATACAACGAAAACGAAAGAAAACATACCGAGTGCAGCAAACAAAGGCAAATGACAGCACAAATTAATTTTTACAATTTGATGACCGAATTTTGATGCTAATAAATTAATTTATTTATTCGAAAAAACGAATTTATTCATTTCAAAAATGATGTTGAAAATCAATTAGTTATTTTATTTGTTCTAGTTTAAACATAAAGATTAATAATTTTGACAAACACACTTCACTGCAAAGCTACCTGCTAGAAAATGCGATGTTTCTCCACAGACGAGTAAAGTCAAACTGTTGTTTGAACAATGAATATAATATAATTTGAGCACAAACAAGATTTGGTCTCACACCGCTTACAGTTTTGCATTACAATGTCATCACCGACAAATTTTTGCAAGCGGTAGTTTAAAAAGCCCGCTTAAAGGGATTTTAAAAGTTCTCATAAAAATGCGTAAAAAAAAAGCTTAACAACAGATCGCGCTTAAACTTAGCGTCTGTTTGGCTGACTGAATGGGTTGCCAGCTTAACAACAAAAATAATTTTGACAATCTCTTTAAGCGGTCTTTTTTAATGATCAATTCCTGGTTCCTTCTTAACAGAGACTTAAAATACGATCCGACAGAGGTTTGCACCCATGAGAAATTCCAATATAAGGAGTGCGTCATTAGAAATTAGAAACATGTCAAATAATATTTTATCACTTGATATTTTTGATTAACCATTTAGCGAAATCATGTGTAATGAAAAAAAAGTTCGCAAGCAAATAATTGAAATATTTTTTAAAAAACCCGCAATATACCTTTAAAGGGATAACAAAAGTGGTTTAAGTGAATAGAAACACTTTGTCTTGCGTCATAAGAACGTTTAAAGCGAATGTTAACGTCGATCGAAAAAAGGAATAGACAGGAAGACAGGTGGTGACCGTGATAAGGCTAAAAAGGTTAGGCTAAACGTAAGGCTAACTGTAAGGTTAACCTGTGCGGACAAAAAGTGGTTCTGCTTGCGAAACGCTCTGAGTCATTCGTACGTAGAGTGAAAGGCGAAGCTGGTCTAAAGACTTTTAAAAATCAAAAAGTTCTGGATCGGAAGGGCGAAAAAGAATCGCGAAGCCAAAACTCGCGTCCAAAAACTGTACAAAAGTTTCGTTAGCAAGTATGAATTTTGATTTATGGATGATGCAACCAGTGATGTGATTTGGTTGGATTTCGGCCTTTTTGTGGGATTTTTAAACCATAAAAGCGCGAGAGGGCCTTTGAGTTTATGGGCGGGATTTTTTGCTGTGTCAAAATTTCGAAAGATTGAAATCCTTGTAAAGAATTGATTGGCATCATTTTGAATGTAATCTTGTACAATTGCCATTTCAATTTTGTGTTTCATTGAGTTTTTGTTGTGATGGATTAAAAAATTTCGTAAAAAATTTGAATTGAATTGATTTGATACCTGATTTTTAACTCATTTTGGAATCAGCGTCATTCATAACTCAGCTGGAATAAATGCAATAATATTATATGTATACTTATACCAAAGGTGCCTTAATTTTAAATTAATTTGATGATATTTCCAAAATATTTTGGTTTATTTTGTATAACTGACAGTAAGCTAAAATTTTTGGCAAAAACCTCAAAAAATCATGTTTTTCTTAAACATATTGACTGGTGTAAAGTTGTAAAAAAATAAACTGTTAAAAATTAAAGGTCGGAAAAAGATCTTCCAAAGATATCGGATCAAAGATAATGCTGTTTTTCGTGTATATTTTTTATTTGATTTCCATACAAAAACATTGAAAATTTAAATAACATTATTACTTTTATTCGTTTTGTTATTTCTTACAATATTCTTTAGTAAGTGTTTATTTTAGCTTTAAAATGTATCAATTAAGCAATTCTGACCAGGAAAATATGCAGTTAAACAATGTTCTTAAAACTTTTCCAAAGATATTTTGAAAGTGAGGATTGCGTGAGAGATAATGAAGTTGATAGAATTTTAGTGAAAAGAACGTGAACAAAAATTCAAATAAAATGTACGAAAAATAGCATTATCTTTTATCCGATAGCAAAAAATTAAAAATGTTTGATACAGATTGGAAAAATATTTTTCGACCTTTAATTGTTGACAGTTTATTTTTTCCAATTATTACAGGTTTATTATAGGTTTCTGCAAAAAATTTTAGCTCACTGACGGCTTTCGTTTTTTTTCTCCCCCCATGTCAAGGCACTTCAGTGTTTCCGTATTATTTTCATTCTATATTATTATGGTATAAGTTCCTTCTTTTATCTCAATGAATTTTTAGAAATAAATAAGATAAATATTTCACTGCATGTAATTAAAATTTGTTTTATACTAGCATATCCTGAGTTTTTATCAATCACTCGTTCCATTTTTCTACATACCCTTTCGTCGGTTTCACCATGCGCAGACCTTTTTTTTAATCGAAGTCTATAAGCATAGCTACGCCTTTGTCGTGAGTTAATGTTTTTGATTGAAGGGACTCTAGTGGCAAAGGAATATGCTTAAAAATTTGCATTTTGACATTTTAGTACGAGAAAAAAACAAAACACTAAAATGACCTAAAAACCGAAAAATGCTCTAAAAATTAAAAACGTCCAAAAATGACAATAAAACAACTTAAAAATCTCAAAAAATTACAAAAAATGCCCTAAATCTAGTAAAAAGGACATAAAAACTAAAAACGAGGAAAAATGAAGAAAAAATATTGTAAGTAGATAGAATATGGGGTTTCTGGATCAAGAGGAGCTGAGGAGCCGCTTGCTTGCTTGGTTGCTTTTGAAGCGTGCGTCATAGCTGACGGTAGTTTTTTGTGGTTTTGACTTCTGTCCGTCGCCCGCCCCATCCCTCGTCCCCCTTCCGTCCGTCCGTCCGTTTTGCGGTTTTTGATAAGCAGTTGTATAAAATGTAAACATTTTTGTTTTTCAATGTTTGAGAAAATAACAAATTGTCTTCTGCGGTTTTTGATAAGCAGTTGTATAAAATATGAAAATTTAAGCAATTTCAAATAAAAAGGGGAAATTCAGTCAAGTGTAGTTAGTGCTCTATAAATCAATAAACAATCAAACACGGAATAAGCTACCTTTAAAAATGGATTCATTTAAATGTGACAAGTGTGAGTTAACTTTTAACAAAAAGTTTAATCTAAACCGACACGTGAGAATAAAACATGAAAGTCAACAATCGGAACATTACAAATGTGATATTTGCATGAAGTTTTTTACTCGAACTGATAATTTAGCGAAACATATACGGCAAATACATAATTCATCTTCTTCAACACCAAATGCATCAACATTAACAGCATCAGCAGCGGGAGCAGCATCAAATAATGTACCAAAACTTCAGACGATTGTAACAAATACAATTCCATATGTCTATTGCAGCACATGCAAGAAACATATAATTATAAAGAATTGGTCTTACCACATCAGGACTAACGCACATAAAAACAATAGCGGTGAAATAGTAAACGAGCATTTAACTAGAATTTCATCTGTATTTAATGAACGTATAGAATCATTTATATACAAAAATACCAATGAGGGTTTATTGAATGCTGAAGTATTTCTAGATAACGCTAAAAAAATTGTTATACAAGCTCTTCAGGATATGTTACAGAAACACATCAACATTAAATTCAATATAGAATTGTTTTGCGAATACGTAAAAATGTGTGATAATGAGATGACAATTGATGTAAAATCTCATCAAACAAAAATGGTGATGATTCAACAGACCACAAATTTGGATGAGATTTATGTTACAAAATGTCATAGTTTATTTGCAATGATGTCAGAGTTTCAAGAACGTGACAGCGGTTGGACTCTCAGCAGAATTTTACACTTGGAGATTAATATTAATCAATACAAACCAATAAAAGGTTCTCAATACATACAATTACCGAAAAATTTATTGAACAAACATGCTTGTATAAATATACAAAACAACGATGAATATTGTTTTAAATGGGCAATGATATCAGCCTTGTATCCCATCATTTCTAACACAAATAGATGTTCGAGTTATAATGTAGAAAATATAAGATCCTCTATAATACATTTGGAGAATGGTAAAACTCTCAACTTTGAAGGACTTATCTTCCCGTTGAGAGTCAAAGATGTTAAAATTTTTGAAGAAAATAATCCTGAAACAAGCATCAATGTATTTGGATACGATGAAGAGCTTAAGAGTATAGTTGGACCGTACTATATCACAAAGGAAGAGAAGAGCAGACATATAAATCTACTTCTGCTTCAGAAAAGTGATAAATTTCACTATATTTGGATAAAGAACATTTCAAGGTGAATATTATATTTATATACATATATAATGTTGAAAGCATTTTTAATAATTTGTTTTGTTTTTTATTTTCAGACTTTTGAAAAATCAAGTGACAAAGCACAAGACACGAATACATTTGTGCAATGTGTGCTTGCAGTTTTTTGAATCCAGCTACAAATTACAACGACACAAACAGGAATGTAACAGAATAGTTACAAAAGTTCCGGATATAGAAAATTGTAAGGTTGCATTTCAAAATTTTAAACATAAGTTAGACGTTCCTTTTGTAGTATATGCGGATTTTGAATGTTTTCTACCATCAGAAAACACTCAAAATTCAGGTTCAATAAGAACAGTTCAGAGCCACATTCCGTGCGCATATAGTTATTATATTAAGTGTAGTTTTAATAGTTCCTTAGATAAGTTTAGAATATATACAGGTGAAGATGCACCTATTAATTTTATTAAAACCTTAGTTAGCGATGCTAAGGAAATTTATAATAATTATTTAAGTAAAATTAAACCAATGAATTTCCTCACACCATTAGAGTTAGATATTCAAAATAAAAACACTAACTGTCATATTTGCGAAAAAAGTTTTAAAGAGGATGAGTATAGAGTAGCAGATCATTGTCATTTAACTGGAAAATATCGCGGACCGGCACATATTGATTGCAATCTAAATTTTAAAATTGCTAAATTCATCCCAATATTTTTCCACAATCTTTCTTCATATGATTGCCATTTATTTATTAAAGAACTTTCAACGGTTCCTGGTAGAATAAACGTAATACCACTAAATAAGGAAATATATGTCTCAGTTTCCAAACATATACATTTCGATGATGATGATGATAGCGTTGAACTAAGGTTTTTAGATTCCTTTAGATTTATGGCTTCTAGTCTATCAAACTTAGTCAATAATTTATCAAACAGAGATTTTTATATTTTACGGTCTACGTTTAACGATGATGTCGAATTCAATCTCTTGAAGCAAAAAGGTATATTTCCTTATGATTATTTTGATTCAAAGGAACGTCTTCAAGAAGAATGTTTACCTCCGAGGGAAAAGTTCTTTAATAAATTAACCAATGAAGAATGTAGTGTTGCCGACTATGAACATGCTCAAGAAGTATGGTCAACTTTTAATTGCACAACATTACATGATTACTTAGAACTTTACCTTAAAATAGATGTTCTACTTCTTACTGATGTTTTCGAAAATTTTAGAAAAGTATGTAAATCAATTTACAATCTTGATCCTTGTCAATATTATACAGCTCCCGGACTATCTTGGGGAGCAATGTTAAAGTACACAAAAATTGAATTAGACCTACTAACAGACATTGACATGATTAAATTCATTCAAAAAGGAATAAGGGGAGGTATTGTGCAATGTTCCAATAGACATGTTAAGGCAAATAATAAATATATGGATGACTTTGATGTTACAAAACCCTCAAATTATCTCATGTATTTAGATGCCAATAATTTGTATGGTTGGGCAATGTCTCAATATTTGCCTGAAGGAAATTTTGAATGGGTTGATGATGTATCAACATTTCAGTTAAATGAGCATGCTAATGATTCTTGTGAAGGATATATTTTAGAAGTTGATTTAGAGATATCTTCTGCAATGCATGATATATATAATGACTTACCGTTTTGTTCAGAAAATAAAAAAAGTCCGATCGGTAAACATCAAAAACTTATAATCGATTTGAATAATAAATCAAATTATATCATTCATTATGTTAACTTACAACAATGTTTACAAAATGGAATAAAACTTAAAAAAATTCACAGAATTTTAAAATTTAAACAATCGCCATGGTTAAAAAAATATATTGATTTGAATACTTTTCATAGAACGCAAGCTAAAAATGATTTTGAAAAGAACTTTTTAAAGTTATTAAATAATGCTGTTTATGGTAAAACCATGGAGAATGTAGATAAGAGGAAAGATGTTAAAATTGTTTGCGAGTGGGAAAATAGAGGAAAAAGATTGGGAGCTAGAAGCTTAATTGCTAAACCAAATTTTCATAGCTCTACAAGATTTACCGAAAATATGGTAGCAATACAACTTAATAGAATACATACCCTATATGATAAACCAATTTATATAGGGTTTGTAGTTCTAGAACTCTCTAAATGGAAAATGTATGATTTTCACTATGATTACATGCTTCCAAAATTTAGATAGAACTTAAGTTTATGCTATATGGATACTGACTCTTTCATCTATTCAATTAAGACTGAAGACTTCTATAATGACATTAAACCTGACATTCATTTAAAATTTGACACATCCGACTACAAACTCAACAATCCTTATGAGATAGAACGACAAAATAAAAAGGTATTAGGTCTCATGAAAGATGAAAATAATGGAAAAATAATGAGGGAATTCATTGGTTTGAGGGCAAAAATGTATTCTATTAGTGTTGAGGGCGATAATCATATCAAAAAAGCTAAAGGAGTAAAAAAATCAGCTTTGATGTCCCTCAGTATTGATGATTATAGAAAATGTTTATTTAATAAGAAAATTTATTATGATAAAATGTTAACTTTTAGATCTAAGATTCATAAGATATATACACAAGAAATTGAAAAAATTGTATTAAGTTATTTTGATGACAAACGTTATATATTAGAAAATGGTGTTAATACCCTTGCATGGGGACATCATAGATTATTAAATAAAAATGTATTAAAAGCTTGAAAACTTAAAAAATAAAAACAAAATAATTTTATGTTTTAAAGGAAATTTTTATTATTTAAAATGTAATATCTTCAGAAAATATTTTTAATCGTCTAAAAGACAATTCGCAAAAAAATATTGTTGAATCAATTACATAAAAATCGCTATCTATAGTTACTACTTCTACTTTAGTAACTATTTGTTTTTTATTTTGGTCCATGAAAATAACTTTGGATTCTGATAGTATGCTTCTCAGAATGCCATTTGCATCGTCCATGGTCCTAACATTTTCCTCGCAGAGTTCGTCAATATTTGGTTGAAGCGCCAGAGTAAAGACATCTATGAATCGTGGATGCTCCCAAATGTATTTAAAATGGATGTAGTTCCCAAGATGACAGTCTGTCGTTGTCAACCAAAAAAAAGGTTCCGGGGTGGTGATGCGATAATTTTTTGGATCACAGTAAAAAAGCTCATCGAATTCATCCATGTTGATATTTTCCATTTTTTTAATTATGTGTAAACTGTGCTGTTTTTGGAGAACTTTATATAGCAAAAAGTTTTAATTAAACCCTTTGAGTGCTACTATCAACAAAAACCGCAGAAGGCAATTTGTTATTTTCCCAAGCATTGATGGGAAAAATTTTATGCAACTGCTTATCAAAAACCGCAGAAGACAATTTGTTATTTAATAAAAATTCACTTGTGGAAACAGTTTTAAGATAAGTATTTTATTTTTTATATTATCAATAAGTGAACATACTATGTAATATTATATTTTTGAAATAAAAATTGTAAACATAATTGACCACAAATAACTGTGTTGTATTTTTGTTTTTGTTCATAGTTGTAATATATTGGTGTCTTTAAGTAATTGATGAGTTCTAATGGGGGTTGCAAGTTTCCAAAGCTATCAAAATATTCCTTATAGTTTTTATTTTTATAGTAAGCTACCCAATGAGTACCGGGTCCGTTAACATCATCCAAATTGAGAATACCACATTCTTGAGTATACGGTTTTGTCGGTAAAGAATCTCTCATAAAAATTCCTCTAAAATATTTAAGAAATTTACAATATTTCATTAAATCCACATCGGTTAATGGTCTTTTAGGTAGCTTTCTTAAGAGTTTTTTGACTGAGGTCGTAAAAACAAACCATATCCTTCTTTATAAGGTTTTAGAAATAGACCTTTACCCATAGCTATTGACTCCATATATCTATTGTGACGAGTAGCTTCAGCTAATTGTTCTTTTCCATTTTTTATATCATTTATAGCTTTTGCTACAGCTGATCCTCCAGAAGCTATACCTCCAAGAGCACCTAGTGCTGTTAAAATGGGTATTAGTGGTAAAACTCCACCTATTTTTGGAACTGGGATTACTCGTGGTATATTAACTTGAGATTTTTTTCGTTTAAAACTTGACTGTACAGCTTTATGGGCTATTTTATAAGCATCACTGAATGAATTAGGTTTCTTTTTTATCAACATTTTTACACCCTTTTTAACTGCTAACGAAAAGAGTTTCTCTCGATTCACTTTAGGGTTTTTATACTTTTTGCGCTTGGTTTGCCTTCTTTTCGATTTACTTTTGTCCTTGTTTCTCTTAATGCCCATTCCAAATTTAACTTTTGTTTTCATTGCATTTGTTACGAACCAAGCGTACGCACGTTCTTTCAAATCGCTATCTTTGGATGTAACTCTTTGCCAAGCTTTCTCAGATAAAATATTATCAGCCTGATGCCGTGTGTTTATATCTTTTGATTGTGAATATGCAATATCATGCTCCTTACAAGCCGCATCTAATGGATTAATACCCTTATCACCTCTTTCTAAACGTTTTTGAAGTTTTGTTCCTGGTCCACAAAATTGATATCCCGGCAAATGAAGTTCAACTGGCAATGAATTTATTAAGTTGTTTATGAAACCATATCCTCTTTTAAACTGTTGCCGATGTGTATTATCTTTGTATATTATACCCATTTTCAAAATAAAATTAACATTTGGTTGTGAGTATAAAAAGGGAATGATGATTGTAGTTATATATGATTGATTTATATTCCATTTAATATAGTATTCAAAATGAGGTTAATTAAACAACGTATTCAGCTTAATGTTCATAATGCTGAATTATTTAATGATAGCGATAAAATAAGCAAAATTGTTTACAGTCCTCTTTTACCTAATTCAATACGTGCATTATTTGTTGGACCATCAAATTGTGGTAAAACTAACGTTATGATTAGTCTTATTGTGGATCCAAATGGCTTAAAGTTTAAAAACATATACATATATTCAAAATCTTTATACCAACCAAAATACGAATATTTGAAGAAACTCATTGTGCCAATAAAAGGAATAAATCTCTATACTTTCTCAGAAAATGAAGATGTTATAAGTCCAGATAAAGCTAAACCAAATTCAATTTTCATTTTTGATGATATTATTTGTGACAAACAAAGCACTATACGAAAATATTTTTGTATGGGCCGTCATAAACAAATTGATTGTTTTTATTTGTGCCAAACCTATACAAAAATTCCTAAGCATTTAATACGTGATAATGCTAACATGATTATTATATTCAAACAAGATGAAATGAATTTAAAACATATTTTCAATGATCATGTTATTGGAGACATGGATTTCAGAATGTTTATAAAGATTTGCAATGAATGTTGGAAAGAAAAGTATGGTTTTGCTATGATAAATAAAGATGATACTATAAACAAGGGTCGGTATCGAAAAGGTTTTGATAATTTCATACATATATAAAAATCACATCACCACCTGTTACACCTCAGATCAGTATCAGATATATACCAGATCAGTATCAGATATAAACCAGATTAGTATCAGATTATACCAACCAAAATACGAATATTTGAAGAAACTCATTGCGCTAATAAAAGGAATAAATCTCTATACTTTCTCAGAAAACGTAGATGTTATAAGTCCAGATAAAGCTAAACCAAATTCAATTTTCATTTTTGATGATGTTATTTGTGACAAACAAAGCACTATACGAAAATATTTTTGTATGGGCCGTCATAAACAAATTGATTGTTTTTATTTGTGTCAAACCTATACAAAAATTCCTAAGCATTTAATACGTGATTTTGCAAACATGATTATTATACTCAAACAAGATGAAATGAATTTAAAACATATTTTCAATGATCATGTTATTGGAGACATGGATTTCAGAATGTTGGAAAGAAAAGTATGGTTTTGTTGTGATAAATAAAGATGATACTATAAACAAGGGTCGGTATCGAAAAGGTTTTGATAATTTCATACATATATAAAAATCACTTCACCACCTGTTACACCTCAGATCAGTATCAGATATATACCAGATCAGTATCAGATATAAACCAGATTAGTAACAGATTTTAGAAAGCTCACAGAAACAATAATCATGAAAAATACAATTACGATTACTTATATCATCATCAACTGCTGGACATAATAACCATAATAACGAAATAATATCTATCATTGAAGAGTTGAAAGAAGCTAATATAATTATATAGCTAAAAATGTTCAGGATACAAAATTACTGAAATACCATTGAATGTTATATACTTACCAGTTAATACCAGACAAATAAGCACTCTTGTTCTTAAAGTCGTAGATCAAGGTGGTAACCTCATTAATTTCCGTGGTGAAAAAATATCAATAAGACTACGTTTAAAGCCTATATAAAGAATGATTGTTTTTAAGAAAAAGCATTTACATAACAACTCATTCACTAATATACCAACAACAAAAGAAGAATCAAATTCAAATAAAAACCTACTTTTAAAAAACCCACACATAGAATTTATCTAACAAAATCGAACAAAGAGTTTTTAGAAAGCATTGGATTACAATTAAAAAACAACATGAGTGACGTAATTAATGTTCTGTATAGACCATTTATTGACGATAGTATAGTGAAAAAAGATTACCACAGCTATACATCATATTTACAATCATTTAAAAATAATGATGAAATACGTATACCAATACAAAACCAGGACTTGTATGTATTACTAAGTGAGAGTGTTTTGTATATTGAGGGATTTGTATCCAACAGCGATAGTTCTACTTCAAAAACTGTTAAACTCTTAAACAATTGTATAGCATACTTATTTGATGAAATTCGTTATGAGATGAATGGGGTAGAAATTGATCGTACAAGACAATTGGGAGTCGCGTCAGATATGAAAAATTATGTATCGCTTAATAAATTCGAAAGTACAAACCTTCAAAACGCTGGATGGTGTCCATTTGAAAAAAATAATGTTTTACTTAAAACGGGGCATTTTAATTTTTGTGTTCCTTTAAAGACCTTACTTGGATTTGCTGAAGATTTTGATAAATTAATTGTGAATTGTAAACATGAATTGATTCTGATGCGAACTAAAGATGATAAGAATATTATGAGTTCAACTACTATCACCGATAATCTTGTATTAAGCCTCTTGAATATCACATGGAAAGTACCACACATTCAACTTTCAGACGATTACCGATTGAAAATGTTAAAAACAATAAATAGTAAACTACCACTTAATATATCGTTTAGAAGCTGGGATGTTTATCATAATCCTTCTCTTGTAGAAAGTACAAATATTTTATGGAATGTCAAACTAGCAGGTGAAAATGAAAGACCACGATACATAATTTTAGCATTTAGAAACGATAATAAGTTCATACATTGTAACTTATCAGATGTAAAAGTTCATCTTAACTCTGATGTATATCCCTATGACGATCTCAACATTAGATTTGATCATAATCGTTACGCTTTACTCTATGATATGTATCAAAAATTTCAACAAGGATACTATGGACGTTCTCCACAACCACTTTTATCACCAGAAAATTTTGTCAACATTGCACCAATAATTGTTTTAAATGTCTCTCATCAGAATGAGAGTGTAAAAGGAGGACCAATAGATATTAGAATTGAATTAAAATTTCGAGCGAATGTCCCTCCAAGTACATCAGCTTATTGTATGCTTATTCACGAAAAAATGTATGAATATATACCACTCACAAATGTTATTAAAAAAATAATTTAATAAAAAATATATACATGCGTTCTATATAAATAAGAGTTTTGATGACTGCGGCTATTTATTTAACACAATGTTTGCAACTGTTGATGTTCAAGGTTTTAAAATATATGACAATTGGTTAAAATTAAATCATCATAATTTATCATGGAATTACGGAAGTGACTCATTTAAAAACACCCAAAGATATTTTAAATTTCTATTGAAAAATAAAAAAGTGTTAAGTGAAAAATAAAGGGGACGGAGAAACAAAAATGGATTGAAGAATTTTTAAAACAGTGTGTTTTCAATATCGAAGATATTTCACAATGTGATGAAATAAACTTATCAATATTATATAATATGTATCCAATAACATGTCAATGTCAATACCACTACAACAACAACAACAAAACAGGGAAACAACGTCATATAAGATGTGCTTTAAAATCAGCGTTACTTTTAAATGAATACATGTTACATAATAATCTGTATTATAAATAAATAAAACATAATAAAGACTTTTTATATAAAAACAGCCAAACTAGATATTCTTATCATTTTATACTGAAATTTAGTAGCGTGCATATCTCTAAGAATAAAACATAAGATGAAATTAATTCTATTTTTAACATTATTTTTCGTTTTAAGAAATGTGTCTAGTGTACCATTTTGGAAGTTAGAAAATACTTCCATACCTATCATTAATAAAAACTCTAAAAGTATTGAATTTAATTTAACTCTATCTGATAATAATATCTTGAACATTAATATATCATTTTTGTTGTTGAAAGAAACTGAACCGTTAAATTTAAATGATGAAACTCATAATATCTATGAACTACTAAGTACTGAGAAAGGAACAGAATTGTCTACAACAACGGCAACAACAACAACAGCTGTAGAATTTGAGAGTAAAACTCAAGGAAAACCTTCAAGACTTTTTACTGTGGATGAAGCCATAGAAGCCTTTCGTAAGGATCTAATTACTAAAGAAAATGATATTGGCGGAATTATTGACTCTAAGGAAGCATTTTATCGATATTTTAAACTTGAATATGAAAATATAGATATTCCAATTCGTTGTACTTATATAAGTAGATATGAAGAGAGAAGATTGAGCATTAATTGCTTTGAATATCATGAAATTGAAACAGAAATAATTCTAAGTAATGGTGAAATTCAGAGAATTCGAATTCAAGATCCAAATTATAAACCATTGGATGTCGAAATTATAGATGTAAAAGACTATATACAGACATTATCTATGATCATTACTTAAATAGTTGCAGCCGGGGAAAGATTCAACTCAAAAACATGATCTTAAGAAACCTTTCAATATTTATATTTATTGCTTACGTAATACTACAAATACATCATATTGCATGCTATCAAACTAGAAATTATATATATGAACGAAATGAAAATACTACTACTTTTTACAATGTTGAATATGGAAAACAGGTTAGTTTTGTCATACAGATCCCAAATACTTCTCTTCAAATAAAAGTAAACATAACCCTTCAATTGGAAAATGTTAAATATGATAATATTAATACGACCCCCTCATCTACCACAACATTGAGATATCCATACAGAGAACCTTCTTATGACTCACTCTATCAACAAAATTTAGAACGTTATCATAGACATAGTCCAACTCCAGAAAGGAAATTTTCTGTTCAAGATGCAATTGAGGCTTTCAGGAGAAATCTAATAGAGAAAGAAATGCAAATTGGTGGACTTTATGAAAGTTCAGGAGTTTTTCATCGTCACTTTAATTTAAAATATGAAACATTTGAAATACAAATTAAATGTTCCTACTATAGCAATTATGAATTACGTACACTTAATATCTATTGCTTTGAATATAATGGCACTATAAATCAAAATGATAATGATGACAACACTCGACAAGAATTATACGAACGGTCAAATTATGGTATAAAACCAACAATTATTGATGTTAATGCTTATTATCAAACGTTACATATGAATATACAGTAGTTTGAAAAGAAAATATGTCTACCATCAAGGATATCTATAACTTTTTAAAAAAATTTTCACATATCATACCGGAGGATGAAAAGGATAGACTTGTTAACATTCAAACGAAAATGGAATACAAAAACAGTTTGAGAAAAGTAAATTCTCAATTTGGTGAACATTTTGAAAACTGTCCGTGGTCAGATGATAATTGCAGAGTTGGACCAGACACTTGTGGTTGTTCATCATTTGAACTTATGGCAGATGAGGCGAATAAAATAATTCAACTTTATACAAATATATATAATTTAAACCGTTGTAAAAATTGTACATTAAGTAAATAAAATGAAAAACACAATTTTGTACTTCAAAAAATTATACATTTATTATATATATAACCTAAATCGTTGTAAAAATTGTGAATTAAGTTAATAAAATGAAAAACATTATAACTTTATTAAATATCTAATAACAAAATTTTTTTCATTACACAGCTTTTATACATTTTTACTTTCTCATTGCACACTTCTATATAGTATACACATTTTGGGATACATGTTTCTTCCAGTTCTTGGCACGGCACTTCACATTTGAATAAGTGTAAGTTGAAGGCAGCCACCCGCTTCACTAAAACTAGTTTTATAAGTAGCGAGTGGGCGTGATCAATACTCAACTCTTCCTTGATATAGTATTCCATCATTTTCTTTAGGATTTTTATTATTACCTGCACGTCTCGATCATTACTCCATATATCGCTCCAAAACTGTTGATTATTAGTGTTGACAGTTTCAAACACCGACTGTGGTATTACGAGACAATCGTCGATTTGAGGCTCTGTCATTGAATCGATTATATCACGAATAACACTTGTAGACATTGCCGTTTCGTCCCGAATAAAAGACATTTCTAATTTTTCATAATGTCGACAACCGTATTTTATACACAATTTTTATCGTTGTAAAATTATGTTTTTTTTTCATTAACAAATATAAAATTAACCGCAAGATAATGATAGCAATGCAAACTAAAAGAGAATTTACTTATAAATAGTTTCAACATTTTAAAAGTTTATCAGTTGTAATTAGAACTGTGGTGATAAACCAAAAATGAATAAGGATGTATTTTGGGGTGTTGATAAGGACATGGATTTTTTGAGTGAACTTCAGACATGTTATAAAAATTTGGATAAAACATTAGAGGACACACAAAATGATATTAGTAAGAATGAAGAAGAGCAACAAAATCATCAAATGCAACCTCAACAACAGCAACATTATTTCGGGAGTGAACTTTTGCAATGTCATGAAGACTTTAATAAAATGTTTGAGGAAACTCATGATGAAGAGAAACCAATTGACGATATCAGGGAACCTGTATTGAAAAAACTAAAGAAATCAATAAAACGCAAAAAAAGTCTTAAAGAACAAGAACAGAAAAAAGATGTTCAACCTGCTAGTTGCAGTAAATTCATTAAACATGACGATTTAAATGTGTTGAATTTATTTAAAGATGATGAATTTACAATTACTATACAAAATCATAAGGAAAAACCATCTTTTGAAATAAATTTTAAAAATAATGTAGAAGTTTGTAGATTGAAAAAAATAATTCAACAATGGTGTAACGATGAAGTGCTGAAGGATGAAACTGTTGACTTGATGCACGTTGCTCCCTCTAAAATGGATATTGGAAGCGATATCGAATGGTTTTCCGAAGACAAATTTCTAAAGCAACTAATGGGGATTATCTATAAATACAAAAAAGTCAGCACTCTGAAGAATATTAAATGTAGTAAAAAATCAATATTTGGATTTGTTCGATTTATTGATAATCAATTTTATATTTATAAGTGTACTGATATTTTACATTTAAAATAAAAACATATCAAATTTATTTTTTATTAAAACTATTTATTTTGTTTAATTTTATTGTTTTTTTCAGTATTATAAAACTCAAAATCAGTTTTATTGCTGTTGCCATCCATCAATTTTTTAAATGTAAATGATCCTGTGTTCATCGCCTCCAGAGTTTTATCCTTTAATTCATTATAGCATTGTGGTAGAAAGATTACATTTTTTTCTAGTTCCAGCATGATTTTTGTCCCAAAGATGGTGTCTTTCCGTTCCGCTTTCAGAATTCGTAATTGTTTATTTAGAGGGATATCAGTCAACCTTAAACATTGCTTTATGAATCCTGTTTTTTGATTCAATTTAATATTATTGAGATCATCTAATATTTCACTCATTTTAATTTTGTATATATTTTTTCTTTTCACGACTTGATTAACGTTTGTTCAAAACATTAAAAACTGAATGTTAAATGTCAATAAGTTTCTTGACTTTTTATAGTGTTTCCCATTAGAGCGCGAGTTGAAAAATCATTTCTAGAAATTTTAATTCTTATCTGGACATTATTGCGGTTTTGGGTTTTGATAAATTCAAGAAATTTTCATTCTTATCTATACATTATCGCTGTTTTGGTTATAATAAAGAATAATTTAAAAAAATAGATTAGTTTAAAGTATACCTCTCACCATCAACAATCACATATGGTTTCATCGTGTGAACTAGAAAAGTTCTTAATAAAATATGAAAAATCAATAGACCTTGATCATGTTAAAGCTTTTCAAGACATGATTACAGAAATGAGATCACCTCTACGTTTTGCATACTATATACATGGTTTACATAGGGTAGACTGCTGTAATGCTGAAAATTCAGATAAGGAAATGTGTGACATTTGTAATTGCGCAACTTTGTGGTCACGATACCAAACTATGAGAAAAGTCTATAATTTGTATGCAGCTATCTTTAAGGAACCACGGTGGACTTCCTATTAGTGATAAGATATTTAACATATATATGTATTCTAAATGTTTAATAAAATTTATTTTAAAATATTTCATAACTGTCTTTTAATATTTGATTTTAATGGTTATATTATCAAAAAACCGCAGAAGACAATTCATTATTTTCCCATGCATTGATAAAACATAATTTTTATATTTTTTATGGAACTGATTATCAAAAACCGCAGAATACAATTTATTATTTTCTCAAGCATTAATAAAACACAAATTTTTATGGAACTGATTATCAAAAAGCGCAAAACGGACGGACGGACGGAGATAACAAAAATGTTTACATTTTATACAACTTCTTATCAAAACCGCAGAAGACAATTTGTTATTTTCTCAAACATTAAAAAACAAAAATGTTTACATTTTATACAACTGCTTATCAAAAACCGCAAAACGGACGGACGGTCGGACGGAAGGGGGACGGGGGATGGGGCGGGCGACGGACAGAAGTCAAAACCACAAAAAAACTACCGTCAGCTATGACGCACGCTTCAAAAGCAACCAAGCAAGCAAGCGGCTCCTCAGCTCCTCTTGATCCAGAAACCCCATATTCTATCTACTTAGGTTCAACCTATAACAGTAGAATTCCTTGCAGTAATAATTGCTTTGTTGTCGAAAAAGTTCCTTGCTATAAATATTTAGGAGTAATGGTTGATGAACATCTTACCTGGACCGCACACATTTCATTGTTGAAGAAATATCTTTTTTCTTCATTACGATGCTTTTATTAACTAAAACATTTTTGTTTTTAAAGTACATCAACTAAAATATACTACGAGATTTTTCATTCAAGATTACAGTATGGTGTGAGTTGCTGGGGCGGTGCTTATCTGAATAATATACGTCCCCTGTTAATATTACAAAAGTCTGCCGTTAGAATCCGTTAGAATAATCTGTAAAGTAAATCGCTTGACTGCATCTTTTAATCTATTTAGGCGTCTAAAGATCTTACCATTAAGGCCTCTTTATTATTTTAAAGTTCTAAAAATATTTTTTAAAAGAAGTGGGTATATGCAGAATCCC